>VTPC01090618.1:386751-559733 GCA_011009095.1 Ignelater luminosus
TGTCTTGTATCTTTGTTAGGTCGGAAACTTTTCAGACCACCCTCGTATCTACATATTTTTATTTTTAGATTTTACTCACATTTATTACGATGTAGTACAGCTATTTCCAATAAATTTACTTACGAAATATTGTCGCTTTTCATTTTGTACAGTAAGTATTGTGACTGCCACTAAAGTGGCCGTTGGTCTATATTGGAGGACCAACTACCATTATAGTAGTTCAAGGTCAAAAGGGCACAAAACGATTCCTGAAGCTACTACTATAATAACTATACCGGGACCGCTAAAATATTCCAAGTAGTTCCATAGATACGGGTTCGGTCAATAGAGGAGCACCTCAAACTACTTGTTTAGTATATAACCAGTACGAAGCGGGCAAGCATTGACTCTCATTATCCTCCACTGATGAGTCCAAACAAGGACGAAACGATCGTCTAGAGGTATGTTAGTCAATCCTTGCACGAATTTTTATTTTTATTTGTTGGAAGACAATATGCATCTTTTAGATGTTTTTTCCTTTATTTATGATCATATAATTCCCACTATAAGTTGAGCACAACTTTGTTTCCTGTTTGGAAATATTTTTATTGAACATATAAACTGTTTGCCTTGAGTTTTTGTCCTTCTATACATTGAGAACCTAATCTTGCCTTGGCAGAATAGAGAAGAAGTGACATTGTTGTCTGGACTCGATTCGGTAATTAACTTGCTTACTTTTCATACACCATTTCTAACGTCTTGCCTTGATTAGATTTCCAGTTTTTGATAGTATCTCATTAAGATAAGACTTCGTGTCTTGTTACTTCATTTCTTGTCTTGTCTTTGTTTTTTAATGCCATCTTTTGTCTTGGTTTTGTTTTTGTCGAGTTGCAGTTGCATATTTCTAAAGGTATAACCTTCTTTTACTCTTTAAATGTCTCCTTATGATAGTATACGAATCATGAGGTTTTAACTCAAATGGAATTAGATCTTAATTAGTCCTATTCTCCTATTTTTGACAAAGCAGTCCTTTAACAATTTTATTTCTCGTTCTCAAAATACAGAATTTGTAGGGAAAAGATAGATGGATAAAGCTAATACTCAATGGGATTCCAGTACGTCCAAAATATTAACGAGATTGCATTCCACGATAGTTTTCCATTAATGTGATATCAATATTTCTTTCCCTTATCCCAGATAGTGGCATTGCTTTGGCAAAAAGCCATTGCGGAATGTAATTTCAATTTTGGATGTATAGAGATCACCTATTATTATATCTAGCTTATTTGTGCTCCGATGGTCTTTGTGTTCTAAGTGAACCCTAAAGCTCATTAGGACTTGGGATTTGCCGGAGATGGCTCCAGTTTGCTTCTGCATGGCTAGGTCCAGCGCTAGCGTATTTGGTACGCATATGGCAGAATTTCTTAAGGCGCCTTTATGTGGTGAACAGGGTGGTACGTGATACATTGAATGTCAATTTCAGTGTCTTATTTTTCACTGTGCAGTGCTTAGTCACCATGATAAACTTGCCTCATTTACACGTCCTTGTCCCGGCCTTGTATATGACGTAAAAAGCAACCGATGGCGCTTTCACACGCTACTTTTTCGAGCTAGTTTCTGAAGGAAAAATATGAGAAAGAAGCTCAATGCACCGATTGCTGTTTTTCAGATGTTGAAAAAGAATCTATTTCGTCTAAAAATTAAATGAATTCTTACTTAAAAGTCATTTCGTTGAAAAAAGTGATTAGTACATTTTGGGATATAGCAACGAAAGTTCAATTAAGAGGATATGAGTACTATTATTATTATTAGTCTATTGAGTTTTTTTTTCTCTAGAGTCGAGAGTCATTAATATTAATTTTGTTATCGATAGAGGTTTTTTAAATTTCATACAAATTTTTCTAAATCTTAAATTAGTTTGAAAGTTCCACCTTGAGTAGGACTCAAACCTGAATCCAATTTCGCATTAACACCTTAACTACCTAGTCGTGTAGTCGTAGAAGTCTATAAGTTCGAGTCTGAATTTTGTCTTATTTTCGTTGTTATTACTAGCTCGAGCTTTTTACTCTAAACTTTAGTCTTTGCCGGTAATTTAAAAACTGTACTAACAACAAAATTGATGTTAAGGAATGTTTAGAGTAGAAACCTCAACACGATAATAATAATGGAATTAAGATCGTGATCCGGGTTTGGATTGAGTCCTGCTCAAGTTGGGATTTTCCAAGCTTATCTAAAATTTAGGAAAATTAAGAAAGTTCTTTTCCTTCTTTCAGTTCATTTCAATTTATTTTGCATCATCAAATATAATCTATTTCAACTGTTCATAGAAAAAAAATCAAATTGATCTGTTATTTAGTTCACTTTTGATAACCGTTGATAACTGGTATTTCGTGATTTTTCAATTATGGAGAAAAATTAAATTAGAGCTGTCGTTGAGTTTTTTTATTTGGAGGGCAAAACAGCCACACAAGTTAAAGCCAGATTGGATTCTGTTCTTGCCGACTCTGAACCATCGTTTTCCACTGTAAACTTTTGGATGTCTAAATTCAAACGTGGACGTACCCACACAATTGATAAACCTCGTTCAGGGCGCCCGAAATCTGCGACTACTTCAAAAATCAGTGGCAGGATCCATGATATGGTGTTAAATAATCGTCTAATAAAAGTTCGTCAAATAGTGATGGCTGTAGGCATCTCGTATGAACGGGTTGTCAATATATTGCACCAAGAGTTGAGATTATAAAAACTTTTAAAATCGCATTTGTGCTCGCACTTTAGCCGAGTGTTTGCAGTTGTTTATAAAAGATCCAGTTGATTTCATTAGGAGATTTGTGACTATGAGCGAGACTTGGGTTCACCATTATATGCCAGAAATCAAATAACAGTCAAACCAGTGGGTTGGTCAGGGAGAATCAGTCCCGAAGAAAGCAAAACCGGTTTAGTCGGCTGGAAAAGTAATAGCTTCTGTTTCTTGAGGTACTAAGGGCATTTTACTTATTGACTATGTGGAGAAAGAAAAAATCATAACAGGCCAATATTACTCAACACTTTTAGAACAGCTAACTGCAGCAATTCGTGAAAAACACCCCGGAATGTCAAAGAAAAGAATCTTGTTTCACAAAGACAGTGCAAGTGCAATTGCTCAACAAAAAAAAAGCTGAGTTGAAGTTCCAAATCATTTGCCATCCCCCTACTCACCCGATTTTTCTCCGTCAAATTTTCATCTGTTCCCCAAACTGAAAAAATTTCAATCAGGTCCAATGAAGAAATGATCAACGCTTCAATACATATTTTGCAGGCCTCGAAGAAAACCATTTCCGTAAAGGGATTGAGAAGTTGGAGATGCGTTGGTGCAAGTGTATTGAACTACATGATGATTATGTAGAAAAATAAAATATATCTTATGTTGAATTTCATTTGTTTTCACTTTCATTCCGGAAACTTTTCAATCCAGCCTTGTATACTAGTTGATTATTATTAGTTATTACTGTACCAGCAACGCAGAAAACCTCACAAATTGGTCTGAAAATCTTAGATTATAGTACTTTTTGCCCAGATGCTTAAGCATGTCCAGGTTAGTTTATCTTTCTTGAGAGAAGACTTGATCCCACAATATCTTACATTTTCATGTGAATTTTAACAAATTCAGATACTCATATATTAACTACTAACTATTAACCATTAACGTGATGATTTTAATAAGCAGCGTCTACTGCAATATCATGTGGTTCAAACTGTTTGTTGACATAACGCGATTCAGTCACCGGTTTCCAGCCCTATCGATGTAGTGGCAAATCTAAAATAATTCTCATGCAGGTAAGAGATAAAGCTCAATGATTCAACAAATATCGCACAAAGTACTGATCAAGACTTATACGGTACTCATCAAATAGTGTTTCACGAATTGGCATTGAAAAATGAAGACGAGGCATGAAGTGACTTGCCAGGAACAAGATTTCTTAACAATTCCTTTAAAACGGAGTCTAATTTTTAAGGTGTTCGCGGAAGGTAAGCACTACAAAGAAATGGAAAAACTGATTGATGTATCGCTACACATCAGAGGCGTTGCTTAAGGCTGGACCACGTATGCCGTCCCTTAAAATGCATGTGTTATACGTGTACTAGACATCGCTGTTGGAATCAAGCGTAACTACAACCATTTCTCCAGGAGTCATATTGCAAGAAAAAATAGAACAAGAAATTAGCAGGACAGAAAGTTTGTAATTTCTTACCTTGAACATTGAAGTTTAGAACAAAATAAAAAGTACTATAGTAACAAGACAAGATAGCTAGCTTTTAACTTTACTAAAAACTACCGTCTTTAACGGAAAAGAAGCCTTTGAGTTCATATACTCCAAGTGGCCTGCCTCCGAAGTAACAAAATCACAGGGTATTGTTACAAGTAAGATTAACATAAAAGTTTAAAATATTATGGAAGCAACGAAGCATTAAAGAAGATAATTACAACTATAGAGTTAAAGATTTGATTTGACCTTGTGCAGGTAAATTTACTAATCTTGGTACCATCTCCTGCCAGAGACTTACTTTTGTATTATGTACTATACTTAAATCCCTCAATGCAGATGTTGAAACCGCTTTAGAAAATTTTAATTTTTAAGTTAACAGTTTACTGAGTAATTTATGACAACAATTTTGTTCAGGTAGTTAGACCCCTGTGGATTGCGAACATTGATTCATTATGGGACATCTATAGAATGGAACAGAATTTATTTTGCTGGAGACTTCGCAAAGATTTCGAAAACAAATTATATTGAATACGAAATATTGTTCGAGCCACCAATAGTTTTTTTAAACGATTTACATATAGGATTTCTCTACATTATAAACAAACATTTCCGGTCATTAAGAATACAAAGTCTAAAGTTTAACGGTTGTACATAAATCGCTTTATTATCTTATTGTAGTAGCTAATGTTTGGAAATTCCAGAAATAAATTTAAAACGATTTCTAGCAGAAATTACAGATTTTTGAGAACTATTTTTTTGTTTTTATTATTTTAAATTTTTAACTTTGTAATATGCAAATTATCCATATCTTTTAATTATATATTTAAGCAGATACAGATAATATGCAAGCTCTGTAACTTGAGATATTTTATATTTTAGACTAGAATAACACAAGAAAAACCATTTCCCAACGAGAATTTCCGATCTTTTAGTCTTCAGTGATTTGTATGAGAAAGATGTTAGTATACAAGAGGAAGAGCTTTAGCCTTACCTATTTCTTATTTATAGTAAAAGATGCATTAACTCAAATGTAAATTCAGATTTCCGAACTATTTTAAGTACAAAATGCAGAATAAATTGTGAAAGTTTCCTTAATTTATGATGCATTAACAGAAGTCTACAGAAAGTTCACTACATATCTACTTTATTTATATTAAACAGAGATTATTTTCCTTATAGGTATGACGCAAAAAGGTATCCAACCTCACTAAAAAATTATTTTGCAAGATTGGTGAAATTTAAATATCAAGTCCCAATATAATTTGAAATTACTATTTTCTCTTTCGTATAGTATAAACTACTTTTTCAGCTTCAAGATAACTTCGTAGTTAAAAAAGTTTTAAATTATAATTTTCTTAGTAATTTCAGATCTTTCATTTTATTGCATATTGCATGGTTTTCACAAAAATTGCTTTAATTACCTAGATTTTGGTTATTTCTTGTAATTAACAAAATATGAAAATTGTTGTAAAAGTGTCAAATTTTCAAACATGCCGAGGTTTTGATATTGATATCTGGGTTGTAATTTTCAGAAACTGATTGGAATTTCCGTGACAAGATAAAGAAAAAGGTAAACATTTATAAGTTCAAAAGTTATATAATAAAATTAAAATAAAAATACATTGTAATGCAAACTTATAAGCTGTTTGTTACTCCTATTAAATGTTTTGTTGCCATTAATTTGATATATTTGGTTGCAAAAGTAGTAAACAAACTTAATATTAAAAAAAATCCATCAAATAAAAATATAGATGAGGAGTTATAAGGCCTTTATTTAAGAATCTTGTAATAAAAATTGATGACAGAAAAAGTTATAAAACAAACTAGATGTATTATTATTGAATTTTAAAAAGGTCAAACAGGTACGGATTCCAAGAATTATCTTCCCCGTTTACATTTTTTATTCCAATATATTAAAAGTCGATAAAACCAAAAATCTATTTCTAAAACAAAGAAAGATTAAAATTTGTCATCAATATCGAAATCCTATAATTTATCCATCATTTCCTCCCTCTCTTCACTTTTTTCCCTGGTAATATACATTACCATATAAGTAACCGAAGAAAACCAGTAGTCGGTCACGTCTTGCTTACAAGGTTAAAATTATATGTACAGAGGGAAGGCAAGCAATTCTTGACACCAACCCCTCCAAGCCGTTGATATTGATTACCTGCCGACCATTTTGTGTTCCCCAACGCTTTTCCGTCAAAAGGATCGGCCAATAGCGATATGGAGTCGTACGGAGGAGAAGGCGTGGTTGTACAGTGGGGAGAATCACAAAAATGATCGTATTACCGAACCTACCCGAGTTTCTTTGACGTACGGATCAGTTGTTCGTAGATGACGGTGAGTGGAGGGTGTGTGGCCTCCGAAACGTGTTTCCGCTACTCTCTTTTTTTTATGTAGACGAATCTTTATTTCATGAACATTTTTTCCGATCGACATATATGTTTTATTGAAGATGAATGTGGGAGAGATTTGAATATTTCTCTTGCAAGGAAGTGTGTGCCTAAAGAAAAAATTGCAAATTTAAATATTTTAGGTGATTGATCATTGAACAAAAGTTGATTTAAGTGTGAGTCGTTTTTTAGTTTGTTCAAACACAAAGAACAATTTGAAAACAGTCATGATACGAACAACTACAAAATAGTTTTTAAGTAGTTCGTTTAAATATAATAATTCGAAAAATACTTATTATCAAAAGGGTTTAATAAGAGAAGAATAGACATAGCAATTTGACAGTGCTGAAAAGAAGAAGAGTGGACTTAAACTACGTAATAGCAGTAGTAATAAGGACATCATCACCTTGGTGATCAAGTGATCATAATTAGTGTATTTTGGTGCGAACTGTTCAAAACTTCCAGTTCGTATGGTGATGTCAGAGCAGGGTGGCATTGCCATGCATCAACTTTCCATGCACCACCGAAACATGGTGCAACCAAGCCTCGTCATGAATCCGCATCCATTAAATGATTCTTGTTCGTTGGATACCTCTAATAGTAAGTAGTACATTTTTAATTTGAATAATTTAATTACAGATGACAATTTTTTTTAATTGAAGCTTTGGTGTGAAAATAAAGCAGACTGTAGTATCTACTATGTATAAGACCTTACAAATATCATGCTGTAGGCCTGTTATCTGAATACTTGAGAAAATAAAGGTTATCTCTAGATATATTATAACTTATGTAAATATGATTGAAAAGTGATATCATCGAAATTTGAAGAGGTTGCTTGTAATTTAGCATAAAGGAGAGAGTTATAGTTTTGATATTTTAATATGCAAAATCTATCAACTGGCACGGTTGTTAATGTAGAAATACGTATGTAAGATCCTCTTGGACTGATAAATTTAAAAACTGTGCGTTACAGACAGCAAGGCACAAATATTCTGTATGCCCACAGAACAGTTTTTATTACTCAATATTTTCAATCTATATTATCCGTCGGAAAATGTTGAAAACTAGATTCAAGTAGCATGTCAAATAATTTGTGGAAAAGTAGCCTAAAGAGAAATTCTTAGGTTAGCCCCATTTTGGTTTCCAAAATTCCAATCTAAACAAAGAGATACTTTTTTATAATTGCCCAATAAATCTTCCAATTATTAGCTATTAATCTACACTAATGTATATAATTAATATCTTAATTTTCACTTTAATAGAAAAAACCTCACAAAAAAATTAATAAAAATATTTTATAAAAGTCCCTATTCCTTTATGCCAAGAAGATGATTTCAAAAATAAGTCATTAATAATTAATTACAAGTAATAAATTTTTAATTAGTATTCAGATTCAGTTTTTATTACCTATCATTTTTCATGATTTCTTACTAAAAATACTGGTCAAACTTGATTAGTAATAAATACCGCTAGTTCTTTAAATATCCGAACGCGTTCGTTTCGTTTTTTCCAATCGCGCCTTTCTATCACGATATATGTGTATATGAGCCTGATAAATATTATGGTCATCAGAGATAAAAAGAAACTTTGCTCCAAACATCTAGATAAATAAATATAAATTTGCGTTATTTCTCACTTGTTTTAGAAAAAGAAGAAAAATGAAGTATTTTCTACCCTTTTTGTATAATTCTGGAAGTTTTGGCATTTATCTTTTTCAATTTGAATTAGAATCTTGTAAGAGTTACCTTTTTTCTTCTAAGTTCATCTTTGGTTTCTGGATTTTTCTAAAAATGCATTTTCACTTTCTCAAAACAACAATAAATGTAACTGGAAGATTTTTCTTTCTGTTCAATTATCTTATCTATAGGGTAAGTAGTGAGGCGTTTCTTGGAAAAGGACAAAGGGTGGCTTTGAGACACTTTCAAATATATTCTGGAATTCTGAAATTTCAAGATGTAGTTTTTGCAGCATTGTCAACCTTTAATTTTCAATCGAATTTGTTCTACTGGCAATTGCTCGTTTGGGAAGTTTTAAAATTGTACAGATTCTACAGATTTTTATTTTCGAATGAAATCTATCGGAGTCTACCACAGTTGTGAATATTAGGGCAAAGTAAAGCGTATCTTTCACATATACCCAGATTATAGAGATAGATCACTTACAAAATTAGTTTAATTGGGCATTAGTATCTTTTGTCGTAATAATTCCTTTATAAGTTTCGGTCGGATGCGGACAGATTCATTTTATATATCTATCTATTGGTTTTATCTATTTCATTACATAATAATTGTCTAAGATAGCGTGAAGAATTGAATGTAGGCAAACGATAGATACAATTTATATGCATGAAATCCATCACCGTTTACATAGCTGTGGACAAAGCTTACCTTCTTTTAGCAGAACTGCGGGCATTCGACTTATACACCTGTAACAAATTAATTGCACCGTCATAAATCAATTTGAGATGTAAACATCAATATAATTAATTTCCATTGAATATTTAATAGATTATTTACAATTGTAATAGTAAACAAGAAACTCTGTACTTTAATGTAGAGAATCAATGCAATTTTATTTATTTGTAACAAGTTAATTTACGGAAGTTCGACATCATTTCAAATTTCTTTGTAATTATCACTATTATATAAGACTTACCAGTCTTTAAAAGTCCGAAATTAATTTTATTGCAAAGCAAAGGACCATTAATAGAACGCCGAGGTACACCCTTCTACTGTAAATTATTAGTAAATGTTATTTCTTGCTCTTTCCGTATTATAGTTCTCGCAAACGTTTTCTGTTTTTATGTTCCTTTAAAGTTGTGGTTGATACTTGAAATAATTGTAAATATTAACAGTTAGAGCCCTAAGAAGCTTGTTATCCATCACCAGCATTGTTGTGTTGACTACCTGCTGTCAAAAACACAGTTCTAACAGTACTATCTCTTTTCTTTATTTATTGCTTGTCAGTTAGACTTAAAACCATAAAAACGAAAACCGTTTGCATGAACCATACTTAATGTTCTAAACGTATAATCATCATCAGGGATATTCCAAAACACCAATGGTCAAAGAAGAGATTTTTATGGAAGATACTTTTCTGAAAGCACAGCAAGATTAAATGAAAATGTAAATTTGCTTCTTTTATTAGAAAATATCCAAGTGTTGCAATTTAATACATAAGATACATACTGTGTAAGATTTTCGATTGTGTAGGAATGTGACACATTTCAAGGAAAAGCCGATTAAAGTAATCATTGCTCATTTCTGTCCGGTACTTGCATCAAATCGACAATACTGTTTTACCTTTTCATAATGACATAAACCAACTCTTCTGTTCTTATGAATAATTAGTAAATGGTAGATACAGAAGGTTATTTCCTAATGAAACTTTGTTCACAAAATTAAACTGTGTTTAATTGAACAAAATGTTTTCCAACATTGATTATCTCAGAAACGAAGTGAAGATGGCATAATATGATGTCAGCTCTTCTTGTGCCTTCGGCATTCAGTGTATCCGCCATACTCTTGCTTTGGCATGAAATATTCCGAAGGGGTTATGACTGAGCTCTTGCTTCTACACTATAATGAGTTTAGCTATTCTATTTGGGTCTTGTCTATTATGACATGCGACGGCACGGAAGATAATTTCAAAGTAACACCGTTACTATTGGAAAAAAGTTTGGAACGTTGGACAGTTTTTGGAATCTTCTATTATTATGTTTTAGTTCGCATCTATTTCAGCGTCGCTGATAAAAAAAATCTGAAATGTGTCAGGGTATAATAATACCGGTCCAATACTGAAGACCTGTGGAATACCTTCTCGAGTACATTAGTTTATTATCTAGGTATACTGTGATCTTTATATCATTATATTCTTTCCATTTCAACAAAAATCTTATCTTTATTTATAGGTAACTAATTTAATTTTGTTCCTTTTTTTCGCGAAGTTATTTTAAACGCCACGTTTAAAAAAATCTAAAAGGTTAAATTCATGACTACTAATAAAGTATGAAGAGATTAAGAAAAAAAAAGAGTTAACAGTAATTTTAGTGGAAGCTTCTCAAGCATTTTAATTAAACCAATAATTTCATGGCCACTCTAAAAATATTTTCTTTCAAAATGTTTATACATTTCTATATATTTTTATACCACCATCATAAGGAAGGAATTAAATTTTAAAGTTTATATTCATGTATCATATTAATGCCGCAAAATATCCAATTTCATTTGGAGGTGTTTTTTTCGTCGCCTCTATCGTCTTTCAAATTTTTAAGAGACATTCATTTTAGTTTAAATTCTAATTAATGATGTTTAAAAACTAATTTAAAATCCTTCTAATAAGCGTTTATAAAATTATATGGGCAAGCTTTAAAAAAATAAATGTGGTAGCACACAACTACCAGAAAATTAATTTTCTGTTGAACAGGTATTAATTTGGTAATATTTAAATAAAATAAAAATATTTTAAAGGTTGATTTTTTTACGAGAATAATAATAATAATTAAGATATCTTTATAATTAAAATTTTTAAATCGATAAATTAACGACGTTGTTGTAATACGAGAATTGGCAATAAAATTTATTATTATAATTGATGAATAATTATTTCGTAACTGCTTTCTTGAAACCGAGTGTATAACATTGACTTCGTTCTTTTATAAATGTCATTAATTTTTTTAACAAAAATATTTGAAATGCAAGCGCCACTAAAGTAAGCTTCATGGAATTTTAATTTGAAGAACAAGTTTTGATCATTTCAATTTTTGCCTTGTTATTTGTAATAGTTTCGTAAGAATATATTGCGAAAAATTCAATTAAACTAATTAAACAAATTTAATTTATCTCAAAAAGTTCTTGTACTCTTTAGGCATTTTCTTTTCATTTACAGGAATTCTATAAGTAACCTTTTTTTCTGATTCCGTAGTTGTTTTACCGAAGTTCAAGCACTACCCTTCTTCAATAACGTAACTACTGGTCATTAAAGATTATATTATGTCTTGAATGACATGACGTATTTGTAATTTCGAACTAATAATCTGTTGGTTGTTTACATAGTGTCTACGAGTGTTTGGGATAGATTCACAGCGTTTTTCTCAGAATTTCCATCGTTCTTACCAGAATATTCAGACATTTAATGATATAATGAAAACCTATATCTGTAAGTCCCTAGATTAGATTTGCATCTTTACGATTTTGTGAATTCTAGACATACTCTGTACAATCAGTGTAGCGCTACGGATTTTCTAAAGCAGGCTCAACGCAAAAACGTGCAAATGGCGTAACTTGCTATAGGTGTCGTGATGATTATGCGCTGCACAGTGCACAGTGGTGAACACGATTCTTAGACTATCACAGTTACCTTATAAGCCATCAGTTGATAATTGACACCGGGAGATATACCGCGCCCGATGTTGCCGAATAAAAAATAAAATCAGAATAATTAAATGTACAACGACCGCTGACGGTATTTAATTCATAACGTCATGTGCCTAGTTATGTTCTGCAAGCTTTTAGCTTTGGATTTTCCTTATTGGTAACGGTTCGCTTTAAAACCTACCTTGATTTCCTTTTTTTTTTGTTTTTGATAGATTTTTGAGTTTGTATATTGAGTGGGTATACTGACTGGTAACTTTCATATTCAATATTATCTTATGTTAGTCTATGAAAATGGGCAAAACATTTTTAGCAGAAAATGTTAATTTTGGCCGATTTTGAACGTTTCTGAACGACCACAAGCGCTACATCGTTTCTTAATTGGGCCATTTATATAATGTACAATCTGAGATTCCTCAAAATGTAAAGAAGATATTGGTAATTTCACAGTATATCTCACATTCTCAATTTTGGAAGATTCAGATTAACTTTCCTTGTAACGAAAAAAAAATGAGAACAGAAAAGAAAGAAAGCGAAATCAATCGATTTCAAATCATAACGCAACAATCCTTAACATTCTTTATTACGTACCACTCATCAATTTCTAAACGTTTAATTCGATTTCAGGTTTCTTTCTTTTTGGTATATTTTGTATATTTTTAAAGCAAGTAAACTAAAAAAGTATTTATGTATTGGAGATCCATAGCTTAAGGTAGGTATTGATTAGGTTAATAAAGGTATTTCCTAAGTTTTTGATTTTTATTTAATTTTCTCTGCCGGTTTCGTTCTAGGAACATCATCAGGAGAAAAATAGTCAGTTAAAAGAATGACATTCTTTTAATTCTAGCTTGTATGTAGATTAATAACAAAATCAAAAACTAATTAACGATAAAATCATTTCACATAGAAAAATTGTAATTTGAAATCATTCTTCCAATTAGAAATAGATCGCAGCTAATAATTTTACTTCTACATTAAACTTCTACAATTAAACAAAATGAACTGCATATTCATGCAAAACTGACTATTTTTCTCCTGATGATGTTCCTAGAACGAAACTGGTAGAGAAAATTAAATACAAATCAAAAACTTAAGGAAGTACCTTTATTAACCTAATTAAAAAAGTATTGTCAATCGTACCCTATAGCTATTATATTATAATATCACATTAAGGACAGGTCCTCTAAGTATAAGTAAAAGCAGAGTAAAAGTAACAATGAATATAATATTGAGATCTTTCCATTTACATTTTGTTTATAATTCTAATTGGCAAACAACAAAATTTCAGATAATCGGTCATTTATTAGTCTTTCTGAAGAATATTGATGAGTTTTCATTTACATTTATACCCTGCCAGCTTTCGATTGATACAACAGATATCCTACTTTAAACGCTGTATTAGGTGATCTACATTCGTTGGCGGATCTACTATAAAATCATTTTTTTAGAACAACTGTATAAAATAGAAACCAACTTGTCTCGAGTTTACATGCACTTTTGCAATTACAATTGTTTGCGTGCTAGAACAGACTTTTGATTTAGATATGACACTTCAAAGGTTGCTGACTCATCTGTTCGTGGTTTTGCTAAATTCTCGTAGGACGCTGTGTATCTTTACTCTTTTGTATCACACAAAGATGAACTCTCCTTCATGATTAATTATTGACTTTTGATTTTAAAAGGTAATCGAATCTGACTTTTATTCTGAGCAGCGAAATTTTGAAAGACCTATCTAAATTTCTCTTTGCTTTCGGGATTTCGAAATCATACTTCTGAATTTTCGCTGATTTTATATGAGCATTAAGATCTTTATGGGACTTTGAATTCTTGTAGATTTCCAGTCCGGTAGTTCCTTGGTCCTTACGGATTTGGCGGTTTTTGTTGCGCTCTGGATTCTTGCGATGTTCATGTGAACTTGCGAGTTCTTGTAATTTTTTGATTCTCAAAGGACTCAAGTCTTTTGCATGTCCGCGAGTCATAACCACTCTGTACTCAGGAGAAAAAGCTCTCTAGATCTATTTGCAATAGACGTTAAAATTTAAAAATGCCACTTTGCAAGGGAAACCTTGCAACTTCACATTTATAATTTTATAAATAAATCTCGTGAGATTTCAAAGAATGTGTAGTTAGTTTGAAGACACCCAAAAAATTGATCCGCCACTGTTGCCTTTAAAAACGAAGTTTACATGAATTTATTCTTTTAAAGAGAGCGGGAGATTCTAAATTAGAGCTTCTCTAATCCTTTGAGTTAGGTTTTCTTTTGCATCAATTTAGTATTTTTTTAAATTTAGAATAAGGCGAAACAGCACATCAATTGGGTTGCTGCTAGAATTCTTAAAGGCTATGATTTGATATGATCTTCAAGGTAGATTTTAATTGCGTTATAAAAAACAGTGAGAATCTGTTATAAATTACACTACAAAAGAGATACAGCCAGAGAATTACTAATTTTGTTGATTTAACCAAAACGTGGATCATATCATCAACTTTTATACAATCAGATTAAACCAAAGAAGCAAATATAATTTGGATTTCTTTTTTATTTCACTTCCTTATCTCAACTTTCTTTAATTTAGGTTACTGCTTCTAGCCTTTATTAATGGTGGCACACTTTAGAACCTATTAATTATAATCTTGATTACTAAGTACACCAATAATTGCACAATAAGAAATGACTTGAAGATTCGTAATTTTCTCGAATTTTTCTACATTGATTTGATTTTCTGTTGATTTCTATAATTTAGCAATTTATTTAAAATATAAACAAACAGTTCTCAGATTTTGAGTTGCCATAAAGACAAAGAATAGCCTTTTCAATCTGGTTTCGGACATGACTGGGGAAGCAAATAGGAGCACTTTAGATATTAACTTATGTTTTGCTTTGAAGATGTCAAGTTTAAACGAGATATCGAATTTAGACTTTTTCCTTTTCATCGCGTCTTTTTCAGTACTTACAGATAAAATGTTTTGACGCACCAGTAGATAACTGCTACCGTGTAACTCCAAAACATAACATTTCGGGCATTTGATTAAACTGAACTAGATAAAATTTTGAGTTTTACACAGAATATACCATACTATATCATACCAATCACAATACAAAAGAAGAGAATTGTAGTACCGATATTCAGCATTATAGCTATTTTGAAGATTTGACATCTGATATCAGACCATAGCCCTGCTTGCAGATGCTATTACATCATTAACTTTGATTTTAATTAATAGTTTATGGTTTATTTCTTGACGTATTTTTGCAAAATTAGTTAGGTTAGATTTATCTCGATCTATCATCTCAAAAATCTCGACTTCAAAAATTGAAAGTTCCATTGATTCCATAAAATAAGACCTTTAAATACACTTAGGTTTTGAAAATCATATTATTCTTAAATTTTTTAAGTTTCTTTAAATGCCTTAATTAATACCATTGTGTTGTACTATCACTTCTTATATTATGAGCTTATAACTTTTATGTTATTGTTATGCTCTGTTGCATTACTTCCTTCAGTTCGTAAAGAATCCGGAACTTGTTTTATTTTATAGGAATATTAGCATTTTGAATGGCATTCTGCCTCAATAACCTTATAAATATTATTTTATTTTATTTTACATCTAGAACTATATTAGTCTGACATAATGAACGAATATATTACATCTTTAGAAGAAAGCACACGCATATGCATAGAGTGTAATTAATTATCAAGAACCAATTTCTTTCCTCTGGCATTTCAAATTGAATAAATTTATTAGAATCTTTCCATATTGTCTTTACAGCACATCAATGCATTGGAAAACTAAATGTTAAGTTTACAATTTTAACACAAGTGCTTGCACAATCTTATCGTAAATCAAGAACTTAAAGAGTAGGTACCTAATTGTTAAAGATTTATTAGCTGAGAACATTTTTTGTAGACTCTTACCTTGTATAAAATGTTCGAAACGTCAACTTTGTTTCTAAAAGGAATAAATACACAAAATAAATAAAAAGAAACAAATTTATTTCTGATCATTTCAAAGTCGTTAAAAGGTCAACAAAAGTTACAATCTAGGATTAAGGTTCTTCATCGACGTTATAACTTTATGTCCCATTAAATCTTGCATTAAAAGAATTTTACCGATAGATAGAGAAACTATTGAAGAAAAAAAAATTTTTTAGCTATAAAAACTTTTCGGTCGCGCGAGTAACTGAACTTTTCTTTTTTCCTCGAAGAAGAAAAAAAGAAGAACATTTTTTGGAATTTCTATCCGGAATCGTACAGAAATCGAAGCTGGACGTATCGGATCTAACAGTACACAAATATATCACCATAGTTAGTTACCTAAATTCAGAAATGCAAACATCTTTCTCAATAAATTCCGCGGCACGTCTCACACGGCTAATGTAATCACCTGCCATTTCTCAAACGCGGCGGAACTTTGAACTCTACCTGTATATTTCACCGGGTTCGTTTTTATTGCATTTTTTTATAAGTAAGAATTTGTTAATCGTATTTAATTAGCCGGTATAGTGACATCATTATGTATTTCACCTTTCAAATTGTCGATTTGCAACCTTCGGGCCGTTGAAGTGTAACAGTTATTGACTACTTCGCAGTCACCTTATTAATTTACATCGTTTTTGAAACGGTAGATCGACTACTACTAACTTTATAACAAATCGAGAACTGTCCGATTTTAACGGGATTTTTCTCGCTCTATAAATTAGAACCGGCTTCATCTTTGCCACCTAATAAATAATCAGATTTTAATATACAAACACTTTTATTAAATTATTATTAAATAAATATTTATATTCATTTTTTTATTTCATTAATAAATGACTGGACCACTTCTGGTCTAGGATGCTTTTATGTGGAAGTAAAAGGTTGTAATATTTTAAAAAGTTAAAATTAAAATTTATTAAATTCCTGAAGTGATTAGTTCTTTGATTAATTGATTCGAATTTGTAAGAGCTTTGAAATTTAATATAAACATAGGCATCACATATACATCCCAAGTTTTTTGTTCCGTTCGAAACAGTCGTTATCAAATATTGCCGAAGGTCACATTTTTCCAAATTCACTCTCATCCCTTTTTAACTTTCCCAGCTCCTTCAAGGACCTCCTTTGCTACGACCAATAGCGGTTCTCGTACAAGATGGTTTTCAGCAGCGCCTCTTTTTGCCTTGGGATTGTTTCTATTTTGACTTACTGTACCAAAAGAACAGTATCTGCGAGAAAATAAAGATAGATTTTAGAGAATGTTCTTTCATTTGTGATGTGAGGCCACTAAAGAAATGAAATGGGGGTATGGTAGATGGGTAGCAAAATAGCAGTGAACTTGACAGAAATTTTTTTTATCATGCTTAGTTACACATTACAAGATTAACTCGAATAACGAACCAGATATATTCATACAAAATTGAAAGCTTTAGCTACCAATTTACGATATTAAATAAACGGAAATTGCTTTAATGCAATCAATGACTTATAATTTGATGTTATGAAATTAAAGCCACATCTCTAAACATCTTCTGATCCTTTGCTGAAGATTGATTTTCCTCTCTTTCCTTCATTGCATTACCTTAGTTAAATTGTTGATTAATAGTTCTGTTTTGTCAGGTTTATTTATGTTGTCTATAGAAGTCTATATGGTGTAGTTTGTGAGGTCCTAGTCAACGTACAAGAGAAAGTTAAAGTTTGCTTAACTTTAACTTAAAACCTGTAAATCCTGTAAAAGTCAGAGAATCTTTTTATATAGTGGAAAGGCCAGAAAAATCTTCTAATGAAAAGAGTAAGCTTAGAATAGCTAAAGAATTCAAAATGTAGGATCTAAACTAAACAACTTTCAATAGTCTAAAGAACTCAGGGGACTTACTGAGAATGGGCAGTGATATTTTCGGAAGACACACTTATAAGTATCAAAAATAACGAATTGTCATAATATTGCAGTTAGGAGCTTACCCTTTTTCCCTTTTCTATTTTTCCTCTTTCTTTACTCCTAATCTTTCTTGTTTCTTCGCTTTTTTCTTTTCCATGATCTCTGTTTAACTTTTTCCTATTTCTCTTCGTTTTATTTTCTGGTCAATCTTTTACCCTCTATTATCTCTGTTTTTTCTCTCTCCTGTCGCCTTTTCCTCGCTGTTCTATTTTTGGCTCACTCATTCCATTTTGTCCGTTTTTCTCTTTTTCTGTTTCTCCTTTCTTCGATGTTCACCGCATCATTTATATTAGAGCTCTGCCCCTCCTGGCTCGATTGGGAGAAACTTGATACGATCCTAAAGAATCCCGATAACATTTTTGACTAACCAGAATAATCCAACCGGTCTGAATAACCCGATGAACCTGTTTTAAATGCTGTAGCCATTCCATATTAATTTTTCTAATTTAATAATTGTGAGACTTGCCGTAGTTCATTTTAAATCAGAGCGGCGTGTTACGTTGACGAATATGAAAGTTTTCTTAGAAATAAACTGGAAAGCCTGGAAAAGTCTAGACTAATAAGCAGCAATCTTTACGGGATAGATTGATAATTAACTACGGCTTAAGTGCAAAATTGGCTTTCTAAAATCAGTTTCTTAATCTTTTGCTTTGTGGTATTGATTAATTTGAATAATCACCATATTTCGGACTAGATGAACTGCATTTGCACCTTTGAGTTCGTAATTCCTGTAATATAAACTACGCACTTAGGCAGTTTGGAAACTATAAAAATAATTTGTTTTTTATTCCTAAATTGAGTCTTGTCTATCTGAAAACTAAATTGATAGAAGACATCCATCTTTCTCGAAGAGAACTGGTGAAAACTTTTCCTTAGATCCGTAGTCAGAGGATAGCCAGATGATGCTTAGCTCCAATTTTTTTTATATACACGTATAATTATTGTTTGTACCACATGGAACTGTTCACTTGGCACGTGGTTATTTAGACCCATTTCCTGAGCTATGTTTTTGGCCCTCTATGTAATATTACTGCTAGTTTTGTCTATTTGTTTTACTTGATTTAGTTTTTTGCACTAATACCTATTTGCTGCCAGTAATCGTGCTCTTAACATCGAAATAAATCTAGCTCTTGGTATAGTAAACATCAGTACCTGGATATCTACTCAGTTTTCAATTTTGTTGTAGTAGTCATTTTCTTTTTCTTTAGTCTTTATGATATGTTTTATAGCATAAGTACGATAACGAATGTAAGAACTTTTTTGGGTTGATAAATAGTGATACACTTACGCTATTACGTTATTACTTGATACTATCCAGAGTCGGCTCAGATTAACCAGCAATGTGTTAGTGGTTGCTGCAAAATGATTTGGAGATAGAAGACGTTTTATTTATTTGTTTCTAGTTTATACTAGAAAACTATATTATGGCTCACCAAAATACAGAGTGATCACGTCAAAAGCCGCGTGCTCAAGCCAGGTTCAAGCTGCTACAACGACACATGAAAGAAAGAAAAAACGTAGTGATGGAAGACTGATGAATGTTGAGCAAAGTGAAACTAACTCAACAATTTCTTACTGCAGCCAGAAGATATGCATCTTTGAGTGATCACGCACTTTTATTACTCCGTCTGATGGTGAACCCTAGTATAGGAAGCACAGAATCGTTACAAACGAGTTATTCACAAAGCAAGATGTACTACGCATTGCACCGGCATTTGTCTAATTGCCTATTTTGCTTGTGTATTTTTGATTTTCCCATTTGTTCCCATTGATATGCTAATGTTGGTTGCGCGTTCGCGTACAGAACCGGCCCAGACGTGAGATTGATACGGTCCCACCTAACATTTTGCGTGTATCATCATTCAACTCTATCGTAAAAGAAGTCAGCTTCAAAAGCAAGACTTAAATCTAAAGTAGATTCGCTAAGTTATCTTTATGTCCTTGCGGCCTGGCTACGCCACTCTAGTTACGCTCTTCTGCATTCTTCCTTCTTGGAGTAGAAACCAATCTGGGTCATTTTTGCATTAAAGCGGGTCGCGCTCTCCATTAATCATTTTAAGAGAGATGAATACGAACTGTGTCACTCAACGGGTCACCTCCAGCTGCCAAAGGATGGGCTTCGCCCTCCATTAAGCTTCTTAGGCCTCCAACAGCCCACCTGCAATCGTTCAGAAATGGGTTTCGTTTGCTTCATATGGAATGGACCGACATAAAAGTTTGAAGCTAATCTTGCTTGCGCATACCTTGCTACTGACTGACTACTCTAAGTAATCATTCTATTCTAGCCTAGAAAGAAATAAAAGAACGTCAAATAAAGACTGTAGAAACTGACCAGCAGTTAAATATTATCTAATTTAAAAGTTTCTAGTGATTGGTTTGGGAAGTTTTGTAAGCAAAATCATTAGAAACAGCAGAAGTAGATAAAGGTGATAAAAGAGAAGTAGAACGGAAAAGTATCAAAATTAGTAGAAGGATATTTAAACAAGGTTTTTAACCTTGAGATAGTACTGTTTTCATGCGTTATCTAATAAGACATTTTCTTTGAAAGGGTAAACATGTAGTGTCGAGAAAGTCTCAAAAAACAAAATTACTGTGTTGTTTCGTAGATATACGTACTATTGGTGGAAAGAGTAAACAACTGATTATTATCGATCTAAAAATTTTCGTTGTTTTATAAAAAAGTGAATATCAACAAATTGCTTTAGAATAACTTGGATAATAATGTCTGGATTATTAGAAAAATCCAATGAGTAAAAAGAAAGATCCTACCAGTACTAACATTTGCATATTAACGTCATTCTCGATGTTGTTTGCTATTTTGTTATGTCCCTATTTTTATTGATATTACGCTTGACGCAAATGAGTTTCAAAGGCTGTCTGTGTTTTATATGATTAGAGAATTATCTTAAACAAACAACTTAACAACTAATTTTCAAAATCCTTCGTAGGTATTTATCAATTTTTGCTCTATAATCTTGTTCTATAATTCACATTAATATTCAATGATATTTCAATGTAGTAGGTATTGGAATTTAAACTTTACAACAATAACTAAATGTTCAAAGGTGCAAAATATTTTACTAAATTACAGACTTTGTTTAGGTATAACTAACAAGAACTGAATCTATCTTTATTTTCTATTTTATGAAATCTACTTTTGCTTCTTACAGAATTACCTAATATAGGTCCAAATCCAAACACATTATTTCAAAGAATTTATTCTTCCACACGCTAGTATCGGATGAATCTTTTACAATTTATTATTTTGTAAATAACTTGGTCAACATTATTTTATTACTCCCCAAATGTTTGTGACCACGCATACATTAAATGTCACTACCTACCAAAATAATTTCCATGAATATTATGGAAGAACGAATTCGGGACTTATAAATAAAAATAGTTCAAAGCGAAAGGAGTAATTTTATTTTTTTATAGCAACTAAAACTATAAAAAGAATACTCTTATGTATACCTGCTTTAAAATGTATATAAAAAATAAAATCTCCCACATTAAAAAACGGTATTATTTGTGCCTAAATTAATTTACAATTTAGCTCAAAACAAATTATAATGTTTATGAAATGTGCAACTAAATAGTACAAATAGTGCTAATCTTGGTTAATTTATTAGATCTATGTATATCCTCTAAATATTTTTATAACAAATAGAATCTTAAACAATAGTTGCTGGAATGTTTAGACAATATAAAAATAAACTTTGTTTTTAAAGCAGACAGGTAAACATCAACTCGTCGACACGTGTACTAAATGCATATCAGAGATTACAGCGTTATCGAAATCTGATAAAACTAGAAACTGTGAGTATGACTTATCGTTTTAACTTCTCATCTTTGTTATCTTTTATTTCCTTGCATTCTTAGGTATTATCATTGTCACATTCCTAGGATATAAATTTTACGTGCGATTTTTTTCTTTCGGCTGTAAAACTAGATTGCATCTTATATAATGCTGACTATGCCATATTCCAAAGCTTTTTGTTCTTTTTTAAGACTCTTTAATAATATACTGCTATTTAAAAAGAATTTTAAACTTGATATAGTAACCAATCTATTATTCTTTCGAAAAGATTTAATTAGATAATTCTAAGTTAATAAAAAGTTATCTATAGTACGGTTCACAATGTGAGCTACGACTCACAATACTTGATTGTTATTTACTAAGTCCCAAACTGCACTGACATTGTATCTATTACTATTAGCTATGAGTTTGCTTAAAATGAAATGAAATTTTCTTCCCACTTCATTTATATAGTATGAGAAGTCCAAATACAGATCAGAAGTCCGAAGAATTTAACGCCATGATTTAGTTGTAAATTAGCATCGCAACACTTGATTTGTCTACGAATGTTTGTTCTTTGTTTTAAAATATATTGTTAGCAACTTCATTACTTGATGAGCAATCTATTCGCATCTAGTGTAATCTTACATTTGTTATGCTAATTAATGAAAAGTATAAACAGGATTGTTACAAATGTTGATCCATGGAACACCCCATATTTCATATCTCGTGAATCTTCTCTATTCTATTGTTATATTTTGACAATCTGTCTTTTACATCAATAGTTATCAATCCGTTCGTGAGTTACTTCTTTAATTCTTTAACACCACAATGTAAGAAACGCTCTAGAAATATTTTTCTAACACTTTAGAGAACATTCGTTTTTATACAGGGTGATCATTTTAAAACTTCCACCTTGAATAACTCTTTAATTAGTAAAATTATCAAAATCGCTGAAACGCCTCGATTTTTTTTTTGGAGGGGGACATTTAATAACCTACTCTAGTCAGTTGGGAAACTGTCACCCTCTTCCCCCCAACCACCCTCTCTCCAGAATTTTAAATGGCACTACCCCATGTGTGATATATCATTTTAAAGGGTATAAGATTCTTAATCTTTCTCATCAAAGAAAATTAAATTGGCCCAGCCGTTCGTGAATTAGAGCCAAAAATGTATTAAATTCCAATGAATACGTTGCTGTCTCTGGAGAGGTGGTGGTTGGGAGGAGGGTGGAAGTTCCCAACTGACTAGAGTAGGTTATTAAATGTCCCCCTCCAAAACAAAATCGACGCGTTTCAGCAGTTTTTGATAATTTTACCAATTAAAGAGTTATTCAAAGTGGGAAGTTTTAAAATATCTTCCAATCTAAGCAAAGTAATCCTTGAGCGTTGTATTTAAACCATGAATAGCGTAAATGGTGTTGACGATAATTAAATGCTGGTCTTGCTATGATCCAGAAGGACATCGAACGTGATATTGCACAAAAAGCTTACGATCCGAGTCTAATTCTAATGAGGTGATTTCGGATTTTCTTAGACCTTTCTTCGTGATAGAATAAACACTCCTGTCCGATCTGCTAATTGTAACTGCATCGTAGTATTACCGATGAAGGTATGCATCTGTGTTCCTTCTGGTTAAATTAGAAAAAGGTTAGGCTTCGAACTGACTCGGATAGAAAGTTTCTAGGTAGAGTTCAAGGTCGGTCTTGGTGGATAGGGCCGATTATTCGTTAAGCAGAAGATTGGAGACTCAATAGCTGAAACGTTTTTGGTAAAAGATCGATTTGGTAATAACTAAAGCACAGGAAAATATGCATTTGCATATAAGTTTGCTTATATGCAGCGTAGAAATTTCCAGATATCTATACGAATTAGATCACTAGGATTCCATTTATCTCAGTTTTATTTAGTACATTTTTGCATATTTAGAAAAAGTAGTGTATAAATGCATATTTTTAGATTGTTTTTAATAACACGCCCAGAAAAAGCTTTCTCGGATTTTGTTGCAGATTCTGTAGCAGAATGTAATAACTTATTTGAGAATAAACAAATTACAAACGATCTGCCTTTTATTAAATGCCACTACTGTACTACCACTACTAAAAGATTTTTTAGGATCCTTAGACGCGGGCTACGCGCAATAGTATTATTTGTATTTGATTTTAATTTAAATTTAAGTGAGTTTTTGCAACAAGTAAAAAATCACTTAAATTTTCTCACATGTTCAACCTTGTCTACACAATGCTACGGTCATGGTTGTGTGAATCTGACTTAGCTCAGAACGGATATCATTTTGCATTTAGGATACTCAAACCAAGTTGTTGACATAAGACATGAGATGCGATGCAAAAGAATTCTTTTGCACGTATTTGGGTGTTTTCTGAACTTCACACTTAATTCAAACCTATACATTTATGGAAATGACTAAGATATCTACAAAATGCCCCAAGATCTTAATAGGTCTAACCATGACGATATAATGCCCGGTACATGCAAGGTTCTGCAGTTTCTGTGTTGCTAGAGTACTTGGACATATTCAGGAATGCTCAGCGACTGAGATCTGCTGAGAATTTACTCAGTATCTATTCAACCTCAAGTTAAAAAAAACCAATTAATCATCCTCTCCTAAAACCTAACACACGCTGATAAAATATCCTCTTAATTCAGCGGCTGACCGTCCCGTAATGCGCCAATTGTTTTATTCCTAGAACACAACTTGCTTAAACTTGACTTAGAGAGCTTACTGCTGTTATGACTTCCACTGGTTGGTGGATTACTGTAGTTTGTTCTTGCCCTGGGATTTTTTTCAATAGATTTGCTATACAGATATTTATTGAAGCAAAGAGATTTTTGTAAATAAAGAACAGGGAGGTTCTTCATAAGCTAAGAGCGAAAGTCACATTTTTTGTATTAAAGTGTATTTTGTAACATCATCGTTTCTAAAGCATTCCATTCTTAAAAATAATTTAACCGAAGACCGACTAATTGGAAATTTTACCTTACTGTCTTATGCAAAACAGGACTAGTTCTTTAGAAAAAGAAACCGTTTTCAGCAGAAGTCACGTTACTGACATGAGAAAGTGCAGTATTCTTTTTATAGATTGCAGCTCGTGCATAGCGTAGAGTTTCTATGGTACAACAATGATCTCAAAAAGTGCCAGCGGGATGCAGAAAACGTTCTAGACGTGATGCACAAACAACAACAGAAAAATATTGTCGCTTTTTGGAATTTCTTTGGCACAGTAATACTGAATTGTAACGCATTGTCCAATGTCAATTATAATAGCTACATTCTCGTCGGCCTCATCTACCAAGTTGGCATAAAATAGCTATCCATGAATAATATTTTATTTTCACATGAATCTAGCTTCCGACTGTTTGAAACCTGTGATGAAATCTCTATTCGTCGGCAAATAGGTGGTAGGCGTCGTAAATAGTGTATTTGAACCATACATTCAGTACTAGATGTCTGGGGTGCAATCAGTCACGGAAGTAAATTCCATCTAGTACAAGTGTGCACAACCATTACTAGCGCCCGTTACATCATTGGCGTTTTAGGCCCATTAGTTGTAATATATATTTTAAAACTTTAAGTATCCGCGTCTACTCGAGCACTTTAAATTGAAAACAACAATCTAAACTCTACCCTGGCCCGCAAGATCTCCCAATTGGTCATCCTTTTGCAAATGTATGAGATACGATTAGATGATGGGTTAGAGTCCTGCACGGCCAAAATTTTCAGCCTCCCGCCCGAATCAGTAATAAAAAGATTTCAGTTCGCTTTGGATCAGTACAAAAATAATGATCCGAAAAGCCCAACCGACTCAATAAGCTTGACAGGTTCAACAAGCCCGACAGAGAGACCAAGGCAGCCCAGTTGACCCGACGTAGGTTCGTAAAGCACGATAAGTTCTTCGAGCTTCGAGCCGGACCGCACAAAGGTCCAACTAAAGGACCCGGGTACAATGAATACATGTGAGCTTTTCTATGATGCTAAGACAGGTGATAAGCAAAAACTAAGATAACTTGACCCTTTCTTGGTGTTCTGGCTTTAAAAAAACAATAGTTTATTCACCGTTAAAAAATTAAAATTCTGTGATGCTTGAAAATTACACAAAGTTATTTACTTACAGGGGGGGGGGGCACAGTGAGTCCGTCGCCGATCTCGATGGAATTTTTACTCGAAATCGGTTAAGACAGCTGAAGCAGTTTTGTGAGAGCCAATTTTAGACATTCTCCGATCTATAATATTGTTCTTGCGATGCCCGATGGGCCCATTTAGACGAAGGGCAAAATACGTGTCGACTTATTTTGGATGTAAAATCGCCAGTCAAGATTTCATCGAGGTCGGCGACGGACTCACTGTGCCCTCCCATTGTTAGTTCATGATAAAGTGACTAAACTAAATTGAAGTTCAAGAGAGACTAAAAGTAAACAATGCCTCTGTTTTCAATATGATTTCGGGGAGGTGTTTGAACACCCAAAATAACTCACCCTGTATATAACTCTGCTAGGATTGACCTAGTTAACAATCGAAGTTGCTTTGGCATTTGTTATTTCAAACCAAAGAAGCCCTAAATACCTAAATTAATAACGGTTAGTACAGAAAAACAATTTTGTTAAATTCAAGATCTTACGGTTCTTAAATATCACATTAAATTATTAAGAATTCGGCGTTGTTCCGTTTTATGATTCCTTTCTTTTACTTTGATTTTTCACGTTCGACTTAGCATTATCCTTTTTGTAGGGTTTTCTCAATAAAAATTCTGTATTTTCCAAGGCTGCTGAATTAACATTAGAATATGTTTCAAGTTCTGTGAATTCACATTTTTTCTCCCGATTTTGACCTCACAGTCTTTATATTTACTATATTTCTATTAGCAAATAGATTATTTGAGCCTATGAACAGCTATCCATGGTGGTTGTTCACTGCAGAATGCACCAGCATTGTTCGAAATAGCAAGGAACTGTTTGAAACTAAAAAATAGTTAATTTTCTAGACAGGTAAGAATTTAACATTTAATGTACTTACTAAAGGGATTAATGCAAGAAAATGTTTGCACCCCGTTCTTTCATGGAATGCGTAAATTATGCTCTTAAGATTGAAGGCGCGACGTCGAAATAAAGAACTGACACGCGAGCGCTTAAAAACCTTTAGGTTTGACTCCAGTTGTATAAAAAGAGACCAGAAGTTAATAAAGACATAAATAATTAACTTTGAATTTTCCGAACATTCTAAGACCTCGGTCGCAAGGGTATGCAATAAAAATATTTATATTTATCCATCAATAAATTTTCTAATATGATGAATAAATAACGAAATTAATTTTAATAGAATCTTGTATGCAATGTTAAGAGTGAAATATTGCTGTTACTATTTCTGTATACAATAAAATCTGTAGTGGCTATAAGTAGTAGAAGGAATCAAAATCGAGTGGTATTGAATCCGATTATGTACGCTATAATTCAACACTTGCCGATTTGTTCTTTTTACCTTTTTTATTTACAAAAGAAGAGTCAAAATCCAAATCTCATATTGACATAGTAAATGAGCGACTATATTTTATTTAAATTTGGTCACTTGAATTCCAAAGGCACTTCAATATTTCTTCGGTAAATTTGGAAAGTACGAAATGACTACCTGAAATATTTAGTGACAAGAAAAAGAAAAATCTCGACTAAATTTTTAATTTAAAAACCTTCAATGTTACGGTAGTTGTACCTAAATGAATGTCAGGTGACACGCATAATCCGGTCTCGGACGGGATCAGCAGTGGCCTGTGTAATCCGGCATTCCGAACCTGACGGTCGGCGCCGTTCTTATCACCTTTTATACTACAACCCGTCTGCAGACGAAGTACACCTTGCAGAACTCCCAGTATCTGTCTGCTTTTGAGAACACCAAAACTAAATCTTTTCTTTTCTCCTTTTTTCTTTTATTGCACCTCAAGCTATATTTTGATGTTCATATCCATATCCAGTTTCAGTTTCCAATTATGTAACCAACGCATAAGAAGTGTGCAAAGTTTATAAAATATACAAAGTCGATAAGCAAAAATGAAAGATAAAAATAAATATTTTGAGTGTTATTTGAAAACTGATAAGGTTTTTATTTAACTTTTTTCAACAATGAAATGTTTATGTTGTCTGTAGCAAGTTGAAGGCCAAAAACAGTGTGATTGGACCACAGGGAAATTAAAAGGATGAGAATTTTCCTATCATATTATTTTACAAGGGCGTCACCTTCATGATTTAAATAAATGCGATCCTTAATTAATAAAATATGATATTCTAGCTCTTTTTTAATATAATTTTTTCAGTTTTAAACATTATTTTTTCACATTCCAGTGTTGCTGCGTGTAAAATTTTATAACATGCAACCAAAGCAGGGCGTCTCGTTCGTTTGGCTATCGGCCTGTTAATCTTGGTAATTACGAGCTCCTCTTATCGGGTGGGACTCGCCTCGCCGTAGAAACTAACCAACTTCATTGCCTTTATGCGACACATTTGCATACACAATTGCAAATTATTAAAATCACAAAATGTCAACTAACAAAATGAATAGCTCCGCATAGGTCGCCCCTGCCTCCCTACGTTGAAGAAACGTCAACTTTCGAACACGAACAAGATGAAAATTATTACGTTTTAATTATTATTTTCAGTTTTAATTGGTTCGCCTCGTTTTGCTAGTGCATAAAAAGTAAAAATAAGAACAGCAAAACGAACGTGAGTATAATTCAAAACAAAAAGTATATACATAATAAAACCAGATTTTGCTATTTGCTCAAGGTTTTTCTTTTTCGCATTGCAAAATACCTCCATTCATAATTTATGGTGTTTCGAAAAAAGAAGAAAGCTCGAAATCAACTTTTATTGCTTTGAATATATTGTCCATTCCGTTCGGCCTCTTTCTGTATTACAAATATAAAATACGGTAGTGCAATATCGGGGCTAGCCATGAATTTAATTATAGCCTATAATGACGGTCTTTTGAAAGGGGCAAAGAGGAGGTTGTCGTGTTAATGGGATCAAACGTGCCGCTTCTTCGTGTTACTTCTTGTGACTCGGTGGCCGCAGTTGTACCGTAAGGTACCCGGCCACAAACCTCGTATTACATACCGGTATCGTCACCCATCACGGCGCTCCGCTGGTGTGACCAGTTTAACACATCTTTGTGCCATTACTCAGTTTATCTCTATACAACATAAATGTCCTGTATAAACAAATTTTAAATATTTTTTTCCTTCTCGTGGAAATAATCTTTCGAAATCACTAAAAATTTGGTTAGTTTTTTGGTTTTCATTGTTTTGTACAAAACAATTCGTTGTTATTCAAATTGTGGTTTTTTTCCATCAAACTGACTAGGAGGGTTAGAATGTTTTTTTATATTTAAGGTCACTTTTTCTGTTCGACACTGATTTTATGCGTATGCGATAATGGTACTGTGCCCTCCCCCACTATTTCCAATGTGTTTTGCCGATGTCAGAATAACTCTTTAGATTTTTGGAAAAATTTTCGAAGTTGTATCTTAGTAATAAAGTTTTGGTGAATTTTTGGATATTACCAAACAATTTTGAACTGGAGCTAAACATTCTCAAAATATGTAAATATAGCCAGTAAAATAAGGATAGTGATTATGGATTAATCATAATTTTCAAACGATTTGAACCTTGAAATAGCTTCGAAAGATCTCTGATACGCACTCTTAAAAAGGTATAAAACGTTGTTAAGGTGGCTTCCGCACTTCAAGCAATTCTGACGCTGTTCACACCTCTTAGGAAGTGTCTTTGATAGTCTCCCAAACATTTCAAGAGCGCTTTACAGTTAGTATGGCACAGCAGCACTTCTAATCACTTCGATACCTGTTTGGGAGTACTTAAAGGGCGCTTTGGAAAGTTCTTAAGACAGTCAAGCTCATTTGTAGATAAAAGTTGAGCAAAGATCTTTCTAAGGCATCCTTTAAAAACAGATATACAAAGATTGCAAGTAGACTGATTAATAGGTCAATAAAATCTTGACCATGGTGATAGGCTATTCCAGGACCGTTTTGACATTAAGCTAACGGAACGACTTTCTCAGCACGCTACGTTAAAGAAGCTCAAGAGTCGGCTTAAAGAATAATTTTTTACTCTGAACCGTCTCACATAGAACGGGAAGACGCAAGAATATAATTTTATCTTAGAATGTACTAAGTTCTAAAGCCGGCCCCAGGCTATTCAAGAACTTGTAAATCGAACTAAGTGGAATATTGTCGTTGCTGTTGCACTTAACCTTGTACACGTTTTATTTTGCGCTCACACTAGATCGGTGTCAAGGGCTGTCCGTGTTGATTCACAGAGAAAGTATCAATGTGAAAGCAGACTTTTAAAGAAAAGAACTTCGTGAAATACAAATTCATAATCAGGAAAATCCTAGAAAAAGCTTGGAATATTTTTTATAAAATGACTTTTATGATCATTCTACTAAAATCGAAATCTTAAAATGTAACTATTTCTTTGATCTTCTCTGTTAGCTGGAAACTTTTTTAGTTCTTTATTGCTAATGCCAAAAATGGCTCGAGTATTACAGAATGACGACATGTTCCCATTTGAGAATTTTGCTATTTTTTTCTGTAGTCTTTCTATGGCACAACAATCTATATCGATGTTTCTCAACACGTATGATTCATAGAACAGACTGTCGATGGTCTACTGTCCAAATATTAATTCTCCAAGCGTGAACCCATTCGAAACGTTGTGAATTACTAACCCAGATTTTTGGTTGACTTGCATATTAAAGTATACCCTGAGATCATACGTACCTGAATGTCATCAATCTTTAAGAATTTGCTTTTATCTTAACCAACAAATTCACAATGAACGTAAAGATTGTTTGAGAAGACAATCTGTTGCTATATGGACTAAATACAAGAAACACTCTAAAGGCAAGAGAAAGATGTACTTTTAATTTGCAATACCTTCTATCCTTGCAATAATACGAAAAAGACATTTTGGTCAATGGTTGTTGATGCTGTCAGGACTGTTGTCAGGTATTAATCTATAGAAGTCACTAAAGGTTGTAACCTTTCTTATAGAAACTATACTGTGTATAGAATTATACCTATTAAGAGTTTTGGAACTAAGGAGAGCTAATTTTAGAATAGCTCTTTGAAATTCATTGGAACCATGCTAAATTTCAAATTTTTCTTGCAGATAATATTATTTGTAATTCTGCTTGTTTTTGAATCCGAAATAAGTAGATTTGAATTTTTACTGTTTAAATGCGGAGAATAACAGCTTTTAGTGAAATTTAACTTTTTGACGATTAGTATACCTGAATGGAAGTTGCTTGCTACCGCTATACCATACAATGCTTTTATGGTTGTTGGGGTGCTTGGTACCAATAGAAATCCATTTATTTTATCATGGACTGACTGCTAAGGATCGTGTAAATAAGTATAAATCACTGCAGACAAATTTATCGAATCAATAGAACAACAAATCTGGAATCCATTGATGAAAAACAATTTAAACAAGTGAGATTTTTTGAAGGCGTAGGGTAATGGACGATTATATAAAGCAATTTCTGATACGTCTCCTCTTTCTACATTTTAACAGACATATCTCTTTTTAGTTTAAACTTTCATTTTCTAGTTACAGCATATTATGACAAGAAAGCAAGAGAAGAATTTCGTGCTATAGATAGAAAGATAGAAACATAGAATATAATGTAGGTACTGTCTTTTCGATTTCTTGTTGGTGTCTTGGTAATTTTATAGGGCTCTTCAACCATCAATAGAACAGATAAGTTAATTTTTGCTCAAAGTTGACCTCCAAATAAATGACCTTTGAATGATTTTTAAATCCTTTAAAGAGTTTTGATCATTTGTTTAAAAATCACATTGACTCAGAGTTGCTCCTCATATTTCGCAAGAAGTGACATTTTGATCAATGTTCGTTTTCGATAAATGTATTTACACGTGTACACAACAACCAACAATGTTGGTCTTTTAAACTGCTCTTCATTCAATACGGCCTCCAGTGAGAAACATAATTTTGAGTTTTTTGATATTTCAAAAAGACACTTTCCTCAATCTTCCCCCAAACCAAGTTTGTGCAAGTAATCCACTTTGTATAAATCGAATTCAAATCGTTAGGCCGACTTGTTCGTATGAAACTTCCTCGTATTAGAATTTTCCGGACTTTTGTTGCAGGTGGTTAATTTTGATTGAAATTTCAGTAAGAAGCATGCGAGTAAAAACAGACAGTTAGACAAACAAACAAAACGTAAAATTGAAGGTGATTGATTCATTAGCTCCCAGAAGATTATGCAAAAGATTTCTAGAAGTAAGCAACACGTTTTATGACTTTGTTTTTAAAGCAAAAACAGAAGTTAGATTTCAATTGGTAACTTAGGCAAAAACAAACGCTAGGACTTTATCTTCGAACTGATATTTGTAAGACACAGCTACCAATGGTATGTAAATTCGTTTGTTTATTTTTGTAAATTCTAGTTACTTAAGCTCATTCTACTTACTGTCCACTAAGCTCGGTTTTTATTAGAACTCAATAAGATATAACTTGATTTCCTTATTTTTTATAATACACAAAATTTCCATTGGATTTTTGAAAATGAATTTTACTAATGATTGACTGCTTTTTTCCAAATCAGACGTTTGTGTTTTTAGTATTGTGACTAAAAAGCAGTTTACTAATAAACTTCAATTCGATTGAGATGAAAAAGGTATTGGATCATCTTCAATTTTAGAGACTCTGAAGAAACTGAAGAATGATAATCAGTAACCATGGCTGATGGTAACGAATACAGTAAAGAGTGTTGGGATAAGTAGATTTAGGAAATTGTACAGTTCGCATCTACTCTTGAAAACAGAACGAACCAAAGTCACTGCGTATTTTCGGTTTCAGCAATGAAATCTGAAGTGAACTGTAAAGTAGTTGTTTAAGACCTAAACACTCACGATTTTAAGGAACTTAAATAGAGAGTTCAAGAAGAATCGAAACATGATGAATCAAAAAACGAAAAAGCTTCATGGGCTTATGTTTCATAACTAGCTATTAAACGTTAAAAGTTAGAAAAGAAGCTTTTTGTCTTCCTTTGGAATTGTTTACCGATCGGTGTTTGGGGTCTTAATAAATAAAATCTCCTCGAAATAAGACATCAAATGGTTGCATGGAAACAGATAGTTGAACTGATCGTTCGTGTAAGAGTCCTTCAATCTAACGTGAAGTAGATTTCTTCATTGTTGCATTCATCTTGAAGTATCATTAATCTCATACATTTAATATTAAGATCAACTTTATGGATGGCTCGTGACAACTACGATGTTGTTAGGACGTTGGATGTTGGCCATCCATTCATTCGTTGTGATTGACCAAAATTAATATCCCCTTCTGAGGGACACAGACGCATAGATTTCAATAAAATCTTTCTCGACTACTGTAGATAATTGTAGATTTGAATGAAAACGTTGACTTCAACTTATTGGTTTGCTACATCTAATTAATTTCGTTCCAGCTACAGGAAATTGTCATTGAGCTTGATTGATTCAGTGTGGAGATAATCAAATATTTTACCAAACCCAAAGGAAGCATGAAATTAAAAAAAAGAATTTCACTCGTACAAGTGGAATCTTGATTAATTTTTGTTTTTAAATGTTTTTTCCATCTATTCTGAATTACTAACTTTTCTAATCTTAAGAAGACTTCTGCTTAATATCTTTTGTTTGATACAGTTTCAAATAATTTAGTATTTCGAATCTTCCTTTTGAGCAAAACTTTGCAATTACAAAATTGATATTAGTAGATGAGATCCGATAATGTTCACATACATCTAACTAAACAAGGTATGGTTTTCATCTCATTCTGTATATAACTTTAATTTCTAACTGCGTACACTAAAACCAGTCAGCTAGATCCATCCTATCCATTCTTTATTATTTATTTACACATTTATTTAATACCAGTTTTAAGAACACTCGAAATAATGCGTCATCGACCACTTAAAACTACAGTTTTAGAAGCCAGACAAAAGCGGTGTTTTGGAAGAAAATAACCTGTTATACCTATACTATGCTACGTTACCAAAGTTTCTTTAAAAAAAAATAGTTAATAAAGGGACTCTGTTCTTATACAGCCAAGCTGTAAACGCCGGCGCCTACGGTGTTGTCGCCTTCCGACGACACTAGCGCCACAGACGACCCTAATAAATCACCCTGGACCACCACACGGGTCCTTTTTCCTTTCCCTTACTCTCAATGGAATATTAGTTGCATTCAATTTTACACCAATTTCACGCAGAATTCTTTTTTAATTATGAAATATTTCCAGGACTTGTCACGAAATGTAAAAGATAATGTCCAAACGAAATGTGTAAAATTCCAAGCATCAAAAGTTAATTTTTATAATCTGCTAAGGACTAGAAGATACATAAAAGAGATCACATTGGTTGATATGAATGTAATTAGTGAAGAACAGCCACCTAATGTTATTTCAACGTTAAAGTCCATAAGATAAAGTCTATTATTTTGGGATAACATGCAAATAAGGCGGACCTAATGATCCATAAAAATTCAAACTTGGAAAAGGATCTAAGTTTAAATCATTAGCCACAATAATATAGTTATATAAATGTAAAAAGCATTATAATTTATCACTTTTACTCTATTCTATCAAATTGTATACTACGGCTCAACACGCAAATGAAAATATGATTGAAACAATTAGAATAATTTAAAGATCTAATTGTGACCGACCTTTTTTTGTGTGTTATTAAAAATTACAGTAGTTTAATGTTTGTCAACACTCCAAGCTTGTGTATAAAAGACTACAAGGTTGCATATATTACATAGCAGGAAAAAGATTGCAAAATGTCTCCTTTAATTTACATTTATTATTATTAATTCTATCATAAATGTCTATATTGTGCAGGATATATTTTTTAATAAATAGGAAAAAAAACGATCGTCTTTCATTCATAAAAACTTGTTTGTTGTACCCATAATAAATATTTATTAGCAGTAAAATATGATTTTAGTTATAAACTTTATTGGATTTTTTTGTTTATTTATGTCTTCGTTGAGTTGTTACACGACTTTGTTGAACTTTTTTTTATTAGTCGGTAATTAAAAAGTGAGAATTTTAAAATACACCTAGATGTGAAATTAAAGTACGAACCCGCAATGAATAATTTATAATGTGTACAAAAACCGAGATTAGTAAAAGGAATGAGGAAATTATCGTTTTTGAAAAAAAAAAGACAATCATACATTTAAATTGGAGGGACTGTGTTACGTAACGTTCTAATAAACATTGCGTCATTTGTCCAATCAGCTGTAGTGCAGCATAAATAATAGAAACATCTTCAGGAAAAACGAACTTGTCTTCTAGGTATAAATTGATAGTATTTCTTGTGTCAATTAAAACTAAAATAAAAATATTCCTCACTTTGAGATTTATTCACGCCAGAAAAATTAGTGGCGATACTTAACTGATATCGTGACAAAATGAATGTGTATGCTAAAATAACTTTAATGCTAAAGCAGGAAGCATTTCATTAACAATTCTTACTCTTACCCGAACTGTAGCCAGACTTCCACAGTTTCATTGCAAAACTTCAAGATAAACATTGTTCTGTTGGTATAGAATAGCCCCAGAATACAAGCTAGCAACTGTCGTCTTCCTGTAAACTTCTATCTCCATACGATTTATATCTTCACAATCTACCATGAAATCAGTGAGATTCCAAGTTTCACTTTCATCATTATCATTCTCACTATTGTTTCGGAAAACGACAGTCGTTTCTTTACAGCCAGGAACGGAATAAATAAAATTGGGGGGATTGCGACAATGTTCGATAACAGTATTATTGAGATATACTCGCTTATACATACTGAACTTCAAATTTGCAGAGTAGCAATGCGTGCTATTGAAAAACACGGAATATGGTTCTTCATCGTGGTAGTAGAAAAAGCATTTCTAATCTCGAGCAGTGTTAAACCTGTAGGTACTCCGTGAAAAATACTTTTTCATCATTTACCTTCACCACTAGGAAAAACCATGGAAAAACCTTAGTGAAAACAGACTCTCGAAGTTGATTTTCTCAGTTTGAAAAGTTGCCGGTCGTCGAGAATTGAAGTTCTCTATAGATTCTGGATTCGAAAATATCTTCCAACTCAAACGTTATCGAAAAGAACGTCCAATTCATAGTGTTTTGAATACGTGTTTCGTTTTGGTCACCATCCCTGTTTACATATCGACCACCGTGAAATTCCAAAAGCACAGAGTGGAGGCGGTCCAAACTGACGTGAGGATCCTCGTACAGATGACCTTTTTCCTCTGTCTAAGTCGGTGGCGATAATGATGAGGAATGGGATGAAGGTTTTGGGATGGGATGGTAGACTACGCTGTACTACTTTAGTTCATCACTCCACGTCAGCGTAGTGGTAAAGGTGATGCCAACGTAGGTGGCGGAGGAAGAGTGTTAGAGGAATGGATCTTAAAGTCACCTGCCGATTTGAATCTGCAACAAAATGACTTCGGTGTTTTGAGGGATTGGTTTGACTCTCCATGATCGAGATCAGAACTCGAATCAACTGCTTTAGTTGACAGGATTGTGGTCCCTTCTGTCGACCTGAGAGACAATATCTATAGAATGATTTCGTCGGTTAATTAGAAGACATGGATATTCAGATTTTGGAGCGGATGAGACAGAAGATGAAACGCCAGCTTGTGGTCCGGTGTTGGGGGAGGAACAGAAAACTGTTTATTATTCGTACCAGAAAAACAGAAATTTCATCGGATAGAAGCATGTAAAAGCTTTGTCAAAGGCACGCTCAATGTCTAGGAACATGGCCTTGAAGCATCATCTGGAGTATAAGTTCAGCATGGAGGAGAAGCACGGGGTTGGTCGATGGTGTGGTAGATCAACCTAGATGAAATCTGAATGGGTGATGTATGAACCTGTTGACTAAGATTCTTTCGAAAACCTCTCTGAGGACATTAAGGAATGTAATACGGCGATAGGAAGTAAGATCGGTGAAGGTTTCTTGGCTTTGTCAAGTTTTAGCGCCCAACTCTGCTGGGATAGCGTCAAAGAAACTTCTTACTAATTAGAATTAAATGTGCCAGAAAAATTTTATACGGAAAGTTTCTACATCCTTTCAAATAAGAAATACCGGAAAAAGGCAGATTTAGTAAAAGAGCATGACACTGTTATGTAGGAATTTTGTGGTAAACTAAGATCTCCTTGAAGATATTTTTTATAAACGGTTAAAGGAATCAATAACAATAATTGATATTTGAAAATTAACAAAACAATGATTCATAATAATACCATAAACAGACAACATTGACTGATTGTTATTGACTAAAAATGAGTAATTTGGCACCATAAGCCTCTTTGACGCAAAAGATTGCTGATGAGTTTTTATTCTCTGTTTTCTAGATAACTATGTACACGTTTCAGCTGAGTAAGTAGCATGAAAAATCGGATAAGGAATTAGGATGTATCTTTCAACTACGAAGAGCTGTCGTTGTTTTTGCAAACTGATATTCTTTCATCTCTGGCTCAGAAGTGCAGAACTGATTTGAAAATTAGTTTTTGAATTCTTCTTGAGCTCGAACACTTATGTTCTCGATTAGTCGTTCTGTTGTTTCTTATCTTTTTTGTGTAAGTAGGTGCTTGTTTGGGCAATCTGTATTATATTACAAAAGGTAGTTTCTAGAATAACTTTTTGGAAAGTTCAAAAAACCGCCATTAGAATTATTTTTGTATGAAAACTGTAAAGCAACATAACAGGTTCGTGTATTTTACAGAACTAAATTGTTTTGATCAGATATTTGCTTTAAAGTTATTTTCTGTTGGTAAATCTATTATAGGAGCCAATTCAGCCGCCTGAGTAGCTCCCGTGCCCATGTATGCTGTAGCGTATCAGTGAGTTTTTGGCGTTTGCCTTATTTGTATACATCAACTACGAGAGATTATAAATCCACAACTCAGTATTTTCAGAAAATTCAATTCAACTTTTTTTTACATTGAACGCACTCAAGCTTGAAGTATTTCCATAAGTACAGTAATACTTGCTTACTCTCTTTTCTTGCAAGTAGCTCAAGGCCATTCTCATATTTCTCTAGGGTGTTTATTTTTCGAAAAGTTATCCTGGCTGTAGGTTTGTGCTTTGTTCTGCTCTAGGTCTCTTTCAGTAGTCTACCGTCAGGCTTTTTCCTTCACCATGCTGCTTGCAGCGGTCTAAGATGGCTCTTATCCAAACCCGATGAACAGTGAAAAATTACATTTTAAAAATCCCTCGCAAGCTCAAAGAAGCTACGTAAATAGTAATGCCAACTTGCTCAAAGAAAGTAAAATCTAAAACAATCGTGTTCGTATGATAACGTTACGGTATGGCGACACAGAAATGTCTTCATTTATGCATACAAGATTCATTTTAAAAATACAATCGAAGGATGTAACTAACGTTTTGTAAAATAACTAAAATAGAGAAGGTAAGAAATGAGAGTTATCGTTTCAATTGTTGCAACTTAACCAGCTGCTAGAAGTTAGCTGCACTGTTACGATGTTCTCATGCTTCTGGTAAAAAGAGAGATTGACATAAAGGGTAACAACCATGATTCCATCAATTACTTGCAAGCTTTGATTAATTCTTGTGATTTCTCTATTGATTGACTTACAAATAATGGTTGTGAGAAAAGAATTAGCTTGGTCTTTGATCGCAATTTTGATCAGATTACAGTGCAGCCTCTAATAAAGCTTTTTGCACATTCTGAAGTGGATCACAATGCTAGACCACTCACTTTGAAACCAAACTTGAGTTCAGCTAGTGATAGATTAATTAAGCTAAGTTCTAGACGGTAGAATTATCTGATTATGTTGCCTGTAAACTGACTAGGACATTGGTCTTTTTATTTACTGTTATGCTACTACAATGAGCAGTAGAACAGAATAACTTGACCTGATTTCTGTGAATTAGATCGTCTAAAGAACAATAATACTCTAGAAATGTTCCATCTATAGGTATGAATTTTGCAAACTGTGACATAGGTTTTCCAAATAAAACTGTATTTAATTTTTGTCTTCAACTAAAGAAATAAATAGAGAAAAGAACGACTATAGCATTGAAGTTACATTTACTGAGAGATGTTAGTGATTTTTCGAAATTAATCAGAAGTTATCTTGGTAGCAGTCAGTGCAAAGTTTAACCGATTCATAAGATTCACTCCACAGTTTTCAAATTGATCGCATGCATCAATCCTGGAGCTGTCCAATCAAACCTGAGAAAAAGTTGGAAAGGGTTGGCATTAGATTTATAAAATCTGTTCCTACAGGTCTTCTCCCCATACCAATCAAGCAAACCCATTCAAGATTTAATCGAAATCTTTCAAGCTTGAATATTGGTAGAGTTTTAACTAAAATTATTATTACTGAAGTAAAGTAGCGGTAACTACTCAATTGGGACAGAAATACAAGACAGGTTTAGGAGTATTTGCGATAATATGCACTGGGGTATTTTTTATTATTACAGTGGAATGCGTTTAGTTGTAAATCTCGCAGTATTGGCCAATGTAAGCCAAATGGTTGTGTGACTAATTTATAACTACTACTATTTGGTTACTTCCTTTTTTGTTTGTTTTTTGTCCGCTGTCCCGTCTTTGTATAAAGATTATTTTGATTTTTTGGGCGAGGATTTACAACTAAATATAATGTAATAAGCCTAAATGATCTTGCTTATTACTTTACCTTTTCTAGAAGCTACTCATGCTGTTAGTTGGTCACACGTAATTAAATATAATGTGACAATAGATTTGCAGCAATAAGGCATTGTCTATAGTTATTTGTTGATATTCTCTTCAATTTTGTAGTCTTAATTTCGATAGTGGGCCTTTATATAATGAAGTTCTGATTTTTTTTTTGGAATTAGGGGTAAAATTAAAATTTCTAATTGAATTATTTAAAAGTGATCATTGATTTAAATTTGTAGCATTGTGTAACGTAGTAAGTCCGATCTGTTTGCATTATTTGTCATTGTCGCTAATTCTCATTATTAAAAGAGTGAATTCCCAATACGCTTCCGCAAAAAGATCTATAAAAACTAATCTGGAGGATTTTGAAGGATCTAATAGCATATCAACATAAGAGCTATTTATAGTGTTATGTATTAGGCAAGTTGATTTCCTAATTTGTTTATTTACATGAATTAATAAGTTAATTAGTTATGCCTACTCTGTTTTTATTTATCTTTTTTCCTTGTTTCCTGTTTTTATAATACACACGTCTTTCTCCAGCAACGAATTAAAAGGCGGATGATAACGTTTTGTAATTAATAGATTATGAACATAAATCAATTTAAAATTTGCGAGGAATTTGTGGTTGCATTCCCAAATAAATAAAAAAGGTAGAAAGAAGATAACAATAAAAACAAAAAAGAGTTACACGGTAAACATTAAAAGTTTCATAAAAAAAGCTTGAGAACATACTACAACTGCATCACAAATACAAAAGGAACGGTACTATTATTTAATTATTTAATTACGGCGGTATCAAAATTGACTTTAATTTCTTCTTTAACATACAATAAAAAGGCAGCAAAAGATTTGCTCGTCACGATTTTTAACCAGTTCCTTGATTGTCTTACACAAATAGATAATTAATTTATTATCTGCTCTTTTGTACATAATAAAGATAATGTTAAATTTAATTGTGCAGTGAAAGTATATGAAAAGCGTTTCATTATTACTATTACCATTCGAGATAATTGTTAATTTTGAAAAGAAATGAGATGAAACAATGCAAAACGAAAAAAGAAACAAGGAAAAGGAGGGACCGCACACATTTTATATTAGGCACATTATAAATCATTATTGCAACCTTCTTTTTTCAAAGCAATAAAACGCTCCAATTTATATTAATTTAAAATAATAAAAACTAAAAACCTACACCTGAAATACAGGAAGTTGCAAATCTTGAGGTTTTATTTCATCTATAAATTTCGTATACTTAACATATTATTCTGATAAAGTTATTTTATCTACGGCGTTGTGTTAAAATAATGTGGGTATGAATGTTATGGCTAATTTTAAAACAAGTACAAATTACCTCTGTAGATAGACATGCTTGTGAAGCCAGGACAAGTAATGAGAGTTTACAAAAGGTTCCATTTAATACAGGTGCGTTAAAAAGTTTTCTAATATAAGTAATAATTCAATATTATTGTAGAACTATAAACTTTTTTGTTTGCCAAATTAAGGCTAACACCATCAGGATTTAAATCTTAAATAATTCAGAACAGTAAAGCTGCGACTTTGAAATCATTCTTCAATTACTTACTCAATCATCAACAAGTTAAAATATTTGTATTTTGGATCTTTATCACATCGTAACATTAATTATAATTATCTGCGTTTTCATACGTATCAGTCACATTTGGACAGCCATTCCATGATTCCATACCAAACGATCTAAATAATTGAATTTTATTTTATATGTTTGTTTAGTTTTTTCAAATTTGGGTTATCAGCTATTTCTCTAAAGGTATAATTAAAAACTGGTAATATGATCAATATGATCATATCTTTCCTGATTTTAGGTTGAAAGATTTTTTGAAATATCGAAATTTCTTGTCTTGCCTTGATTTCTAAATGCTAATTCTTGTCTTGAAATCAAAATAAAACCAGACAAGGACGAGACAAGAAGAAGAAATGTATGAAACACTAGTTCCTGCTTCAAGTATATCCTATCTGGTTTCTTGTGTTAGATACAGAACTAGATCATTTTTATCTAAAAAAAAAAACTTGTATCTAAAAGAAAGCTGAACTGATTCCGATTTTGTCTGAATCGAGTTTTTGGAAGCTTGCTTTAGCTGCGAGGAGTTTCATTGTCCCTCTCAAAACTTCTTTGTGATCATAATGTTTTTCTGATTCTTTCTGCTTGCAGAAACTTTTATCTTTAGCTAACCAATAATATGTGGATGTGTCATCGTCGTCGTCGTCATCACTCTGTAAACACATGAACCTGAGATGACGCAACGCGACATAAGCAGACTAGGGTACTGCTATCCAGAAGAGACATGTCCCTACAGGTTCACATTCGTACACATAATTTCACATTTAGAATTTAGTCTTTACAGTCAAAAATACCATGTATTAGAACTTTATTTTAATACCGAAGGCATTTACCCACTTACCTAACGCGCACAGGCTTGGTCTAACACGCACCCTATGTTCAATTTAAATCGATGGAAACCTTGTTGACGTAAACCTTTTAATATCTATTTTCTCAAAAGGTATTTACCATCAACATCTAGTATTATTTTATCATTCAACAATATTGAAGTTGTTGACATTGTTGTTTGCAAGAACGTTCGACACATCTTTGTCTGTATTTTCCCATTCTTGTTTCACTCTTTTATTTATTCGATGATAAACTTGAAACTGCAGTTTTGCATACGATTCTTATGTAGGTAACCTGCAATATTGGTGCAGACACCGAGTAAGAGAACCAGATAGCCCGCAATTCGACGTTCAGGTGTTCTTACTTTAACACTTTTTACAATACATTTTCGATTGTCCAAAATTTTGAACCAGATTGCAAAAGATCCTCTATTTATGCATCTTTAATTTATAATGTGTAAGTCACAAGTGGGTTTTTTGTGCAGAAAATCCAAAATATCGCGATTTCTTATGAAACATGCTGTATAATCTTCTTCGATATTCCTAAATGAAATAGGTCAAAATGAATCACACGATATGGTACTCACTCCTAATCAGCAATAACAAGTCATCATATATCAGTCAGTAACGTATGGATATGGAACATCTTGTTTATCGATTGCTGTAATTCTTTCTTCAGATATCCACGGACACACATCTTCAACTGTTTGAAATCATTCGATTATCTCCGGTCTTTCTCAAATCTGACAATTAAGTTGACCGTTTCTGAGGTAGGGTCATACACTTTTTTGCAGCTAATAGTTTGAAATATTCAAAGAAATTGATTTTGCGATTGTGGTCAACTACAATGGTTCAAGACTGGTTAAAATTTGGTTTTCCAAAATATATAGATGAAGAAACAATTGAAGATCATCCGAACTAGGTTCATCTGTTATATCATCTAATATCATTCACGACAAGAAAGTCCTATCTCGATGAGTCGTTTCGTTCCGGAAATAAACCGAGAAAAGACGTCCCTTGCGTATAGCGGGAAGTGGGGATGAGAAAACAGAAGAAATTTGAACTGCAACTGTACCGACCCCCTTACGAAGCATCGCATCATCGTGACACGTATTCGAGCCTTGCAACAACCGGTGAATATTTTGGATTTTTTGGTCTAAATCGGCCATTGCGTTTTGCTTTTTACCAGAAAACTTCTGCATGGAAAAATTGTGTGGAGGTCTCTTATTTACAAATCCGCAGGTACCGAGTGTTTACCTCTTTTCGCTATAGAGAGAATTGTAAGGATAGTTACAAATAGGAAATATGAACTGTTTCAAGACTTATTTGAATTTTGATTATATGGAGTACTGAATCATAGCACATGCTACATACTATGAGGGCTGCATTGGTTGTGGAACGCTATCCAATAATGATCTAAATCGTATGAAAAGGTGTTGTGACGACAAACATGAAGTTATACCAAATTAATACATGCAGAGATTTCAGCTTTCGCTGGCTTAATTGGAAAAGCAGTGTTACGGATTATCGCAGGTGTGGGTTTGAAGAACTGATTTTTCTATATGTATCTTTCTATTATAAATTTACTAAAAATTTAATATTAGCTGTTGGTTAGTTTATCATTATTTTGACTAGAATTTTAAAAATCCAAAATTAGAAATGTTTGGTCATCATCTTGACCATTATTGACCATTTCTGGCATGCCTTCAAATCTTAATTTTAGTTAAAAGATATAAAAATTAAAGAATTGAAAATGTCTAAATAGTCTTATATCGACTATTTTTAGGTTTGTAGTTTCAAAACTCAAAGACAAAAAAGTTTTGATAATTTTTAGGGATCATAACTCCACCGTTTTGGCTGTCAAAAACAGCTTTTATTAGTTTTAGCCGAATCCATTGTTGCGCATAGAAGTGTGAAATCGACGCCAGAAAGATGTCTCCGTGTTCCCATTCCGTTTTCCTTTCTTATGGTTCTACCGTCTTGACCGGTTTTGAGTTGCGCTGACTGCAGGTCATTCATTCATGTCCTGTGGAGGAATGCGGAGTTAGTCCGCAACGAACTTCACCACCACAGTACAGTGAACTAAAATAAATACGGGGCATCATATGTTTTTAAAAAGCTGTTGATTCGAGATTTATTCTTTGTTCAGGTAAATACTCTTTATTAAGTCAAGTAGGGCCATAAAACATAACAATAAAGAGTATAGTTTTACTTAAACTGAAGGCAGATTTACAAAGGGTAATTTTAAAACCATGATATGCCTCGTATTTATTTTGGTTCACTGTACATGCGCATGATGACGTGGTCATACGAAGAGCCTTATGTACTCTAACCAAACAACTATCATTGGCCAACCCTTGTACCATCAAGGATCCATATGATGGTTGATTATGATGTATATTCTGTCTGTCGTTAACATCTCCACCAAACAGATGCTTTCCATTATAGTGGTGCTTCCAACCAGTCCGATTTCACCAGACCATGGATTGCTTACAACGCTGTCGCAATATGCTGCCTTCTATACAGCTGATATCTTACATTTTTCTACACCAACAAAGCCGCCGAAACTCTGCACCTGGATGTTCTTACCACCTACACCGCTGCTCCACACGATAAAAGTAGCCACAATCTGAACAATAGCCTGCTGCTGCATCACGCCGCCAAGACATGTGGGAACAACCACATACAGTTGATCTGCGCTTAGCCGCTTCTGTTGAATAACAAAATAAATAAGTCTGGTTTTTCAGATCGATTGTTTAGGCTTTTCAAAAGTTTTTCAGAGTAATGAGACTTTCTTCAGCCTAATTGGGCTTTTCGAGATGATCGTGTTACTCCAGTTTTGTCAAAAATGTTATGGATTTCTTTTTGGCCTGGACCAGGTCAATAATATTTTAGTAAGATCGAGTGGATCTAAAGATTCCAGTCCATAGAGGGTTGTAATACTCTTTGAAATCATAATTATCATTTGTATGGATTTACATGGATGACTGATGAATCCAATCAAAACAAGGAAAAAAGAGAACGTGACGATAATAGATATAATGGTTACAGGCCGTTGAGATAAAGATAGAAAAGTGATAAAGGGATATTACAATAATTACCAAAGCAGGTGAAGTTTTTTAGTAAATGGCTTGCTACAGTAGACGCCTGAGAAAACAGTAAGTGACTGTTCTACTTTGGTCATCAGCAAACAGAGATTTCTGCCGTGTTTAAGAAATATTTTTGTTTGCTTTTCTTCCATTTGAAACCATAACGCTTTTAGAAGTCAAAGTTGCAACAAGCACCAGAATGTATAATAAACCATTTTTTGTATTATTGGCGAACTTGTTAGTCTGCTTCTACACCTAATCAGTACCATAAACTACTGGATTCAACGACAGATTATTTTGATTAATTGCCAATATTTTTTACCTTAATAGCTTTTAATTAACTTCATTTTATTATTATGAACTGTTAGCAGATAATATTTATTAGATTATTTAGGGATATTACTACTACGCAATAATATTTGATCAATATAACCCAAAACAAAAAACCAAACAAGTTGCTACTTAGAGATTAAAATTTTATACCTATCCGATTGAAATAACGATACCTAAGAACGTCCAGAAGCATTTTCTTATGACATTTCCGACCAAAAAAAAGGTGGATGACACACGTTAAAAGTTAATAACCGTAACGTATATAAAAACCGGAGGTGGTCCTTCCTAATAATTTAAATCCGCATAAAACGTGACTGTTTATAATAAAATTCAATAAACAAATTCATATAACTGTGACTATATAGACAAGTTTTACGGCCACTTTTATACATTTAAAAAGCGTTAATAAGCCGGGATAACCTCCGAATAATAAGTCGGTAGCAGTCGGCGCGCCAGAATCTCATTAACACTTCGGTGCTAACCAGAAAATATTTACAAGGGTCGCCGGTCGTCGTCGTCGCCACAACCCTTTATAAAACGGAAAAGTCGAGTCGTATGTTTACCTGAAATCTTGTCGGCTTCATGCATGGGAGGTCCAGGTGATATAATGCACGCGTCAGTGTAAAATGCAAAAAGAACATGAAAATGCTTTGCTGTTGACTGATGAGCGATGACATCTTGGCGCTTTGCCACTTGGTACATTTGGAGATCCATATTTAATTGTTTGGATGGACAATGCAAGATGTTTGTTTCTGCCGGTTTTATAACGTTATAAATTTTAAGATGGGAAATTTCTTACCCTAATTAAATTATAAACTATTTCTTTATACTCATAAATATGTAAATGTGTAACAGAAATTAAGACGTAACAATATCATCGTTCTCTTAAAAGTAGACAGTAGACACGACCACACCGGGCATAAATTTACATATAAATACGATATCATCTCAACGATAAGGAATTCTTACCTCACACAATCAACTTATCAGATTTTGTTGGACATAGACATGTGTTAATTATGAAAGAAATTCAGTGACTTTAGACTTTTTAATAAAGACAACTTCTGTTGGATTAAAAAGAAAAATGTTACTTAAAATTTAAATGTATGCTTACAGAAGAGGATTTCTTGTATTAAAATAAAAGTAGCTCATACAAAAGTATGTGAAAAGTGACTGGAAGTAAAAAATCGATTTGTTTTAAAGATCAAGCATATAAATCTTGTAATGTAACGGGAGCAAAATTCTGTAAAATCGACATTAATTTAAACTGAGGAAAAGTGGGTAATAATATTTTAAAAATATCTTTAAAGGTGCGAAATGTAGGTTTTAAAAATTGCATATTGGTAAAAGTTTGTTTAGATAAGTTATATTAATTGAGATATAAAAGTAACACGTTTTTTGACAAATTCGTGTACTCAAAATTTAGTTTTAATTAAAACTTGAATTTAAAAAAAATAAGAAAATTTGTCAGACGAGAATAAATTTATTAATCGTGAATGGGGAATTAATTTAAAATTGTTTAGAAGTAACAGTTTATAAACAAACCTACATTTCGCTTGAGACACAACATTTAAATTTGTGTCCTAGTCATAACAGCATGTCAGAAAGGAAAATACTTGGGACAATTATTAAGTTGATTTTGAATGGAATTTTTGTAAATTTCAAGTAATTCGCAGCTCTAGATTAATCTCTGGATATTTATACTGAATGTAAAAACCAATTTAGTATTTTCTACTTGCCAAAGCTGCATTTCACGTACGCAGGTCTTATTATTATATTGTTGTTTTTTATTGTAGTTGTTACGATTTTAAATCTTAGTACAAAATTCAGTGCAATATCCTATGGTTTCTGATTTTTTTTTACTAAATTTCCTGTTTTGCTCCTCTTTAGTTACTTTCTGGTATTTTATAAAATTTGCTTGAATCATTTTGGTGAACTTCAAAATATTCGTAAATTTTACAAACTCATCAGATTTTATACATTGTTTTACTCTTTGTCTTCGCTACAACTCTTTTTGGCAACTTTTTGTCTGCTTATTTTGGCTCATTTTGGCTCATTTTGGCTAACCAACCTTCCAATATTTGGACAGATTTTATAGGCGCTGAGCAAATTTTTAATTTTGCCCAATTGCTATATTTGCACACTTTTATCATTGCTATGCTGGCTGTTACCGTACGATAGTGGAAGTTGTGAAGAGAATGTTTTTCCTCTTTTTAGGCACCTCTAAGGTAATTTTCTTACTGAAAACGGAGATTTCGAACTTCCTTTTAGATTTCGCAAGATCACAAGACTAGCTGTGTACCGCAGCATTCTATCTTACAAATGCAAAAACAGTTTTTAATCAGACGTGAACATCTTTGATAAGCCGCTTATAGTAACCAAGAATCAATTTAATATTTAATCATCTCGGTTAGCTAGTTTGAACTCAATTTGTGATTATTAAATATCAAGAAATCCATCATTGTAATGAGACAGTCTATTATAATGTTTCTTGTGTCTGTGAAGACCATTACCAAAACCTAGAATTTTATCTATGGGAATAGACAGCTTAATAGCGATGTAGGGCTCCACACTTTGTAACATTTCTTAGTTAAAATTATTAATAACATTTACTTTTAAGAATATGACGTCACGCCCTAGACTTTCGCAAGAAAAGGTTTTGCTATTTGTCACTTAATCCCTTTCAAACGTACTTTAATATTTCTTTAGAAATATTCTATACGTTTACTCATTGTAAATTTTCATAGAAAAAGAATACAGACAATGAAGTAATTCTTTTTAAACTACCGCAATGTTTCTTTGAGTTAATATTAAAGGTAAAGAATTTTGCTTTTGTCTATTCCTCTAAGACCTGTTTGACACTATGAAAAATTCTCTGATAAATTTTACAGAAATTACTTTTTAAAAATTTTCTGATAGTTGCAAATGGAGTTTGCATAGAAATTTTTGTAGAAATTTCGTTGAGCAAAATATTTTTAGAACGTATTCTAAAAAGTAGAAATTTTGTGCGGGAAAATGCGTACGGAACTCAGGCGCACATCAAAATCAGCTGAGACAAGGTGGACAAAAGGTTAAACGAAACAGCTGTATAAAAATGCCCAAAACACGCATGCGCACGTCAAAAATTTCATAGAAAATTTTGTACAAGTTGCATACAAAGCAGGCTGCAACAATATACCAAAAATTCTTTACAAAAATTTGGCAAAAATTTCTTTCTAAATTTTTATAAAATTTTTCATAGTGTCGTACAGGTCTAACACAAAGTTTCTGTTAGAAATTTTCAGAACGTCATTGTCATCTTTTTTTCTAGGAAGATTACAGAACCCCGCTCTTTACATGCACAGGTAATATAAAAAGCTTGTCACCATTTTACAGACTCCCTCAGTGTCAGTTCTTCAGCTCAGTTCAACACATCAGTTCAGTTTCTTTACGGTTTCTCGACAGTTGTTACAAGTGTTATAAAGTGCTAATAAATAACGTCAATTATGTTACAAGGCAACTTGATGCACACAAATTTAATGTCATTCCCTGATACAAAGAATAAATTAAAGTTTTACCCGCAAGTATTCATTTTTTGCACACAAAGTCTAATTGGTTGTACTTTGTTAGACTAGCAGCATTTCTAAGATGCTTCTTGTCCAAATCGGGGATATTCAATTAGGATTTTGATTACATATTTTCTAGGTATTTGCAAAGCCCAGTAATCTGGCATTACAGTCGTATTGCTAACTTCTACTTTCACTATAGACAGACAGACAGAAATCAACGCTGTTGCGCTAAGCGCGGCTTTAGAAGCTATTCAGCTTCTCTCAAGCCCTAATTTTGGCGGCTGAACGCAAAGCTAATATGCATCGGCGGCGGCAAGCAGGCACGGGCCCCGGAAATTGTTGTTCATAGTTCGGTAAAATTCTGAAGCAACATATCTTGAAACAGTTGATCTTCTTGGCGACGAACAACAGAGAAAAAAGAAAAACGGATCCGTTCAGAACCGGGATTGGTGGAGTTCTGACAGGTGGTTTGATAAACTGGCATAAGATCTAAGGTTTGCCACAAGGTTAACTTCTGTTTTACATGCTGCCGCATTCCTGTAATCTTCTTATTTTGACAAAATGTAACATTCTGAAACCTCCAGCCGTGCAATGTTGGAAAATAACAGTGTCTTTAGAACATCAGCATATTAAAGAGAGAATGAAACAGAAATAACATTTTAAAAATATCACATCAGTAGAAAATCTCAGGCAAGGCGTTAAGAATGAATGATAAATGAAATCTTGAATTTGATGAAAAAAGGAACACGAGGGTACCTTTATGCAAAAGCAAGAGGACAGGTGGAAAAGTTAGGAAATAGTCACTGATAGAATTGAAAAGAATTACTGAATACTTACGCAGAATTAGAAAATTAAGAAAGTATAAATGTAGAAGACAGAAGCAACTAATTGGATTACTCATCACTAAAAATGATTTAGTAATATCCTTGTAAGGCGTTCTTGACATTCTTCATGCTCTAGGGCTCTGACATTGAAGCAGTACAGAAAGCTGTACAGATTCTGATGTTTTGATTAAGGGATTAATTGTATGAGGTTCATTGAGAAGAGATGAGAAGAATGAGATAATCTAAACTTCTAATTCAGGTTCTATTTTGAAGAGGAAAGATTGCCTTTTTCTAGTGAATACAATTCAACTCTTGAAATGTCAAAATCGTTTAAATAAGCACCTGCTTCCAAATACGCGAGAATGCGAAAGAAATTCTTACTCAAGCTTTTTTAGCAGCAATGCTTAATGATCTTAAGAGTTCTAGTTGTTCAAATGCTAGTACGTTTGTTTTTTTTTTCTTACCAGTTTGTGATTTGGTTACACTACAGACCAATTTGACAAGGTTGCTATGATAAACTCTGCCTGTCGGTGATTAGCAAGGAAGATCTACAGCCAGAATTCAAAGACTTTTGGTGTCTGCTACCGCTGGAAGCTTTGAAGTTCAAAATTGTATTTAACCTGACGTCATGAATCCCCCACGAACTTCTTTTGTCGATAGAATTTTACTTAACATCAAATATTGCACCTAATCGTGTTTTAAACTTAATACGAGGTGTGTAAATAAAGTATAATGAGATTGATCTTTTTTAATTTTTTTTATTCAATTAAAATTACAATTCCACATTGTCCCCTTCAAAGTAATTACCTTCGGAAGCCACACAGCGATCGAGACGATTTCTCCACTCTTTACAGCAGTGTTCGAACTCGGATACTGAAACTACCTTTAACTGGTCGATTACTGCAGTTTTAATGTCTTCTAGTGTCTAAAAATGACGTCCGTTGAGGTAATTTTTCAGTCTTGAGAAGAGAAAAAAGTCACAAGGACTCAGATCGGGAGAATAAGGGGGCTGAGGAGCCACAGGGATGTTTTTACTTGCCAAAAGCTCATTAATTAAAAATGCAGTGTGACAAGGCAGTTGTTCTCGATGCTTGGTCTCACACGCATGACCCTTTTTCGAACTCTTTTAAGAACTTCTCGGTAAAATTGCTGGTTTACCGTTTGGCTTTGAGGCACAATCTCTTTGTGGACGTTTCCCAGGCTATCGAAAAAGCAAATCAGCTTGGTTTTGATCTTCGACTTGCTTATTCTTGCTTTTTCAGGCCTTGGTGAGCTTGGAGTGTGCCATTCCCAGCTCTGGCGCTTTGTTCCCGGGTCGTATTGAAAGATCCAAGACTCGTCACCATGACACCTTCTATAAACTGAGATTTATTTTCAATCCGCTCCAAAAGTCAAGGCGTGTGTCCCTTCTGTTGTTCTTTTGTTTTCGAGAAAGGTTTCTCGGAACCACTTTCGCGCAGATTTTCCTCATGGTGGTGTGAGTCAAATTCAACTGTTCCCCGATCGTTTTGTCTGTCAAGCGACGATCAGAACGCAGAAGATCCCGGATTCTGGCAACATTTTTATCAGTTCTTGCAGTTGCAGGCTTTCCGCTGCGAGGTTCATCAATCTGTTTTCTTCCTTCTGAAAATGCCTTAAACCACCTGAAAACCTGGGATCTTAATAAACATTGTCTCCATAGGCTTGCTGAAGCTTTGCAAAAGCTTCTGTCGCATTGTGACCAAGTCTGAAGCAAAACCTGATAGCACAACGTTGCTCGAAATTGATATCACTCAGAACGCAATAGAAAAAAACAGTTTACGAAAGAAATTCCTACGGAAAAGCAAATGACTAAGGAGTTCAAACTCGTACTGGTTGAGCATCACATGTTGACCCACCAGTGTTGTCCCCAGTATTGCCACATCAAACGCTACGTTGCCAGTCCCGTTAGTTTATTTATACATCTTGTACACCACACTCTGTTATAGTATGTTCTAGATAACCGAATAAGATATTTCTTGGAATGCAGCTTAAAAGGCTACCCACCTCTATAACATTGTTAAACTGGCATGAATACCAAGGCATAACAATGTTCATCTAAGGATTTTTCTACGCCTAGAATGGCATGACGTAATTTATAATTTCTAACTAAAATCTGTTGATTATTTAGTGACTGTGAGTGTTTACAGTAGATTTTCAGAGTTTTCAGCGTTCTTTTCAGAATACTCAAGACATTTAATAACGTTATGAAAACTTTATCAATAAAATGAAAAGGTACTTCCTTATGGTTTAAATGTAAGCTGTTTCACGACCGGTTTCGCTTAAAGCATCAGCAGGTGACTAGACAATATTTCTCTTGATGATGTTTGAAGCAAAACCGGTGGTGAAATCTAGATTACATTTAAATCATAAGGAAGTATCTTTTTATTTTATTGATAACCTGATACTTTATGATATGGGTCTACAAGACATTATGAAGACTCATCTGTAAGTCCCTAGTTTTGATCAGCAACTTTACAATTTTATGAATTCTATTTGTACTATTACGAATTATCTAAAGATCTTTATAAATTTCGAACTAATAATATGTTGATTACTTTGTGTCTTCAAGTGTTCAGAGCAGATTTCCAATGGTTTTTTCTAAATTGTCAATGTTGTTTTCAGAATATCCAGGCATTATTAGTGCGTACCAACTGACTGTTTACGCACTATTGACCTACTATAGAATAAGGTTCGAGTTTTACAACCTCAAATTGTAAAATTTACCCCGAACAAGTCGGAAATTATTAAAAGATAATAACCTGAGTGTAAAATTCAAGTGTCCTATAAGTGGTCAGTGGTGCCTAAAAAGCCAGTCTCGAATCCAACAGGCACGTACTGTAGTAGCATCATGAAAACCTATACCTGTAGGTTCTTAAATTCAATTTGCACTTAACAGTTTTGTGAATGAATCTAGACTGATTTCTGTATGATCAACATGACGACCCGAATTATCTAAAGATCTTTCAACGTTTCGAATAGCATGACGTAGTTCGTAATTTCGATCTGTTGGTTATTTAGAACCTACGAGAGCTTAGACAGGGTTCAGCCTCGAATGGAAAAGTTAGAAAAAGATTTGATAGGGAAAAAGAGATGGAGATGTCATGAAATTAGGGAAATGGAAATAAATGTCAGAGAATTTAATGATTTTTGTCTCGAATTTCTAATAACAGTAAAAATACTGAAGTCGGTTTAAGATGCTAGGCGTTTCCCCCATCATATTATTTCTGGAGTTCAACGAGGGATTCGCATGTTTGGTTTGGAGCCCAAAGAGGACTTCCATGTTTGTTTTGGAGCTGTCGAAGGAATCCTCTATGAGCGCTTACGGCGAAGGCGTAAAAAACACTTTTTGTTTAAGGATCAGCTTTGAGCCGACTCTGGTCACTAATAAACACAAGATGATTCTTGAGGTGATTTATGCTAAATTTTAATTATTTAAATCTGGCTTTTAGAAAAAGCGCTGTTGGTAAAAAGCATACATCAACAGATGGTTTTAGATTTTGTAAATTTGAGAAAAAAGAGGTGAACAACAGCTGCAACCTACTGTTGCCAGATCGGATAATAAATCTCCAGATCTGACAATTTCACAACTTCCTATATCTTTTTGAATGGTTCTGACTTTGTGATCTAGTGTTATTGCAACAATATTGTTCACCTTTATATTATTCTTTAATGCAACAATCATGTTTTTTTTTGTTTTTATTTGAACAATTGAGTTAATTGTTTTAAAAACTGTGTAATAAATATTGTGTCTAGCTTCAAATCGTTAATTTTGTAAGAGTAAAGATTGCAGAAAGTAAAATAAAAGTCCCGAGGTTTTTTTAATGCTGACATAACAGTAGTTAACCAGTACATAGTTATCAGACTAGTGACGTTGATACGAAACTTACCAATAATATATCTATGCAGACTAGAATAGGTATACATGGAATTTTCAGGAAAATTGCATGAAGATTCTGAAAAATTCAGGAAATTGGAGATGTTAATTCCCAACTCTGTTAGAAGAGATTTCCAGAATTTCTAAACATTTAATAACACTATGAAAACTCTTCTATCTTTCAGTCCCTTAATTCGATTTGCAACTTTTCATATTTTTTGAATTCCAGACGTACCTTTTGTACAATCGGTTTAGCGCCACGGATTATCTAAAGATTCTTCTGCGTTTGATTCTAGTAATCTGCTGTTTATTTAGTGCCTACAAGTGTTTAAAGTAGATTTTCAACGTTTTTACACATTATTAGTAATTTTCTAAGTACGATTTATTATTATTTTTGTACGCTCAGCGTGGTGCCATGAATTATGTAAATATTTACTGAATTAGAGTCAGGATTTTCTGGTTTGATACGTTGAATTGAAATCAGTTGCAGTTGCACTTGTCTTGGTTTATAGTCTTACTTTCTGAGGTAAGTACTGGAATCGAAGGATTGCTCAAACAGCAACGTCCTATCGTGGAATCTCAAATTCTGATAGTTACTGCGTCAATGAAGACAAGAAATTTTAAGATGTGAAAAGGTAAGTAACTACAGGTCTAATTCCCAATTTTATTATCAGGAGATAATCTTCATATCTGCGATTGACTTGAATTTATAATTGCACATTACAGTAGCTTTACAAAATAAATTCCCGATATACTTACTTAGAGATTTAATTTAGTTTTCATCAGTAATCGTGCAGCACCCATCCTAAGAAGGTGTTTTCCTACCCAAAAATAAACACAAATAAATATTAGAAAAACTTATCTTGAAAAACCTAACGAAAGCATGATCATCCGACCCATCCATGAATAATATTCTGGCGCCGCCACTGGCAAATGTAAAACCTGGCACTTATTAAGGTGTCTGGCGGCTTTTTGTGTAGTACGACCAACTCAGTCAGGAATTCGATTTATTGTCTGGATTGCTGCTATATGCTAATACTAGCTAAAGAAAAACCGAAATCTCAATAATTCTATTATAGCAGAATAGAATTTATCCTACTATCGACTTAAGTGACATAGAGAAAATTCAGGTTTTTCCTTTGTGTTCTTAAAATTTTATTTCTTAAAGTACATTATGCAAGATTCTTTTTTTATAATTATTTTATCTGATAAACTATAGAGAATTTTATATTTTAAGAAATTACAGCTTACGTAATGAGATTATCTAAATAGGTCAGTAGATCACACACAATGCTATTGTAGTATAACAATAAATACAATTATACAAACACATGTTTATAAGATATCACATCAATATTTACCTCGAACAACCCTGTGTGGTGTTAGCAGCAGCACTCAAACTTTATGCATTAAGCAACAACGATATAAATGTTTATTTCAGTGCCTGTTGCCTGTCAACCAAGTAAATGCATTACATTCTCACCATATAAACATACCGGGAGTGTGTGGAATTCCTGGATCGAACTTAACATTATACATCATTTTACACGATTAATTCCCTGATGGTCTCTCTTGGAATGTTAGTATAAACGTTGTTTTTTCCTGTATGTTTGTGTACACGCTCAAACGACCAATATAAATTTTATTTGAAGCACATACTTGGCAAAGTACAAATAACGGAAAACTGATTTGATTTATCTTTATATAAACAAGAACGATATTTAAAAGAATTTTTTTATTTAATTGGGAAATCGTTCTGGTATGTATTAAAAATAGAATATCTAAAAAATTGTATTTAGACAATTCGTTTATAAGCTTCACTACAAACCTTACGAGAAGTTTAGATAATAAATAATGCTGGTGACTTTCCTAAACGTAAGCAAGTTCATTTCACGTATAAAAAAGTTCCTGTTTTGTTTCTTTAACAGAATTGTTTTTTTTAAGATGAGTCATGTGAAAAATATCCATTTTTCCCATTTTAGCAACTTTATAATCTGACGTTGATATTTTTTATAATGTGCTCTACTCTACTACTTAAATAAAAACGTCAATAGTCTCTTAATATGTACAAACTTTTTGATTTTCGGATATTATGAATATTGCAGATTTTTATAGTTTTATTCCAAAGAATTAGATCACAAATTCTATTTGATTTTCTAAGGAAGTTGTGGAAATTGATTTTAAAGTAGAAATTAAACATAACTGAATTTCTTGCTTTTAAGGACTTTTCAGTAAAAGAAAAATGAAAATACCGATCTTTTAAGCCGCAGTTGTAATCCGTATTGCAGTCGCTAATGAAGCTTATACTAACTGATATTTATTCATTTATTTAAATTTTTCACTGCGGAAAAATCAATTTTCGTTGTGGAGCTTTTTTGTTTAGATTTAGACGCTATGTAGTGCCAAAACTGGAAAAAATGTTTTTGAATACAATTTTTGCCAGGGAGGGAATGCTAAAAAACGTGCCACTATCTACGGGTTTCTATTAACTGACATTAAGAAGGCACATAATAGTTTGTTCAAACTGTATTCTTTCTCTTTTGTCGAAGTCGAGGGTTACACTGCGAGATAGCCGGTAGGCCCTAATAGTGGTGTATACTCAGAAATCTTTGGAATTTGCAATGGTTGAATTGGAAAAAATTTACTGCCTGTATGGTCATTGATAATGGAGAACGAGAACGGTCAGAACATTTTACTACTCGTTTGCATGGAACATTCACTCTCAGCTCTAGGGGCCCTATTGCCCCAACGCAACCATCAACAAGAGGCCTCTAACTCTTCTCATATTACCTTGTATTTCTTTTGCGTTATGGTGCCCTCTGAAGAAGGGGATCTGCGCCTGTTCAAAGAGGCGCTTCAATGTTCGTTGCAATGACGCAAAAAAAGAAATACAGCTATGCTGGCACTGTTCATGGTTTGTCGAATAACTGTTTACTGTAGATATGCTATATCAAACAATTCAATGTCAATTCGGTCCATGTGAAATTGGTTTTCACGTTTTCTAGGTCTAATAAAATGTATGACCAAAAAAGTCTGTTTTATTACTCGTTTGTAGCATAAAATGAAACGTCATAAGGTCATTATCTTAAATCCATGCCATATTAGAACATACACAGAATTTTGCTTGAAGAATGAAGAAATCTAGAAAACCTGGAAAAGCCATAAATGGTCTCCACCACATCACGAAATTCTTCTAAAAGCAACATCATAACAAGGGATCCTTTATTTAGGTCGATTAGATTGATCTGAATACTTATTCGCAGATTTTATAGTATGTTCACTATTTAGTGATTTGTCACTTTTTGTGCTAGTCATTATTTTCTAGAAATAGTAACTAAAGTCACTTTTTAAATCTTTTAACTTATCAAACACCTCAGTCCATGGTTATATTTTGTTTTATGCATTAGAAAAATTAATAACTAATGCTGTTCATTATTATTGACTTTGAAGTTTTTCTTGCACTCGGTATTTCGTTCCATCTCATCTAATTATGCACAATATTTTTGTTGGCTTAAGTGTATTACTTTCCTTGTTTGATAAATGAAGACGAATTTGAGTATCTTCGTCACTATTTCAGCAAAAGCTACGACACAGCTCTATATTCTTCGCGTGCATTTTCTGTGATAACTTGTGAGGTTATGTCATATTATATTATCACTGCGTAGGGTAAACATTTTGCGACATTACCGTACAATACGTTTGCCATGGAATAATCCACTTTAGAGGAAAATTGATGGGAAATCTAAAAATTTTATCAACCGTATAACTCGAAAAAGATTTCCATTTGTAGGTTTTAAACGCTGAACTTTACTTTCGCTTGCTATCAGAAGCATCATCAACCACCATAATGTCGAAGCGAAAGTATTTGACATTGAAACTTAGAATTAACATCATTAGTGTAACGGAAAGTCAAAAATCAAATGTTAACTGGAAACATAATCACTGATAACTTAAGACAGAAAGAAGAAGTTTGTAGAGTTTTTGGAAAACGATAGCTAGAGAAAAACCAGATTTCCAAAAGTATCAGGGCTAGCGATAGATCAAATTGTAGAGTTCAGTGTAGTGCGTGAAAGGATGAAGGGCATCAATTCCTTTACGTTTCCTCCATTTTCCTCTTGGTGATCTGCTTCCCTAACTAGCTACAGGCTACTTTTTCATCGTGTCAAACCACAGGCATCAGGCTTCGCAGCCTGGCGGACGTCTGTGGGGAAGGGGCTCGATTATTGTTTCACTTTTCCACACGACGACCAGGCAATAGAGGAGCGAGATTCCTAGAATGGCTTCCAGTCGCCTTCGGCAACCATAAATCAATGTTGAGAAGCATGAAGTAGGCTAAAGGCTATGTAAAATTTTTGTGTAAGTAAGAAAAAAGGTATTTTGGTTTAAGGAGGACTAAGCATCATTTAAAGGCTATAGAAGATGGGTAACAATTACGAAATCCCAGGATCTTAATATTTCAGGACCTTGCAAAAATAGCCAATTTGGGATTCCGAAATTCGAAATTCAGTAGTCTAGATGTCGGAATTATAAACCAGAATTCGAGATTAAACAAGAAATTATTTTAGATAAATAATGATTACAGTCTAGTGATATTTAAATTGCCCACAATCAATTTCTAGTTAAATTTAGCGCATCCCAGGGCTTCAGGGATTTCCAGAGGCACAAACCGGAGCCGGAGAACTGAAAGCAATGGATACATCCAACAAACTCAACAACTGAGCTGACTACAATTCTGATGACGTTGCCAATATTTCTTTTTATCTCCTGATGTTTTCAGCTAAATGTGTGGTTCAAGATACTATTTTCGAGATCTGTTTCTTTAAATAAATAATATAAAAAAAACTTCGTGACCAATCCCGGAATTGATTATATTAGTTCGGGCTTCGATCCGAGGACTAGAAATTGAAGTCTAGAAATTTTGAAATTGTGTTCCGATTCCGAAACTTGGTTTTTCGGATAGCAATTAAGTAAGAGAATTTAAAGCTCCTAATGGTTGATTGTCTGGAAAAGTTTCTTAAGCAATACCACATAACATTTAAAACAATACCGGAAAAGCAGCAAAAGAGGTGAAAAGAATATAATGGAATCAAAAACTATAAAGATCACTTGAAGAAGATTCGCCATGAGATAAACCTGGATAAACCGGATCTTTTTCCGCACGTTACACAATGGAACATTTGCGTTGAAAAGACAAACGTGTAGTAGCGAGAACGCTCCCAAAGACAATATTACTGTATTTTTATGCACCAATCTAATTGGTAGAAGGGAAAAGTTGCGAATTATTAGAAAGTGCGATACCTGCAGATATAGACTGCTTATTTTAACGCTTTACAAACGTATAGCCAACACAGATTGCATGAGTATACTTTTAATAAATGACATCGTAAGTAGTGAACAAAATTTTTATTTTTTGGAGAAGATAGCCGTGGAAATAATTAGAAAGTTATTAATTGACAATTTGAGATTTACATCATTAATATGTATCAGTCTGTCACGAAAAATGAATAATAATGGAAACTTGCCTCTGAGATTCCATTACCTGCAATATGTGTTGCCTATCCCAGTGTAACGTGATAAAATGGGCAGACTATATTTTGTATGTAGATAAATTATTTTCTATTGTGTAGTGGAAATTTAGAATTATAGCTAATCTACCTTACTCCTTCCTCTATTATTTGAACAAATTTCATTACTTGACATTTTTTGAGGTCTTGCTGGTATCTCATATAGAGAGGTTTTACTGTACTTCATTGCTTTCTTATATCATTGTTCAGAATTGAGATAAATTATTGAAACTATATAGCTTACCTAGGTACCTCCTTTGATTGCAAGCACTGGGAGAAGAAGATTGTACTAAATCTAATTTATTTTTTATTTCTTTATTAAATAAAACAGTGCGTATTTCAATTTGCAAAAATTTTCTCAGAATTGATCTTTTAGTAAATGTTAAAAGAAATGTAGCGCGTATTTTATAGTTTTTACCACTGACATTTACACAATTGAATTCTTATGTACACCTAGTTAAAATATTTTTATTAGTTTACAATAAAAAACAACACTAGCTCTAGTGCCCTTTTATAAATTAGATTTGATTGCTTAGAAACACCCCTAAAACGAGCACGTTACTGATATATAGAATAAATGAAAAACAAAAACAAATAAGTTGGAAAAAGTTGATTTCTCCAAGGAAAATCCTCAATAAAACTTTCATAAATACATTTATCGAGTTTTGTTTGTTTATCAGATGAAATCATATGATAGAAGACAGACATGTTGTAATAAATTTTATTTCGTGTGCCAGAGTTACCTTGAACTTTCAAAAAATGAGATTTTTTTGAGCAGAACGCGTATACACATTAACAGTAAAATTTATTTTTAATCGTTTGGAAATTTATATTGATTTTTTTTCTCTCCTTGCAATAAATTTTAAATCTATCATCACGAATAGATTGAATTCAGTCAGGAGAGCAAAAAAAGAGCAAAATTTACGTTCTAACTAATAGTTTTGAAATTTAATACCCAGGTAACATGTTTTAGAAGTATAAAATTACACCGTTAATTAATTACTACTTACCGATCGCTTAAAAATTAATGTTTTACGGTAGTTTTTATTTACGGTTAGTCGGTTAACATCATGTTAACTTCATAACCCCCACGAAGAATTTAAAAACATAGAATTAGTTATTTTTAGAAAATGTGACATTTCACAAACCACTAATTAATAACTAAAAAAGGCGACGTCTCCTCAAATTTCCTAATGATTCTGCAAAAACGAGAAAATCAATTTCATCCTTAAAATAATGTACTACTAGGGAAAGAGAGGGAAAAAGGTAGAATTTCCACAACGGCGCGTCTAAAAATAACCGTCATAAAAATGCAGGCGGGAATCCTTCTCGTGTTACATAAATATTCAGGTAGTTGCCATATAACAGGGTTCTCCGTTCCAGCAGGAGCTGGAGAGAACCAGCAGGAAAAACGTACACGGTCGGGCGGGAGAAACGGGCAGCAGGATTTATAGCCTGTGCGCAAAGCCACTATCTCGACAGGATCAGAGCGGTCGTGACAACATGGCCGACTGAGCTTTTTATTAACACACACATAGTATACACACACCTACCTACGCGAAGATAATTCTTCCCGTTTTTTTTTTGTCGATGGAGACGGAAATCCTATTAAGACTTTTAACGTTTTCTTATTGTTAATTTAACATTCTCCCATTAATTTATTGCACATTAGGAATAAAAACGTGAATAAGAAGAGATAAGCTTTATCTGAAAGGTCTCGTCTTTTGAATTGTTGATTACAAAACCATTATAACTTTCTTTAAACAAGGCAGAGTTGGAGTCCTTCGTTCTGGAATTTTTCTTATTTTCTTTTTTTACAGAAAAGCCACGAAGGCTGAGTCACTGCGTAGGGTGCGGTGGTCAAATCCACGACCAGTACATCCTGCGCGTGTCCCCGGACCTGGAGTGGCATGCCGCCTGCCTCAAGTGCCAAGAATGCCAGCAGTTCCTCGATGAATCCTGCACGTGTTTTGTACGTGAAGGCAAAACTTACTGTAAAAGAGATTATATTAGGTAAGTCATATGAATAGTTGAAAAGAAAATATATAAATATAAATTGCAAATCTGTTTGTGTAATTTAATTCAATATTATTTTAATTCTTTTATTCCTTTATTGTTTTTCCGTTCTTTTATGAATTCCTTGTATCTACTACTCTTATAAACTTTTAGTTAGATTATACCACAATCTGATTTTATAAGTGCTATAATTGTGAAATGTCTTTCAAAGTATAATATTGACCATACTAAAGAAATTTGAAAGTATTACTAGTAAAGTTCACCGTCACTGAGAATGAAGGTCGTAATTGAAATGTCTGTGTGAATCGTTGAAAATTATATCAAGTTATACAATCTCCACAAAGAAATAAGAATGTTTCTGCAAAACCGAATTTTTAACCGACAGATCCAAGTTTTTCTCTCTGTAACTATAACAGCGTCATTACCTGCTTTCACAGAAGACCACGACTAATAGTCCATAATTGACTATTATCTGTAAATATTAATGCTGAGGATATATCCATACCTACAACGATTGTATAGGAAACATGCAATAAGCCCATGGTGGCATACTGCAGATCCAAAGTATTGGCTGTGAGAACTCAAGAACCTTTGCAAATACAGAATACGTTTCGTAATCGTTAACTTTAACAGTCACGTTACTGCTTGATACTACAGACACGACTTATAGATAGGCCGAACCGAGAGAATGATACAGAAGTTTCTAGCTCCATTTAACAGTAACGTGTGGCAAAGTAACTAAAATTTGCTTCTGATTTTTGTCAACGAAGGCATGACCCATGATCAGAATATCCACGCTAAAGTACATATGCAGATCATTTTCCATATAGGAAGCGCACATAGCAGCAGCCCATGGTAACATAGCTGAGATTGGAATCTAATTTTTGTCGACGATGGTATTGTCCAACTATCCACAAAATCTGTAAGTTCATCTATTTCTAACACCCTTCACAGACCTGAGATCAGCTAAGAATGATTGTAGTTGCCCAAAAGATTAAGGCATCCAGACGCAGGTACAGATTGTGGCCTCTAGCAAAAATGACTTATTGATATCTGTGTTGTACCTGCGGAAGATTCTCTACCTCTACCAGAAGATACAATGAACTTAATTTAATTCTTGTAGAACAAATGAGTAAAGCGATGGTTTTTCTGATAAGTTTACCTGATATGTTTTAGGCAAAGGAATACCTGACTTAAGAGTTTCTTATTTGAACAAACTGTTAATAATGGGAAGCTGTACATTGATAACTTGGTTCTATCTAGATTATTGGTAAACAATTTTGCAATAATTTAATCAGTTATGGTATTCTTAATAGTCTGTAAGTCCCCGGTGCCTAAATGCGGATTTAAAACAGCGTATAATATAAATGACAATGTTTTCTTATCGATTGGTAATCACGGAAGGGGGCTTTTTAATGCATTAACTTCAAATAAATAGTAACTACTGAGTAAGCACAAAATGATATAAGAACATATTCCATTTTTTTCTATTCCTTACCGGACTTTTCTAGTAAGATAAAGAGAGAATTTTAGGAAAAAGATATGTTTGGGTGTATACTGATGTTTAGCAATTACAATGTTGATAGAAGACCTTATATGAAACATTGCATGTTTAGAACTAGAATCTATATAAAGTGTACCTCATTTGATCATAGTAGCTTGTTAAAGAGCCAGGCACGCTCAAACGTTACTATTAGTCTCTACTCTGTTATACTCCTTCTTACAGTTTTCTTTTTCTCACGACCTCGTCTGTTTCATTTTGCCACGACCGTCTGGGCCTTCCTTCCTTCCCTTTATGCAATATCTCCATTCTATTACCTTCTCTATTCACCTGTTTCTACTTGATATTTTAGCATGACTATACTACACCAGTTATCCTTCTTCTCTTATAGCTTAATAGCGTACTGTTTTTACATTTGATTCTCTTTTTTATTTTTTTATTTTTTTTACATATTACTTTCAATTTATCCATTTTATGGTTAAGTGGAAGAGCAATCTCCTCACGCCGAACTTCGCCTTTTGTTGCCCATTGTCCTTGAATGCATCGGTGTTATTATTATTAATTTTACTGTTATTATTTATTATTATTGTCATTATCATTGCATCATCTTACTTAATTGTAAGTAGCAAGGTAACAATATAGACTATTATTATTATTATTCTGATCTTTTTTGTTAATTACTTATTTCTCAGCTCTGTATGTCATTGCATAACAAGGTATTGTACACTTTAGTTTTTTAAGTATTTTCTTTGTTTTTTGTTATATTATTGGGTGTATCTAGTGGTTTATGCAAGTTCCAGTGTGTCCACTCTGCTCTTTACTTCTTTTTCCGTATGAATTCCTGTTATTTCTGTTTCTTCATCGATTCTCACACTTGTTATTTTTTTGGCCGTTGCTGATATTTCGTCTTAGAGTTTATTTCTATCCCAGTTTTAAAGTATTCTGGTTTTAATTTCTTTCACAGTTTGATTCTTGAGATCGAATGGTACGCCTTTTCCAGATCTACAAGTGCAAAATGCCCTTCTCTATTTTTTCTTCTGTATGACCTGTCTAGTGTAGATGTAGTCGAGAGATTTCCTTGCTGTAAATCCTACCTGGTTATCTTCAAACTTACCTTTTATCTGCTCCTCTAATTTAGTTTTTCTTATTCTTCAGTTTTTATGCGGTATTTACAACTAATGATAAGATTATCTGAATAAAGGTGAAAAGGGCGGTAGAATAGAGATGACGAAATTATGGTCTAAGAGAGTTTTAACAATGATGTATGTAAATCTTCTCTTTCCTCTAACAATTATCAAGGTACTGAGCACATAAGTGGATGAAATATGTCGATACATTGGAAAAATCTTAGCGCCATTTTGTACCTTATCCAAGGCATAAACAAGACAAAGTAATAAACTCAATGCAAACTGCTTTGATTCTTCGAGGAGAAATTTGTAAGAGAAGAAACAATGCGAGTTGACCAACGCTTGGTCTTTTGAATAACATTCATGCAAAAGCTCGATACACCAGGAAGAAACCAAAATAGGAGTTTTCAAACAATTAATTTGCAAATTGCTTCAAAACCACCAAGAACTATACGCTTAATCAACACACTAAGTCAACTGGGATCTATGAGCTATTGGAGCCACTCGATAGAGTAATGTATATCTATTAAAGAATTAGAGAAAATTAGATATTGTGACGTACAACTAAGTCAAGAGTCAAGTTTTAAAGATTTAGCAGAAATCCCGTGTGATAGTCGGCAAAGAAAACTCTATACTTGACTGAACCAATCCTTAAACTATAGCAGGACGATTTTATACAGAGTAGGAATTCTTTTCTTGGTATACAACACACTGAGAATGACTTTTGAGGCCAAAACTATCGTTGTTTCAGAACCATAAATTCTTGGTTGAATTTCAGGATCATCAAGGTTTCTGAGTTTGCAAAAGCTAGCCCACCCTGGAAAATTATGTTGCCTCAATCTCCCTATGTAACATAATTATACTAAGTACCAACCGTTTTGCTGGACTTTCAAAAATCCAAGATACACTAAAAAGTGGTTACTATCCGTCCAAAGCAGGATATGTAGCCTACATTTCTTAGGAATACCTGAAATTTTACCTAAATGTGGTAAATCATGGTTTGCGTTTTGGGATTTATTTCTTCTTCTCTTTATACGTTTGAACATTATTATTATTATTAATCAGAGATTGTCTTATTGCTGTTTCAATTCGGATTACGTCTTTCCAGAAAATCTTGAACTTTCATCTACACTACTATATTTGAAACGATTTAGACTCGCGTAAAAAGTACTTACCATCAGAGTACATGGCTTCTCGATTGAGAATTTATAATTTACAAAATTTTTATCTCTAAAAGGTTACTAATCTTAATGGTATTTTCGCTACGGATGTACGGAAGCAATAACAGGACGAGGTGCTCAAAGAAACATAAGAAAACACCTTCAATTGAGAGCAATTCAGTAGTGGATCAAGTGGAACAATAACAATATTTCATTTTAATTGGTTTGCAAGTTTTGAATAGCCTGTCACTGTCATCGAAATTTCACACCTCTTCCTTTCTTAATATTCACGGTGATTTTACTTATAATCTTTGTGTCTTTTCTAAATATGTTTTAAAAGAAATATCAGTAGAATAACTAAACCAATTCTGGCCCAAATTTGATATGTAAATGGTCTAGACCTCCAGAAAGTCTTTAAAGATTTCCAAAGCGCCCTTTAAGTACTTTGAAATAGGTATCGAAGTAATCACCAGCACATCTATAGCAGTTTAAAAGATTGAAAGGCTTTTGAAACTATCGCAATATCTTGTAAGACTTCAAAAGCGCTTCGGAATAGATCTGAACAATCGCGAGCCACTTACCGCATTAGCAGCATTTAATACCATCTATGGAGAACGTTTTGCAGACCTGATGCACAGTAAAATAAATAAAATAAATTTCATTTTCATTTCAGTCTTTGGCAACAACAGCAAACGCAGCACAAAGAAAGAACCAACTATTGCAGATAAATGACTATGCTCACCAACTTTCAAGCTAGAGTAGAAGAAATGAACATGAATATGAACCAGTTAAATCAACGCGTGAGAGCACTGGAAAGTAGCAGATTTTCGCATCAAAAGTCAAAGAAATGGAAGAAATGACAGACACCACGCTAAGAATTATAACGTACAACACGAACGGATTAATGCAGCGGCTTCGCGAACTGGAGGTATTTTTTCATACCTACCGGATGGACATCGCATTAACATCCGAAACACACTTGACAACTAAAACCTTTGTCGAAATTAATGGATACAAGGTATATTTTACCAACTACCCAAATGGGCACGCAAGAGGAAGATCAGCAATCATCGTTAAAGTAACAGTACGGCACTCACAGCAAGTCCCCGATCTATTAGACTTTTACATGTTTAAAGGAGTGACCTCAACGTACTTGAAGATAGAGGGTATTGAAGACTTAACGTCAGACCACACACCGGCGCTATTGACTGTAAGTATCACAATCATAAGAAAAAAGCGAAAGTCAACGCTCACACACAAATACACTGACTGGGATAAATTTCGAGATCAACTGGACAAACTCATCAACTTGTAAAAGCCACAGTTACAAAAAATACCGATGAAGGAAGTCTGCTACCCTCATGAGGTCAGGCAACTGATTAGAAAGAGAAGCAGGATTAAAAGAATCTGGCATACAACTCGTAACCCAGCAGGCAAAACTATCGTTAGCCAATCGAGTAACAGGTTACGACATCTGATGGATTCGATAAAACAGAAAATCCTCGAAGCCTACCTGGGAAACCTGAGTTCCGAGCGAGACAAAAATTATTCCTTGTGGTAGGTTACCAAGGGGTTTAAGCGGTCAGTAGCCCATGTCCCTCCACTTAAGGACGAAGATGGACATTGGGTCCGCAACGAAGAACAGAAAGCCGAATTATTTGCTAGATATTTAGCTTTGGTTTTCCAGCTACATGATGTATAATCGGACATCATACCAACAGTCAAATACCAACCAGATCAAGCTGTCAGACCCTTCACTCCGATAGAAACAGCAAGTGAAATAGACAACAACATTAATTCAAAAAAGGCGTCAAGATATGATGAAATCTCCCCTCACATACTAAAAGAAATATTGAGGAAAGCGATAGTGAAGCTCACCTACCTGTTCAACGCTTGCCTTCGCCTGAAGCATATACCTAAGACTTTCAAAATAACACAGATCATCATGCTAGAAAAGCCACACTAACCCCAACATGAGGTGGCATCCTATCGACTCATCTCATTACTTTCGTCGATATCAAAACTATTTGAAAAACTTTTGTTAAGAAGAATTAAACCATTAATCGAAGAACACCTCCGACTTCCAGTTCGGATTTCAAAGACAGCATTCAACAGCGGAGCAGGTACAACCAATAGCAATGCAGATAGAACGGGCGCTCGAAGAGAAAAAAATTCTGCACTGCTCCTCGATGTCTCTCAGGTCTGGCATGAAGGACTTGTTTACAAAGTAAGTAAACTATTGCCTGGAAATTTAGGAAAACTGTTAAAATCATACCTATTGAGCGAGCCTTTCGAATTGCGCATGAAGAAGCCAGATCAACATTTCACTCAATTCAGATCGAAGTACTGCAAGGAAGCGTGCTTGGGCCTATTCTTTACCTCCTATATACAGCAGATATACCGACAACGGATCATACTCTTACGGCTACATTTGCTAGCGACATTGCGATGCTGACGACAGGAGATACGCAAGCTAAAGCAGCAGATCATCTCCAAGCTGCTTTAGATAATATAACACAATGGACCAGAAGCTGGCGTATCAAACTAAATGAATCAAAGTCGGTTTATGTTACATGTACGCTGAGACACAAAGATCTAATTCGAGCCATTTGGCTCAACGGCAAACCAATACCACAGACAGAAACCGCTAAGTACCTAGGGTTACACCTGAATTTTCGCCTGAACTGGAAACACGACGTTAAACAAAAAGCACTAGAAATCAAAAAAAAGTTTAGACAGATATATTGGATCGTGGGAAGGAAAGCAAAGACCACTCTAAAATCCAAAGTACTAATTTATAAAACAATAATTAAATCGATTTGGACATACGAAGCCCAGCTTTGGGGCTGCACGGAACCAAGCAACCGCTTAATCATCCAACGAAGACAAAACACCATACTTCGAAACATGGTGGATGCATATCGACATACACCAAATGAGATGATTTACCATGACCTGGGAATTGAGACGGTTGATGAAGTCATTCATAACCTTGCAATCCGACACGAAGAAGACTACAGACACAAGACGCCTTAAGCGCCAAAAACGCTAGAATTAGCCATGTAGATACTACCAGTAGTAACATTATAATTTTGAGATGTTATAAAGTGTTATAACACCCTCTTACAGGTTTATTCTAAGATTGGAATATACATTAATAAAAAGAATCAGATTTGATTGCGCTTCATAGTATATTATTCAACGAGCACATATAATGTAGGCTATTATTCAAGAGGATGAAGTTTACACACGAGCCGAAGGAGGTGAATTCCCCTGAGGGAGGCGATGTCCAAATTCTTGAATATGTAGAAATCAATGAAAGTAAACAATCTTCACAAAGAGAGTTTTAGACCTGGAATACAAGGATCCTCTGAAGACAATGTCCAATTTTTTTTTCTAACAATAAATAGTTTGAGATTATAACAATTTTTATTTTGTTTATATCTATAAATAGGCAACCAACAAAACACCGCCAGTGAATAAAATCCATACAATTCACTAGTGTTTTATGAGTATGGTTATATCACTATGGTTACGCGTATAATGACTATATTATTGAAGAGTCTTAGATAAAAGTAATTTACAAGAATATTTTGTTCCACATTTACTACTAGTTTGTGTTTAACCCTTGGACCCGTATGCTTTTTATTTCACTAAAATACTTTTCAAAAAACTAGGCGTTATGTGAAACAACAAATTACAACATTAAGTCGTTTTGATTTCCAGAACCTTTTAACGTGCATATAAATTATTTATTAGACTCTTTGTTGTTTTATATTATTACTACTATATTTTTCTCTAGCTTATACTTTTTAGTTGACCCTATACTATATTATCTGATAATTAGGGGGCACCTTTTTTTGTTGTCGCTCCTTTTAATGTTTTATTATAATACGCGATGTACTGCAAGTAATGAATGCGGACATTATTCAATGATCTAATTCTAATTGGCAGATAGTTCAAATGGAAACATTACGTCTTTTTAATTTCATTTTCGCTCTTTCTCGAATTTAACTGAGATATATACAGGATTCAAGAAAAATATTTTATTTAGGAAAGAGGACTTGATAGGTCTCGATCATCTTCATCAACGAACTTAAGCAAAGCTGTTTTGTTTTTCCAAAAATTGTTATAATACATTATCAAAATGGTCTTTAAAAGTATCCAAGACTTTAAAAATCAAATTAACCATCTTCTATCCAAACCATTTTTTCCCCTTAAAACACGCTAATTACATAGTATACCCACTTAAAATACCCAACACCATCCATTCCTTTTCGGTAGCACCGCAATATGTTTGCTGTTTGGTCTTCTAAAAGTGTACCGCGGCGGTAGGGCCAGGTGAGATGTGTTAAACTGTACGACCCATCGTTTTGGCCCCTAATAATTGAGTCCCGCTAAATCAACTAAAGTTCTCAGGTTACCGTCAACAAACCATAGCCACACACGCAGTTCCTAAGCTGTTACGTATCATCCGTGTGTCTGTGTACGTACACATGCATGCATAGATGAGATGAACGTCAAAATTTTATTTTAGAAAATATTAAAATAGTTTTTTTGGGTCGTCATCAGGAAGGTTTTATATAATTCACTGATATTACCTATTTATATTTTTTATTAAAATATTTGATAACATTAAATTTAAAAATAAAATTGGCTTGTTTACTGCTACTCTTAACGTACTCCTTTAGAAGATTACGTAGTTTATAGCTGTATGTGCTTTGCTTTTGTTAAAAAATGCTTTTCATTTCTTGATATGTGCTTGACATTCTTCTCTATGCCACATACTTATTTGGTAGTTGCATTTTTTTGGATTTAATGAAAACATTAGCCTATATTTATATCTACTTTTCTTCGAAGTTGAATTTCTTTATGTTGATGTTGGTACGCATCAATTACTATACCAGGTGTTAGCTTAACTGGACGCACCCCTATTTTTCCTATTATTTCTCAGCATAGAAACAGTAAGATTTGATAGGTATAATATAGTAACTAAAGGTCACTAACTACATGATGCACCTTTCAATTCTGAAATTCTGAATGAAAAGCATATTTGTGCTCAGAATGAAATTTAAAATTTAACGGTACCATACTTGTGGTGTATTCGAGGCGTACAATGTACAGCTTTTTGCATAAATAATGTCGCAAATCATTTCTTTAATGAAACAATTAACTAAATATACAAAATTTAATTTTATATTAATTATCCAAAGTCATCTTATGAACTCTTAGAAAACAAATTTTATGTAATTAATGCTAAACCAGATTTCGTGTATTTGATCAATTCATTCATTAAGAGAATGTACTGCGACATTATTTATGCAAAAACCTGTACGTAACGATCCAAATCGCTATCACATAATTTTGTTCAATGCAAACGAGTTGCTTGGTATTGGTTCGTTTCAGTTGGTAGCGTAAAGAATTATCACTACTAATTTCGGAGCGTTCAATTATGTTGGATTGTTCCAGAATTGCACTGAACGCGCTTTTTGTTTGCACAATTATTTTTTATTAGCAAAAGAATCTTTTTGTTAAGAATTATCTATCTATCTAGAATTCTAGATGACCAGGAGCATCCGTAAATAGACAATTGCTGCGCAATCAATTCTATTAAAGCTGAGTTCGTTTGTTCAAGCTACTCACCCCAAAAACTTCGGTTACTATAGATACAATTGTTAGAACACTAGGCTGCTTTGAAAACTAGAGCTTCAAGGGAGTACCAAGGGAAAAAACGAACTCAGCATAAATGAACTAGATACGTGTTTCGACATTTCATAATTATACACAAGGTTAGATTAGTTTAGAAAATAAATGAGCAAGTTATTGTCATGGTGCCTTATTGCCACCGTGACTTTCAAGCGACCCGATCTTCTTTTATACATCCAGCAACGGTTAAATTTACACCAAGAATTTAGTCTGCCACCTGAACACTAAATTCTACCTGTACTATTTAGCCTTATGAAGGTCGTCATAATAGGTCAGCCCACAATCGAAAGTGGTCTGCCCTAAATTTAGTATGGGCTAAAATGCTCAAATGATGATATAAACGCAAATCTTTTGAACTAAGTAGGTACTAGCTGTTGTACCGGTCAGACATATTACTGTGTTTTGTGTCACTGATAATTGTTTTCTGTTTATGTTTGAAATTGAGGAAAAAATGAGTTCTTGTATGCTTACAGTTCTTTTAGAAAAAACAATGCAAAGCTTTTGGTTTGCAAATTATTTAGTAAGATGGCACAAGTAATAAAATTGGTTAGAGTAAATCACACACAATTTGTTTAGATGATGTGAGTTCTAATCTGGTCTACATAAATCAGATTTGGATCAGGGTATGGATCAGTCTGTCAAAACCTTAACGATGTAAACGTAGCCCATATAAAGAGTCAGGTCAGTTCAAAAGCGACCTGACCTATAAATGCAGTGTGGACTAAAATGCTCAAATAATGCTCGTATCCACGAGCAAGCAGCAAGTGATCGCATTGACAGCATAAGATTACTGGACGATTGGCAGTATTCATCTGTAAACAAGTCATCCATTCAGAAGCTAACAGCGCTACTAATTATCAAATTAATTCTCGGGTGCTTTAAAATCAGTTGTTTTTGACACATGGATAAGGCACCTTCTGCCTGCCATTATTCATGTACATTCTATTCCAAATCCAGAAAAAAGTGAATGTAAGGTACATTAAGAGAATTTTTAGGAACGTTTAGGGTCAGACGGTTAGGTTAGAGACTTTATTGAATTTATGACAATCTTTTAAAATAAAATGCATATAAGTTACACGAAAAAAGAAAAAAAAGTTAACAATAAATATCGACTTTAAATTTTTGAAATACACAGTCAACAACGTAAACAACACAGATAAACTCAGAAGTGCCTTCAGAATTTAGTTCAGCATAACTCTTATTGCCAATACCGATCGGAAGTATATATGTGTCCAAGACCTGTCACAGTCTTACATTGCTAGTTTAGCATAGGTTATGAAGTATGAACATTTGTTATCATGAAAGCATTGATTGCGCAAGCGTACTCAGCAAACGCACAGTATCTAACCGGTCCTCAACGCAACAATTGTTAATGTTTTTCTTATGGTTTCCATTTTTATTTGTTCATCGAGAAAAAGATTAGTGCTTTGAGAATTCTTTACGGTTACCACTCCTCTGGGGAAAAACAGAAACTTTTGGTTTATAAATTGCTTTAAAAGATGGCGCCAGTAATAAACTTGATTAAACTTTATATACCTAATATTTGCTTAGGTGGCGTGAATTTTAGTTGATGTAAACACTATGGATTGTGGAATATACTACATACTAGACTACGTAGGTCAGATTTGGGTCAGGGTAAGGATCAGCCCTTCGAAACCCTTCCGGTGTAAACGTAGCCTTTATGAGCTCAATCTGCTAGTTCATTAAAGATACCTTGTGGCTTGTGTTTGTAAACATCAAAAGCTTCGATACATCTAATTTCTGTTTGTGATCGCAAAAGTGTAAAGATGTTGGGTGTCTTATTTCGTGGAGTTATCACGTGAATGTATTCAAGTACATGCTTGACGTAGTTTGATTTATCCGAGCGTTCGTCTTTGTAATGACGCACATGTTCTTTTTCATTTCATGATATCGTAGATATCTTTGCAATTTAATTCTTCTGAATTACTTAAGTAGTATTTTTGTCTGTTTTGTGAAGCATTTTGGTGTTTTTTTCTGATAATTTGCCTTGATGTGGAGTGCTCAGATATAAATCATTTAAATGGTTAATTTATACTCTTCTTTGTCTTATTCAAGTGTCGACCAAGATTGAATTGTAGTGATTGCCGTGTGCTAATTGTTTTATGTTTAGAATCCCTGTTTTAATGGAAGTAATGTGCTCTGGCTATTGATGATCTATAAGTTGCAAATTTGTGTTTTATATGGTAGCAAAAATCGTTGTAGCCTTGGAGATAGATTTTTGTTTCAATTTAAATATTTTTAATGCGTTTAGTACGTCCAATTCGTTCATGCTAACGGGTCTCCTCTATCATTTGATGTGTTACCAGGATAATTCGATTCGACTTTTCTTTTAAAGAGAGCAGCCAACTTAAATTTTATATTACTGCAGTCTTTTGATTCTCCTGTTATTTTTTATCCAATAATAAGGGAAATTTGCCTTCTTTGTTTAATAAGAAAGTTTTATTAATTTGCTTGATAATAAATCTTGTGCCCGAAGGGGAAATTCATTACTTAATTGTAATTATCTCTTCTTTTTCAGATTATTTGGTGCAAAATGCGACAAGTGCGGTTCGTCCTTTAGTAAAAGCGATTTTGTGATGCGCGCAAAAAGTAAAATATATCACATAGACTGTTTCCGATGTTCGGCGTGTGCGCGGCAACTTGTTCCGGGTGACGAATTCGCGCTCCGGGACGGCGGCATGCTTTACTGCAAAGAAGATCACGATGTTATGGAGAAAACCTCGGCACCGTCCACACCGCATCCTGGTACCGAAAGTAATAACAACACCAGCCTTAGTAATAATAATAATCATAGTAGCGCTAGCACAGAACTAGGATGTATGTCCGGTAAGTTTTATTTTTTTTTGTTAATTAATTATTGATTATGCAACCCAAATAACATGATTTTTGCATCATAACAATAAAAAGAGAATTTACAGCAAGAGAAATCTGGTCAGATATACGAGACACGTCTAGAATATAAATAAAGGTAGATGTAGTATTATACCCCGAAAGCTTTCATCCCTAGTTATATTTAATACCGTTAAAGAATTAATTCCCTCTGTCCCAGATCCATTAGCAGCACTAAAAGCGGAGAGCAGGGTGGAGAAGTAAAGTTTAATCCTTTCGGTTGAATCGAGCAGGGATTAGCAAGGCGCGAACTACTGACCATTACAAAGCTACAATTTGCCCCTTTCTAAATATTTTATTAACGCTAGTATATATGAATCACGAGTGATCTATCTTTTACGTGCATTTTCTAGATAAATAAATACGTTCAGTTGATAAAAGTGAAATAAATAAATAAACATTCCAATTAACATAATTATTTCAACATTTTTCATTATTAACACAAATATTGCATTTATATAACGTTGTCAGTTTGTACTAGTTCAATAAATAAATATTTTTCCAAGTTCATCCGTTCCGATTATTTTTATACAACTAAACACCGAAAGCTATAAATCATTAGATTAATTTAAAGTTCATTACTCATTAATTGAGTGGATATTAACCATGCTAATTAAATTTTAATTTCTGATTAATAACGTAACACGAATGAGGGAATAACCAAAATCAATAAAAATACAACGATTTTGTCTGTATAAAGCAAACAGTCCTAAAAGTGCCTTCACAGTCTATCGAAATTCATAGTTGTATTAAAATTAGCTCTAAATGAGAATTATTGGCTCTGTTAAATGATAACTCAAAACTAGTGGTCACCACATGAGAAGATCTAGATAAGAACTATAAAATCTTTAAATTTTCTCTTATCTAACATAATAAGGCTTTTAACAGTGTGATTCGCATTTATCTTCCCGTGGCGTAAACAGTGAACCCAAAAGCTCGTATACTATTATACGGTGGAAGGATTAGGTACCTGGAGACCCCACGGCCGTTCACAAAATTTTTACTGTCAACACCCGGTTTATTTTACTTTTCAAAATTTCTTTTATGTACTCATTTTGTCAGCATTTTTGTATTTATTGCACATTGGCGACAAGTTAAGAGGAAACCCCTTTCTTGAAGACAAGAACTGTTATTGCAAGTAATATCCGTTCTCAATCTTGCAACCTTTACCCTACACTCTTTAAAATGCAAAATAATTTATGCTGCACTTTAAAAATTCCCGAATCCCCAATTATTTTTTAGAAGTCCGTTATTTACAGTCAAACAAAATCAAAATAAAAATAAATTTCATTAAAACAAATTTTATAAACAAAGTAAGCAAAATAATTTTTTATTTCTAAAAAATCGAAGAATATATCAGTGTTTCAATTGCATGCAATGAGTCAAAGAAGACAAATGTAAAATTTTTACTTCCGTTAAATCGATTTCCCTAATACTAACACATTACAACAAGATAATCGAAATTTGGGCAGCAATCCAAAATCATCAGAACTTATAAACTTTACCATAGCAAACAAAGTTAGAGATTAGCGTCAAACATGGTTAAGCACACATATTAGTTAATCCTACAGGAATCCCTTTCACGCCTGCTTGATCTCTAGTGAATTTGAAAAGTCCCGAGATCCCTTTGGGGTTTAGGTAGATAAGCTAAAGTCCAGCACTTCCGTTTGTTTTAGAAGTTCTCATCAAGTATCTTGTACAGACAAAACGCAATGGAAATGTGAATTTGTTTATTTTTAATTAGATTTGTTGTATCGTTAATTACTATGTCATTGTTTTAGAAATCTAGTAATCCTTGATACTTAAAAAGTTGACCATTTACTAGTATTACGAGTATAACGTATAGTTTGATAAAGGATGACAGCGTTAAGTACAGAGTTTTGTAGACGCAGACAATATCTTATCACTCTATCAGTAATCACAATTTGTTTTGAAATATATAATTCTGTATCAAAACTGGAAAATGTTGAATAGATTGTTTGAACCCATTTTGAAATTCAAATCTCACGACCTGATTGCTTGGACGAATAAAACAATGTTGGCGTAACATATTTTTCTTTCACGAGTTACGCCCCCTTTTACTACAATTGATGCAGTTATCATTCAATGGTAAAATAAAACGTGAATATTAAAAAAGGTAATTAGTGCATATGCGTATACGGGGTTATTCAAATTCGAGGATTACGATTGGAACCTCAGTATCTGTAAGACATAGAAACTCCGTTAACTTGAGGTATAAAGTTGCAAATGCGAATGCTCATTAATAATATAAAAAGAAGTTTGACCTGCTTTGTTTTAGATTTTTGTTTTTCTATCATAACCCTCTAACAAAAGTAATTTCTAAAATTAGTAAATACAAGAAACACTTTTGTATCTCTAATGTCTGCGACCTACCCAAATTTCCATGTCGAGTTTTTATTTTCCAAAATCATCAGCAGGTTAATTTTGTTTACGGAAGATTTGCTATTTAATTGACATGCCAATACACAGTAAACTCAAAACAGCAAATACAACATAATGTCATGCTTGGCACCCGTGGGCAGTGCCTGTCTTGGACCTGCTGTGGTGTTCCTATGACAGCAAAGTTTTTATGGAAAGAAATCAGTAATGAGACTATAACTTCTGAATTTGAATCTCGTCAGGTTTCAAAACTATCGCGAACAAGAACACTAGAAGGAAGTCTGTAAAAATAGTCAGAGAGGTTGATCTGATATTATTTCTTAGACATAATGCAATTAAATGGTTTCGAAAATTATTATTCAGTAATCACCATCAAGAGATCATGTACCTACCTGTGTTATGATCATTGTGTCCAGTAGTTTCTTGAATGGCACGCTCTTCTTCCACAGCTTCTTGTAAACGTTCAGAGAATATAATTAAATATTTTTTTCTTTTATAATCAGGGAGAAAACAAACCCCCTTTGTCTGTCTTCAGCAATACCTCGCTTTTAATTAATAGTAACAATATGGAGCAATAATGTAGATACATTAAGTTCTGTTACTTTGTTTGAATTGAATGTTAATTAAAATATCATTTGTCACTGTGCATATGTACTAGTTTGAGCTTTTGATTAGCCAATCTATTTTGTATGGAGGCAATTAAGTTATTACAAAACTACTTTACAAAAGGTAAACCGAATCTATAGTTATATGTCAATCTTCTTAAAAAGTCCTAAAAGCAAATCCGTAATTCAGCTAGAACTAGGCCCGGCCCGAAAAAGCCCGGTAACTTCCTGATTCTGAAAAGCCGGAAAGGCTTGAACTGCTCGCCAGTATCGAGAAGCCCTTCAGGCCCGAGATGCCCAAACGACCTGAGAGGCCCGAACGACTCGTCAGGATCGATAAGACAAGCCCGATTGGCCCGACATAAACACGAGCGCAAAGACCCGATCAAGAAACCCGTGAAGACTTCTACGGTACCGTACAAAACCCCTTCGTTTCAGTTCAGTATAAAACTAACGCCTTCTCAGCCGATACGAAAATAACGCCCATCTGACTCAGTAAGAAAAGTTTTCGATCCGGTGCAGTACGAAAATCCTTCTTTTCGGTTCCGCATAAAAATAATGCTTGTCCGGGTCAGTACGAAAATAACAACTGTCGAAGTCAGTAGGACAATCCTTTGGTACGGTTCAGTACGAAAATAATCCGTTCAAATCAGTACTAAAAGGATCTCGATTCGCTTCGGATCAGCACAAAGATAATGGACCGAAAATCCTGACCGACTCAAGAAGTTTGACAGGTTCGACAAGCCCGAACAACAGGGCCGAAAAGCGCGACCCAACAAGCCCGAGAAACCGAACAGGCTCAAACGATCCGACAGCCGGAGAGGTCCAAGCAGCCCGGTTGACCCAACGTAGGCCCGTAAAGCCAGATGAATTTTGTAAAATGAGTCCATTCCAATTAGCATTATAGGACTTACAATAACGTACTTGAAACATCCATGCAGTGAATTTGTTTTAAAATAGCTAAGAAATCCAATTTGTGAAGTCGCATAGCAGTATAGAGTTAAATGGTGTTACCTGACCTGTTTGTACAATTGTAATTTGGGAACTTTACATGGTTTGCCTCTGAAGTACGGAGATATATTTAAATTTGCACGTTGGTATAACTTTGTAATCTTTCTTCGGCAGGTAGAGAAAGCTTTAATCCGAGTGAGATTTGTAAAGGGGAAGAACTCCATGTAATATGTTCAGATAGTGAAGGTCGGACGATCTTGGGGGTAATTGATATTTGTTTCTGCTAATAATACGTAATTTGAATACTTTATTAGTGTTACACAAATCCACTTAACAACGCGAAGAGGCATGGCATTTTTTATGGCAATTTGTATTGACTATTTTGGGATGTGCATATTTTAATATGGCGGGAATCAAGAAGATTTGATCTAAAATGACTCTCATTTATATAGAGGAAATTGGCCCATTCTAATCTATCCGTTTTGGGAATGTTTCCAATCATCACTAACAAGAATTATATCCATCACTACTTTGCGCAGTTAGAAGTTGTCTGAGTGATTCACTTAGACGACCATTCTTGACAACGCACTTGTTCTTTGGTATCAGTTTTAAAACCTACCGGCTAAGGTAACTTGACGATGACTTGATGAGCTTCAACTCATGTCAGATTTCATTAATTTTTTTGGATCAGTTTGTAGATCAGGAATGAGCAACCAGCGTACCTTGCCCATATGAACAAAGCGGAGATTTTCACCCGGTGCGCACTGGTTACCCATAACTGTTCAGACTGTTGTGGTAAATCGTGATGGCTTATTTAATTGATAATGAACGAAAGACACTAGAATTCCAGTGAGCATACTAAACTAGGAGGTTAAGGAAAGGGGGATAAATAATTCATGTGAACAAAACAGACCTGAAAAAGAATAACTCGGCCTTCTACAATTGTTTTACGTGAATAACCATTGTAATTTCAGAATTATCTAAAATGCTTGTTGTTGGAGCTCCGCTGCGTTTGCAGTTTGTTTACTATATCAAAGGATTTGTTATTAATTTGTCGATATCTACAATTTTGACTTTAGATTGTTGAATAAGCCTACCTTTATAATATCATATAGGAAACACTACCATAAAAAGGGTTAATTATTTAGAGATTCTATTTTCGGCAAGAAGTTATAATTTAGAGTGTTGACGGTCCATTAATGAAATTGCTTCTAAATATAAAAAATTGCTTGAATTAAAGAACTCGCTTAATCCCTCATGAAGTAGCAGCTCCGGTATCCAATCAAAAGTCTATAACCAGTTTTTCACGATATAATAACATTGTTCTTTTACTTATTATTAATTTATTTTCTAAGTTAAAGCAGATATTTATGTAAATTGACTTTTTTAAATAATAGACCTTCATCCGTCGGTTGGCATTATGTATAAATGATCATGATATTAACAAATGACCCAACTTCACTTTGGATTTTAAATATAGTAGATAGTACTTACTATAGACAACGCTTTTTGAATAATTTATAATCCCTTATATATTTCAAGGCAACAGCAGTTTTATACAAAAGAAACTAATCGAAATTGATTTTTTTAATAGCATCTCTTTTTACAGATTCTGGTTCAGAAAGTGGTTCGCATAAAGGTGGCGGTGCAAGAAAACAAAACAGCGGTAGTGATGGTAAACCGACTAGAGTGAGAACCGTTTTAAATGAAAAACAATTACACACCCTCCGAACTTGTTATGCGGCAAATCCTAGGCCAGACGCATTAATGAAAGAACAATTAGTTGAAATGACCGGCCTTTCGCCAAGAGTGATTAGGGTATGGTTCCAAAACAAACGTTGCAAAGACAAGAAGAAAACCATTCTTATGAAACAGCAACAAATGCAAGAAAAGGTTGGTAATTTTTTATTATTTATATAACATCCCATTCTTTTTATACATTCGTAAATTCGATTCTTTTCTTTTTGTAATTCAAAAAGAATAAATTTCCCGAATCGCATCCCGATTAAAACTTTAGCAATCCTTGAATCCTGACCTGCTCTATCTACTACTTCTCCCACCGTTCACTTCCATATCAGAAATCTCAGGAGGCGTGCGAGAACAGCTGAACTCCTCCCAAACGGCGCAGCCAATCGCTGAAGACACGTTCTTGCTATATCCCAAGGCATTGATTTTTTTAAATAAAAAATATCTGTTGTAAGACTTGTTTTTTCTTACACGCAACATCTGTAGGATGTTCGGATTATCATGTTACTGGTTGGTCAACGGTGTTTGTCTTTTGCCAAGACCTTGTCTGGAGATTTTGCCTACCTTGTTGATATTATAAATTTACATAATGTTAATTTGCTGCTTTTGTTGAATTGTTCGTGTAGTAATGGAAGTTATTTTTAATGAGTCGCTTCCGAATATCTTTCTTCTTTTTTCTCTCTCTCTCTCTCTCTCTCTCTCTCTTCCTTTAATTATTTTTAACTTTGCATTGATAAATTAGTAACTGAAATTGTATTTTTTTTAAATTTAATTTTATTAATCTTAAATTAAACAAACGGATGGAATTTATAAAGAAGACTGAGAAGATTTGAATTAATATACAACACAAACTGGCATGCATATTAATGCGTGTAAATTATCTCATAAAATTGTTTCTTTAATAAAACCAGTCTTGTTTAATCCAATTATTAAGGGATTACGATATCATGATATGAAACAAACGAAAATAAAACTGACAGGGACATGCATAAAGAACGCCACACATTTTCAGTTTCGCTTTAGTTTTTGACTGATCTGATTATAATCATATATGATTTTCTTGTGGTAGGTAATAATAATAATAATAATAATAATAATAATTCATCGATCCGACTGAAGAATTTAAGAAAGTTTCATAGATTTATCGATTCAGCGCGGTATGGGGATAAATCTGAGGCAGTGTAGGGTGATAGATCGGATTAATTTGCTCAGGTGTTCAAGAAATCAAATGTTGTTGGACGTTAACATGGATGGATCAAAAGATTTTTCTTTTAGAATTTACTTACTTTAAGCCCAAGAAATGGATGGAAAGCAAAAGCTGAGGGTTGCCATAATAAATATCGAGAAATCTTAATAAACAAAATATACTTTGCTTTGCAAAAGAGATTGATTCAGTTGCAAATATTTTTCCGATCGCAAAGACAATTTATGTATATTTGCTATTAATTTTAATCGAGCAAGAAATTCCAATGATAACAAGGTAAGTAGAAGGAATAATATTTTTGAGTTAAAGTTTTTATTGTTAAACTCTGACTTGTCATGGTACTACTTTACTAATGGTTTTGAAGAATTCCCCGTTCATGAATTATTGGTGTTTGAAGATTTGTAATTGAGTCATTTTGAAATCCTAAGATCACAGCGCCAGTGTCTTGATTCTCGTCTTCCAAAGAATTGATAAGGATGTAGGTTTGCGGAGTATCCAGCAGGCAAACATTATCGATGAAATTGTCAAATTTACGTTAATCCGTATCCATATTAATACATAAGACTTTTAAACATTTCCAAGAAACGTGCAACGTATATCTTATCTACTGTATTGAATATAAAAAGAAACATCATCAAGATGGGTGCCCGGAATACTTACCATTGATCCAAAATTTGTGAATGTTTACAGCGTTTTCCAAACGATAAGTGAATTTGATGTGTCGATTTATGACAACTGATGAGACGTGCGTAAGCCCGAAATAAAAAACCAGCCCAAGCAGTGGAAGCACAGCGGTTTCCCACCACCAAAGTAGGAAAAAGTCGTTTCATCAGCAGGAAGATTTATGGTTTCTATTCTTTGGATTACAGAGGCATTTTGCTAATTGATTCTCTTTGTAAATGCTAAACCATTGCAGACGAATACTACGTAGGGATTTTTGACCAAACTGAATCAGAAGAGTGTTGTTGACATGGCATAAATTAATGAATTAGACTTCGACTTATTCTCCTGATTTATTACTGAAGTCTATCTGAGCCTTCTCTCTCGAATGAGAAAATACCTAATAAACAAGAAATTTGTAACGGACAAAGATGTGAAAGCGGCTGTGAATGAATATTTTGAAGGTATTGACGAAACCGAGCTTCATGATGGCAAAACAGTATTGACGTAGCAGGAGATTGGGTATATTCAAAACTGGAATTGAGACTTGTTTTTAATTTTCATTTTACCGACTTTTTAGTTCTCGCTTACATTAGATAAAATCATAACTTGAGTTAGCATTTCCTAACAAAACTGGACTGCAAAACTGTTTGTATTTATAAAAAAAATGTTTCTGCTCCTGGAGGAGGTGTTATTACAACATGTTTGCCGTCGACTGTTTCAAGGCAGCTAAGAAAGTTCCATTTCTGATCAATGTTCAAATCGTTTTGTAATGTTTAATGTTCATCTATTCTTCTCACCTTGGAAACTGGTAAACGTCAAGTAGAATTGTTTTAATGTTACTACAGTCGCAAGGGTTAACGTGAACCTTTTGATTTTTCTGTGGTTTAGGATGTACAGTTCACCAACGGTATAGAACCAAGCTGTCCATCATTCAAGAGGCAAAAGCAAACTTTATCAGCTTACGATACAGTTCCAGGAATAGTGGATGATTGCTTAACTTTTGTCTATCCAGACGATCAATATGATGTATTTGGTAAATATGCGACTTTGAAACTACGTAATTTACCACAGCAGCAATCTACGCCGAAAAGCGTATTAATGGCATTCTTTACGAAGTTAAACTTAATAGTTTAAATCAGAACTTCCTGATCTATGGATTTATCAGCCGAAAGAATCTACACCTCTTGTGTCAGTTATTCTATTTATTTTTCTACTTTTTATTTATTTCCTTCATATAATGTTAAATTAGTATTGTAAATAAATTTTATTATTTATTAAGTACATTGACATTAATTAAGTATACTACAATAGATAAGAGTTCTCTAATCCAAATTAATAAATTTCTAAAAAGTTGGTTATATTCTTTCTAATAGATTTGTTCTACCAATTCGATTGTTATTTCTTGGTAACTGAATAAATTATTTTTGTGTGAAACAAACTGTGCAATTTATTCCAAGCCAATTTATTTTATAGATAGACATTTAGCAATTCGCAACTTATTTTAGGATAAGTGTCATCCCAAGAAATTTTCTAACATAGTACTTACTGAGATATGTATTTATTCATCCTTATAAAAGTTACTAATTGTGCCAACCTTTTAGTTTGTTCAACAAATTAACTCACGAAAAGTTATTCCTTTTTAAAAGTCAATTTTGAGTTTATTGTGTTTCTTTTTCTCACCTATTACTTATTATCCGGAGCAGTAATGGCAGAATCAAACGAAAGACTGCAAATTAATGTGGTTACCATTAAAAGAAAAACAGAAATTCTTTTAAGAGATTAACATCGTTTAAATATAACATCTACACTTTTTCTCTTGTTTTAGATTTAATTAATGCGTAAATCTAAAAATATTTTCAAACTTTGAAAGCTTATTTTTCCCATTACTAATGGAATTTTTATATTAGAGATGATTCAAATTTATAACTTTTCAATTTGTAAGAAAAACTTTTTATTTAGTATGTGTATAACAAACCGATTTGCTTAAACGCTTTAGAATAATATGGAAAGTAATTTTTAAAAATTAATCACCTTTGTCTGGAGTCGAACCGTAATCCAACCAAAGTTGGTCAATCTTTAAAAATTAATTGACCGTTCAATTCATTAATGATGAGAGCAAGAACTGGATTGAAATTACATGCAGTGGTAATATGAAAAATGTTTTTTCTCAAATTCTCAGTCTTTATATTGAATTGGAAAACAGTGGTGAGGCTAGAGCCCCTGGGGCCCAAAACTATTGCTTGTTTAGGGTTCTCTATAATTTACTAAAAATGAACGGAATTTGTGTAAAGAATGAGCAGAATAACAAACTATTGTTATAAAATAGAAGAAGTAGTGTATCCTAATCAGTTTTGTAGGCATATTACATTAAACAAAAGAGTTGGTCTAATGCAAATATACTCACTATATGATACTATTTGCCGATGCCGAAGGAAATACTTTCCAATCTTTTGAAAATAAAACAGATATCGTGTGTAGGTAGATCATTATATTTTATACTTTTATCTAAAAGATATAACAAAGAACTAACATAACTTTTGTTTGGGTAATGCTTGTATACACTTGCAGGCGTTTGTTTCATGTGCTTCATAGTGTGAAATTAGTAGTTTCGTTGTATCCGCCGTCTACAAATACTTATCTTCCGCCATTTTCGTTTATTCTATCAATACCTTTTATAAAAGATACTGCCAAGCTTTTAAATTGTATGAAAAAAGTTTTATAATACTAGAAATATTTTATAAAAATGCCCCATTACACTGTAAAATGTTTTATAAAATAACTTTTATAAAAGATATTTGTCAAAATCTTTGTAATCATTTTTACTCACTGTGCAAGATTTCACTAAAGACATTATTTATTCTTTCTTTCTCTCTCTCTCTCTCTCTCTCTCTCTCTCTCTCTCTCTCTCTCTCTCTCTCTCTCTCTCTCTCTCTCTCTCTCTCTCTCTCTCTCTCTCTCTCTCTCTCTCTCTCTATTCCCATTTTTCCAACAAATTCGCAAGATTTTGGTTTTATGCAAAGCTTTCATGGAAATCTTAACCCTTATACCGGAGTTAGGTGTAAACTTGGTTCACATACCACAGGGATTTAACAGTAGTCAGGTTATTTGCTCCTCCAGTTATGTTAGACTCAAAATGTAATTGGGTTTTTGTAAAGAAAAGAGTACTGCACCTGAGAGCACCTTTTCAAATGATTTCTAATTTTTTTTTTACTTCTAAACTCATCTAGAATAAGGTCATCGACATTTTGTTTTATGATTCTAGAAGTTTCCTTTTTATAGTAAGTATTATGAAATTTTCCATAGGCAAGACCGTAGATAGAATTTTTTTTGAAAGGGGGGGTAAGCTAATAACTTTAATAGTAGCGATATATTGATCAGAATCATTAAAAAATGTAAGCTGTAAAAAGTGGTTTTGGTATAGGAGTTAGACCCTCAAAACGCCTCCTTGTCTACGGCATTGGTCGTAGGTTTTGCAACAAAAGAAAACTGAGAGAAGAGTTGTAAGTGTTTATGTTTAGGTCATTTATACTACGTACTACTTCAAAGCACGAAACTTTAAGAACAAGTAAAAAGCTAAACGTTATACTTCGCATTAATAGTCGCATTAGTGTTCTCTCACCTATATGTAGTACGTATATCTTACACCGTGCTTAAAAGTAACAAAAGAAAGAAACTAAAAGTAATTGATACTAAATTATTATTCAATATGCAATGGTGGAACTTCAGGATCATGGATTCCAGTTGTATAAAGTGGGCTCTTTAATAAGTAGACTCGAGGGAAAGCAACAAAGATTGATGTGGGCCAGTTCAGCACTTCGCGATAAACTTAATCGTTTCATTCTCAATAGACTTATCGCTGTTTTTTGTGTTCAAATAACAGCAGTAGTACGTTATACAATAAGCCTAATTTATTTTGCTACAGGTAAGTAGGCAACACATATAGCAAATTACCGAATCTCATATGTTTTGTTTTTTAGATTTCTTTAAATAACTAAAAATCAAATTAATGTCATTACAGGTAATGTAAGGTTAGATAGAATTCCTGTCAAAATGACAAACAATGTATTCCAATAATTTTTTAACTATTTGTTTTCTACGCTTTTAAAAATTGGAAAGGATATTCTGTAGTCGCGAAGGTATTCATGATATGCAAAGTGTGCTGCCTACCTATTTGAAGCGTCTTAAATTGGGCACACTGTGTACGAGTCGGAAACTTTTTATGTGCAAGTAGACTGCATTAGCAAGATCGTTAACTTACCTATTTTCTAAATTAAGATGGCTTATTCCTTTAAATAAATTGGAAAGTTGACGAAAATCTTACTTTTTTAGCACATTATTGAAACAAAACTATTAAGGTACTCTTCTATTCAAAAGTAAAGCATACACTTTATTTACATGTTGTAAATTAGATTTCTGTTCAAATGATTTCTACGGTAGCCCAAATATATTTTGAAAATTTATCTATTATCTATCAAAGTACAGTTGGTCCAGCTGATCTTTGAACACACTTCACAAATTGTATCAGTGCGCAGTACTGAAATGGCAAATATCATTCATTTTCTATTCTTCATTATCCCACTCTGTATAGTAAGGAGAATTTATGTATTACTTGTCCGTACTTACTACACACGTCATCAAAAATCGGCTTGACCAACAGTAAAAGTCATTCATTAAGATTCAATATTACCTGGTAACAAACTATAAAGATCGAGTTTACGTTAATGAAATATTGCCCAAATCATTTACAGTAATCTTACGCTTTACTTTTGAATAGAGACGTACATATTTCAACATGTTACGAGTCCTCCTTTAAGTCTCTACTGCAATATACTACAAGAGGAAATGAGTTATGAAGTCAATAATTAATGTCGAAAATTTATGAAAATATCAGTCTATTTTGGAGTCTATAATTTTTAAAATTTATTTTTGCTTTACATAGGCTCTACATCATTTAAGTAGGTGCAGACACAACAAACCAAAATTAAAAATTCGGTTTTGTTAATAGGTATCAGTAAGAGGATTTTTTAGGTTAAATTAGTTATGAAGAGCTTAGGAAGCAGATCAAATCTAATCCAATATTACATTCAGGGGGCTAAACTTTTAATCAGGGGTTCACTGCCATGGGTATAATTGTGGTAGCAGTTGTGTTTATAGAAATTAAATTAAAGTTAATCAACGATGAAAATTCTGGCCCTTAATAGTTAATTTCAATTTTGTTGCATATTATTAAGATTTATTTTCAACGAGATCGGCATGCACCAGTTTTGAGCTTCTCAATTCACTGAGTCGCGAGGCGTATTTTCGCCACTGCAATATCGTATGATTTAATAGGGCAGCAGTGTTGGTACAGCCTGGTAATACCATATCTGATAAATGAATTCTTATTTAGTGTTATGCACTGTTTCTGGCATTATACACTTAATTTCGTCACGAATATGATATTCAGATTCTTCATTATTCTAAAGATTGCCGTGTAGATAACACCACAAGAAAAAAACTCAAGAAGCATTAAATGCGAAGATGTTTTATGTTCATGGACATTTAATAGTTAGAGAAGATTTCAATCCAAACTGAAAAGTTTACAAATCAACCCGACTGCAAAATATGGTATTAGCAAGATGGTGCTGCTCGGCATGTTGCTGCTCTAGTTTAGAGATATTTAGAAGACATATTTTTAAACAGATGGATTTGGATTGGGAAATATTGAATGATTCCGAAATGCAATATTTACAATGACAAATCTCGAGATATAGAAGAAACTAAAGATCTAATTCCGAATTCGTGATGAGATTCAGTGTACTATAAAGTTAGAAACAGCCCACACTGCTAACAAGATATTATCTATCGGTAGTCCAGGATAGACATTTGAGCAATTAATCCAATTTGACGATACCTTTCAGTATCACTTTTTGTTTCTTTTTTTTTGTTACTTTCAAGTGTACTAGTACCTAAATGACCTGCACGTAAGCATTTGAAACGTTTTTCTCAGTTTTTTTAACTATTATGTAGCCTATGACAAATTTTATATTACTAAAGCCAACAAGAAGTACGAGAAAAGGTTATGTTACTACTTAAAATAAATGTGGGGATAAAAAAAAAAGCAGAAAGAAATTTGAAAGAAATAGGATTGACTTGTCCCGGGATTTTGGCCTTAGGTGCGGAGAAATTTTTTTTATTTAGAGCGTTCCACGGCGGGCATTCACACTATTATATTAAATTCAGAACCGGCACTATTTGGTGCATAAGGCAGAATTCCTCATATGGTAAACAAGGTGGTGATGCGATGTTTAATATTGTGCATTGTGCAGCGACTAGTCACTACGACGGCTATGGCAAGTTGCCTCATTTGCTGTCTTAGATTCATTTCACTGCTCTGATCGTGCAAAGATATCTGAAAATTTTGGATAAAACTCTGAGAATTCTGAGAAAAACGCCGAAAATCTATTCTAAACACTTAAAGGCGCTAAATACCCAACGGATTATTATTAGTTCGAAATTATGAATTATGTTATGCCATTTAAAACGTAGAAAGATTTTTAGATAATAAGGAGTACAAAAATTAGTCTAGAATTTACAAGATTAGGTTGCAAATTGGATTTAGGAACTTACAGATATGTTTTTTCGTGATATGATTAAATGTCTGGAGATTCTGGAGAGAATGCTAGGAATTTAGAGAAAAATCTTTTGAGATCTACTCTAAATACTCAAAGACGCTACATAATCAACAAAATAGTTACGTTATGCCACTCGACATGTAGACAAAACTTTAGACAAACCGTGGCGCTATGCTGATTGTATAAAAAGTAGATCTATAATTCATTAAATTGTAAAGTCATAAATCGAAATTATGGACTTACAAATATGGATTTTTGTGGCATTTGAATATTCTGGGAAGAATACCGAAAATTTTGGAAAACGTGCCGCGAATCTGCTGTAAACACCCGTAGACACTAAATAATCAACGAATTATTAGTTTGAAATTACGAATTACGTTATGATATTTAAGACGTAGAAAGATCTTTAGATGATCATTATTATGCCTTGGTATTTATATCAGTTATCTATATTTAACTGCTTTCTATGAAATACTGATTCGATTATGTGGAGCATATAGCTGATGAGTGTAATGTTTTAACCTTCAAAGTTATTTAATGTTTAGTAAAACTTAAGCAGTTTTGTCGACAAAAGAAATTTGAGGGAGCTCATAACATCAGGCTGAATACAGTTTTAAACTTCAAAGCTTTCAGCGCTAGCAGAAGCCAAAAGTTTGTAATTTAAATTGGCAAGATAGTCCAAACTACGAACGGCTAGTAAGTTTTCAATTCTAGTTATAGATTTTGCTTACTAATTACCGATGGACAGAATTTGTCTTAGTAACCTTGTCAAACTGCAGTGTATTCCAATTACAGGTAATAATACAAGCAAAATAAACAATCATTTTTACAATAAGTCCAGAATATTTTTATTTTGTTGGTATGAAAATATAATGTTAGTGCTTCCGAGAAAAGTTACATGTGTCTAGACGTCTGAAGATAATTGTAGTCAGTTAATTTTTACCTTTCTTAGTCCTAACTGTGTACTAACCAACACGTGGGCCAAACTTCTTAGAGTTATCAAAGGGGAAAGTCATGCCTTGGAATCTTTCTAATGTCTTGTCATTGGTTTCATTGCACTTGAATTATTTTTTATTCTCAAGTGTATGCCTTTAAAAGAATAATTTTGGGTGAGAGTTTAATTACTGATTGCTTCAGAATTGTCATATTCAAGTCCAGGGCCGGCTGAAGAACCGGGTTTGCGGGGCAACTGCCCAGGGCCCCGCCTTTACTGGGGCCCCGCGCCTTGAAATAAAAATAATTAATTTTTTGAATCGATATGTTCAGAATAAATAAAATTTCTAATTTTTTCTAGATGTTTAAAATAAACGAATTTTGTGTATCTTCTTTTTTTTTTATTTTAAGGGCCCCGCAGAATGTTATTGCCCTGGGCCCCGCAAAACTTCCAGCCGGCCCTGTTCAAGTCTTTCTGAATCAGATATATCCACAAATGCCTAATACGGTAACCTTAAAACCTCGTGTCCATCTCCCTTATTTGTAAAGGTCATAATACTCATCGAGAAATGTGAAAACTCTCATTTTTTCTACCATAATCTTTCGAAGCTTCTCCAAAGCTAAGCTAAGGATACTTATTAATGTCCTGAGTTGTCTGTGTATTTCCATACTACAACATAAGAGTCTCTATAATTTTATGAATTTTGATTCTCGCGTAGCTTATTTAAGCAACTCCTAAAATCTGTCCACAAATGATGGAAAGAAGAATCCACGCTTAGTTTTAAACAAGCGGCACTAAGTTTTCTTTTTCAAGAGATGCATAATCAATTAACTAATTGAATTCTGTCAGTGATAGGTGGAAGCTTCTTTAGAAAGTCTGAAAACAACATACCATAACTACCCACGCGAGGTAAGGAATTTCGGTCGGAGTACGATTTTCTTCGATCTAACAGTTGAATTGGTGAATTTAGAAAGGCAAAGTCTATTTTTGATAAATTATGTTGTACATTTCAAGTTCTATTTACGAGATCGGTCTATCGACAAGTGTTGAAAATTTTACCAATCCTATCATTGATGCATTTACCAATATAGTATTCCAAGAAAACTGTAAGCATAAACCTAATTTTGTGCGATATGGAAGGTTTTTCTCACTTGCTTCAAGAGTATATAGATTGTATTACTTATACAGTAGTTAATTCTTTTCTAAACTCAGCCATTCAATTGTTCCTGACTAACAAAATGGCAATCAAAATCCTAATTGTGTTTTCAAGTATAACACAGGAAGAATTCCTTCCAAATAAATGCACACACGAACCTACAGATGGTCTAGCTCCAATCTTGTTATCACTATGTCTGACAAATTACTATTCCAACCGTATCACGCTCACGTGGATTTTTCAAAACATTCACAGTTCAGCTCGTGGTAAACTCAAAATTTGGTTATTATAGATAAAATCAGAACCCAGATCTCTGATAAATGATAAATTAATAAAATGAGAAGAAATAAGTGACTTTTCCACTTTCAATGAGAAGAAAGGGGATTTCATATACGATACACAAAGCATTAGAAATTCTACACAAGAAAATTGCTCTTGAATGTTCTGCAAGAATTTTAAAGCTTCCAGGTTTCTAAACTTTTTACCTTTTTTGTATCATCATTCATCTTGTTATGTTAGAGCCAAAATATTATTTTTAAATAAAGATTCTAAACATTCCCAAACATTACATAGGCTTGGTCGATTTCACAGCGTATACTTAAATTCAAAGTCTTTTAGTTACTTCACTATTGATTTTATAAAAAAAAACAATAAAACCGCAATAGACGTGATTTGCTATTATTTTTATTGCTATTTTACAAATGGGCATCGTCTTTTAACGGTCATTACTCTCGCTTTTATACTGCAGATTCATCGGGGATTTTACCAAATTTAAATCCCAAATGGAAAGTCCTGAATATTTTGTTATTTTACCACCACACCCTCGATTAATTTGCATTGTTCAACATTCAAGCATAAAATATAATTGCAATGCTCATACCGCATGCATTACCTCCTATAAAATACCTTTCTGTTTTGTAATAATTTTTATCTGTTGACCTCCTTGTTCCTACAGTCCCAATAAATAAAAAATATATATATAATTAAAAATGGAGTAGATCACGAAAATTAATTGATAATAGATTTTTATACAGGATGGCCGTAAACTTGGTTATGGTGCCATGCAAGGCATCCCAATGGTCGCATCTTCACCTGTCCGGCACGATTCACCTATTGGAGTACATCCCTTAGAAGTACAAGCATACCAACCACCATGGAAAGCTCTCTCCGATTTTGCTCTCCACAGCGACTTAGAACAACCTCCACATGCACCTGGCTTTCAACAATTGGTAAATCAGGTAAATGCACATAACTATTACTATTATAATAAACGTTGTGATTAATAATAGTTATTATTAAGATGGACATTTAAGTGTATTGCTATACAAGGTGAAACAAACGAGATTTTTGTAAAAGTCAATTATCATTTTGTACGATAGTATTAGTAAGTGATATCCCATAAGTAACCGTACTAAATAACTTTGCATGAGCTCCCTGGTTTTCAACACAACGCTGAGCAAATGATACCATATGACGTACGTTCCACTGCAAGATGGTGGTACATTTTTCGCCTTATTCTAAATAAAACTGCAAAATTCGTTTAGCACATGCTAAGACGAACATTGCTTACTGATAAAGAATTTTCCAAAAAGACAAATGTTTGTCTGTCCAGCAGTTCTATTGCAATATTATTTAGCTTTGATTTTTAGTTATTAAAAATATAATTTAAAATAGTCCGGTTACTTATGGGACCTGCTTTAGTTCACAGATTTTGTGTAGTTACACCTTCGTATACAATCACTAAAAATTAAACACAGAAAAGAAATGATTCAGTGATAAACAAACTAAGTGTTTCTAGATGCACGGTTATGATTTACCACCACCGTCCATGGGTCCAACACCTCCAGGACCGCCAATGCCGCCACTTTCAGCACCACCTTCAGATGGAATGACGCACCCTGACAGTACAGATAGTTATGTGACGTATCTTGAAAGCGACGACAGCCTTCCGGCCAGTCCTTAACCCCTTCATTGGTCATACCTGAATTTTTATATCACCTGTCGCCTTTGCTTACCTTCATTTTAAATTCTTTTTTCGTGTCCCTATTGTGTCTGTGCAATATTAGTTGCTTGATAATTGATTACGTTGTTCTTTCGTACTGAAAAATTAGATTTAGTTTCCTTCTTGTTAATTATGAGTTATTACAAAACTCTATCTTTATGGGATGTTTTAAATTTTAATTAAAACGAGAATTCTTGTACTAAAGACGAGTCTCTTATTTATATTATATGAAATATCAATGGTATGGAGTAACAGAACTTAATGGAAACTTATGGAAAGTGCAATTAACAAGATGATGATAATGATGAACGGGTAGAATTTATTTCTTAAGTCTTAAGAAAGTAAAAATTAAATCATCCCATATTTGTTACTGCAATGATTGGTCTTATATTTATTTTACTTTTGGTTTTTATTACATACTTGTAAGTTTAAATAACAACGAGACGATAACTATAATAACAGTTATAAATTTATTATTTAACAAAGCAAAGGACTTGTGTATTTATAAGTAATGTCAGCTGTAGTTATTGTAATATTTTATTGTATAATATGTTATGTACCTAACTCCTTAGTATTTTTCATAGGTGTTAATTAACCCTAAATGGAGACCTAAGGACGGCATTCACTGTTTGATATTTTTGCAGACCTCCTTAATATCACATAATTTATTGCAATGATGGGATTTGTAATAATATGTATTTGATAAAGCGTGATTATAAATGTATATAATGTTATACAATAAATTGCTTTGTAAATAAAGAAGTATTTAAAAGAAGTATTTTATTTATAAAATTCTAGTCAGTATTTTTTAAGTCTGTTTGCATTTTAAATGTATTCAACATGATTTTATTAATCGTATCAATGGAGAATTGATTTATAACTACTGAATTTTCAATTTCAAAAGATAATTCTTGCATTTGAAACTGCTTGTTTCTCAGTTTGGGCTTCTTTAGAATCTTGCCTTTGGTTTTGACTCAAAACTTTATATTCTTTGGAACCTATTCCTGCAATACAATTCGGCAAATCTATTTTCTTTTTAAAACATTAACTCACTTTAATTTCTAATTCTAACGCCATTATTAATACTAGACAAACTTAAACTATCCTATAAAGGAAATTTAATTAGGTTATTAATATAAGATCTGCAAACAATAGACTAAAGCAGTAATCTCTAACAGGCATTCAAAAGAAAAACTTAATAAAAAACCTTCAAGGCAAAAAGCCATTTTTCTTATTTTTGTTTTGAAATTTGATACCATTTAGTATATTGAGAACTAAGACCATGATTTAGTAAAAGATGTTTGAATTTTAATTTTAAATTAACAGTGAAATTTGAATTGCTGTACTTGAATATATGCTAAAGTTTCAAGTTACTTTTGCACGATTTCATATCCTGAGAAACGAGCTTAGTTATAATTTACGTTGACTTCAGAAGGTGTGCCTTTAAAGATCCAATTCTAATCATTTAGAATCACTAGATTTAAAATTAAAATAATTAATAAAGAAGCCACAGAAATTAATATTTCTAAAAATTCCTTTACAAAATTGTGTCAAAACTAGCTCTCAGTTTGTAATAGGACAAAAGTCTGCAACTGCAGACCAAAGATTCTGAAGCGTAAGTTTCGCTGCTGGATATCTGGGAAAAGCAGCCACTTTACATCAAGGAGTTTTTGGCATGTGAAACTAAAAGGATAGAGAAAACAATTCTAAGCAAGTCATATTATTCAAATTTATACATATCTTATCCTAAGACTCTCGGCAGGCTACCAATAGAATTGAATTAGCCTTTTAATGTAAATAGTAATAAATAAAATACGTTTTATAATACTATAATTATCATGAAATCTCTTGTAACGTTATTTTAGATAGAAAATGTTTTCTTTACATTAAATTAGTTAATATGATGACGATGAGAAAGCTTGCAAGAACTGAAGAACAAACATTATGATTTATAAAACTATGTTTAGTTTAAAGTTTACTGCGTTAACAGAGCAACGAATTAACTTTGGGTAATAAAATATTATGTTATCGTTTAAACATGTGGGTATAAGAAGCACTACCAATATAACCGAGGGTATTAATTGCGACACTACCGCGTTTACTTTGTGATTGTCAAATAAATGTCACAACAAAACGTCATGTGTTGTCAAAGAAATTTAATTAAACATTAGTTATCATGGCAGAAGCTGTTACAGAGAATATTAAAGAAGGATTTTTATGTCCTGTATGCCATAAAGATCTACGTTCCCCAAATAATCTGTTGGCCCATTTTCAAGATTTACATTCGGAAGAGCAAGATCTCTTAAAGTCTATCAAAGGTAAAATTTCTAGGTTAATGCACCCAATAGATCAAGGAGAAAACTTAATTGTTTTACAGATTTAGTGGGGAAAGCTAAGAAGAAAATACTGAAACTTGATGAACAAGAATTAGAATCGTTTAAAACTGAGATATCTTTACAAAAATATTATATAGAATATAGCGAACCCCAGGAACCGGGCCAATGCAGATTGCATACGGAATATTTTAAAACAGTTCGTAGGGAGCGATTGGATCATCGAACAACCGAGACAAACAGATTAATTATTAGACTAGATAAATTATTACGTGTTGATGGATCAGATAGAAAGCAAAGAGAGCAAGAACTTGTGACATGGTTAGATGGAACGACTGTTACACGATGTCCTTCTTGTGCTGCCAGTTTTAATATAACAAGAAGGCAGCATCATTGCAGATTATGTGGGAGTATTATGTGTCATGCATGTTCCTTTTTTTTATCGTATGATACAGCTAGTAAGTATTTAATATATGATAATAATTTGTTTTACTAACATATAAACAATATTTATAGAAACAATAGTTGCACCAGTATATACCGAGCCAAATAAAGTAAATCCTGTAGCACCAAAGAATGAATCGGATAGTTTAAGAATATGTAATCATTGTATGGACATGTTGGAAAGTCGTAGATGTGTTCAAATGTTTCAAGTCATTCAACCACCAATTTGTCAATTGTACTCGCATTTACAGAAAATTAAATCTGAGTTGCAACCATCACTCGATTTGTATGAAAAGGTATTTATATTAGTAATTTTATTTTATAAGCCAATAGAAAATAGCAATTGTTTTACTTAATTTAGATGTATAATTCCTTAACGTCGGGTGATACAACATTCCAACTACAAGATGCACAATCTTTAAGAAGTTCAATAGCCAAACAAGCAGAAGTATTAGATGCAGTTAGCAAGAGAATTCTTGCAATCCCACCTGATCCTGAATATCCAAAAGCTGTTCTTTTACAGACTTCAGTCCGTCGAGCTACCTCTCAATATATAAAAGATTACTTGTTGGTTTTACCAGTGTTACCGAGTCCATCCGAGTTAGACAAAATAAAGAAAGAACGAGCAATGAGAAATACGGAAGTTCCACAACATACAAGTATTACTAATATAAAGAAAATAGCTGTAACGACAGGCTGGTCACCTGATAATATAACTGAGGATGTTATTCCTGAAATTTCAGATGATCCACTCATACAACAAATAAATATAGTTAGGAATTACATTGAGCAAGCAAGAAAAGCCCAGCGTTTTGAAGAAGTGGCATCTTTACAAGAAAATTTAGACTTGTTGAAGGAAACTTATCAGATGCAATTACGCGAAAGCAATGCTGGCAAAGTAAATTAAAAGTATTTAAAGTTTGCATTTTCTAAGTCTCATACGTATTTTTTACTTATGTAAGGTATAAAATTTCAATATTTTTATGCAAAGAAAAAGAAATTATAGATTTTGTATTCTATCATTCTGAATAACATAAAAATATGTAAAAATTGTTTAAAATGTCTAGTCTCTTGTTAGCACAGCTTGGTGCATATGTATCTGCTATTGTTGTTATGGTAAAATAATTATAATGTTTATTGTATTACTTCCATCACAATTTTATAATAAAGTTGAAAGTTAATATGCAGTTTATTGTGCATTTTTAGCAATATAACCTAATTTCTAATTTATTTAAAAATAAAGAAATATATAGAAAATAAATTAATAAATAATTTATTTTAATAAGAATGGTGTGAAATCATGACTTAAAAAGTGATATTTACAGTCTGCAAGGAAAAGTAAGTGTTTTCCTCCATTTCTTAGTGAATTTGGAATTGTATAAGCCTGCTATGATATTTAGTAAAGTAATAAACTAATAATAGTGCAGCATTGCTTATCTGTCAATAGGTTCAGTAAAGGTAATGAATTAATAAAAATGGATATTAAAAGTTTATCTCAAGACGTACGGAAATATTTAAGAAGTGGAATTAATATTAATAATGTGACACAATGTGTAATGGAACTGGTATGTATAATAAAACTATCGACTTTCTAACAGAATTTAAACCATAATAGGTTAATGTAATTCAATATAAAACAAATCAGTAGAATAGAAATAATTAGTCTTGTATGAATAATTCTTGACAATTTCTCTCAATTAAAATCTTGAGAAAACATGCAAGTTTTATAATACTTAAGTATAGCTAATTACAATTGGAAATAATAATCTTTTAAGTGCTTACTTAAGAAATAGAAGTATTATGAGTATTTGAGTAATAAATGCTAAAGCATCTTCTTTAGCATGGATGATTTCTAATAGTTATGTTACTTATTAAGTTTTTTATTTTAAACGTTAATTTTTGATATACAGATATATGGGCAAAAATCTTTCTTTTGTATATGGTAATATGAAAAACATAGTTGCAAGTGTTATATTTACGTTTTCAAATGGTAATGCAAAATGATTTTTGTCTTTTTACTTTTTTTACAAGATGAAAATATCATTACCATCGTATTCTCCCCTATATTAAGAACCCTTCCCACAGTGGAATCCACACGAGCCTTTCTTTTTAATACAACTTATATACATGCTTAATTATTACTTTAATATATACTTACAACAAGAGTGCTTTGGGTAAAACTATTACTAGATGTTCTGATGGATAATGAAGATAATAATGATTGCAAATGTCAACGCTGTTGTATATCAGATCTACCTAATGGGAACTGGATATTAGATAGTTTTAATATATCAAGTTTGTCATTGTCTAAAAGCAAATAATAAACAATTGTCTATAAATGTGGTACATTATATAATTATACTGGGTACTGAATCGGCTGACGCAACTTAGGAAATCCCATGCTAATTTTGAAATGTTTAGATATTGGCTCCCCAATTATTTTAGCACTAAACTTTATTTAGGTTTTTTGAAGGGCACTGCAAGATGATATGCATCGGGCAATTTCAGCATTTTATGATAACTCAATTAGAAGATATTTGAAGAAAGGCGTGTGCATAATACATGTTGTGTAGTGACAACAACAGATAATTAATAGAAATAGTTGATTGTGAAGATTTACAGGTCTATTTGATGTTGCTGCTGAGCTATGCGCATAATATGTATTATGCACATGCACATGTGTAAATAAAGTAAGGAATAATATTCATATTTTTTTTATTATCGCTGTTTGGGAGAAAAGCTCAGATATGTCAAGTTTATTTTTTTTTCATCATTTTTTAACAAAAAATAAAAAGTAGATTTTTTTCTGAGTTCAGCAATACCCCACATGTGGTATCCGTTCGGCATCATTTTATTAAAATCTTAAGGGAAAGTACTTTGGAAGCTAAGAAAGAGAGCAACAGAGAAAACATCATCAAGAGGCAGACCTTAGATACAAACTAAAAAGCTGACATTAGGAAGAAGCAAACAAGAGCAATCTGGAAAAAATGGTGGTCGTGGTAGATTTACAAAAATGTTTACCTACACCTTACGTTCGTTTTATCTAGGAAAACTTTGGACTTTAAACTTAACAATATATTGACAGGGCAGCCTTATTGCATGCTTTGGGATGAAACGCAAAGTTTGAGAGGTGGAAACGAGATATCCTCGAGTATAAATGAGCTTTGGAAAACTTCGAGGAAAAAGTTGAAGAACTTACAATATGGTTGGACAACTGCAGTGGCCAAAATAGGAATAAAATGATAATTCCTGCGTACATGTGGTTGCTGAATGAAATTCCCACCTTAAAAATAATAAATCGTAAGTACCTACTGAAAGGTCACACCCACATGAAAGCAGATGCGGTCCATGGAAAAATTGAAAAAAAAGAAAAAGCCGTAAGACTCTAGAAAACGTCGCTCCTCGAGACTGGGCACAATTTATCAGCACTTGCGGTAATGAAAATCCATTCATTACTTCCTCAATGAACACAGAAGATTTTAAAGACGTTAGCAGCTTGTTCCAAGGTAGTGAAGCTCCATTGGTCTTCAGAAAGGAAAATACGAATGGAGAACAATTTTATCTGTCTCAGGTAGTGTGGCCTCAAGTAAGGAGAACTGATTAAGGTATTCCTACGTTTAAAGAAGAAGAGTTTCATTCAGTTAATTTGAAGCGAAAAGTAACGTTATCTTTACATTTTTCTGGGAAATTTCCAGCTACTCGAAATAACACGTCTGACGAGCTTGAGGACGAGCCCGATGATAATCCGAAGGATATCTTATAATATACTTTTAAATAATAATAATTTTATAAGGCCAATTTGTTTAAATTTGTATGAAACGTAGTTTATATTAAATAAACCAAAATATTTTATACATTTTTGCGATTTTTTATTACGAATACTACTTACTTCTTACTAAATTTTAAATGTGTGTTTTTGAATGAATCAGTAAAAGTTAGAAGCATCAAGGCTGTTGTCCTACATGTATTTGAAATTGTTTTTGTTTTCCTTGTTATTAATAAACTCTAAACAAATTTTATTGCGAGAAACCCATAAGAAATACCTGAAAGACGTGTAAACAAAATTTTAAGTTGATTGGATAAGATTTACACTCACAGTGTAATATGAAATGGTACCTTTTACAGTTTTTTCGTCTTCCTGCAAAGTTTTTAAAAGCGGACTTCAGCCCAACTGCTTCTCATATACAGATATACGCTCAAGGCCACCAACTGAGATTTAGCCGGCCTAGGACCATAAAGATCCTAGTTAAACCAGAGTCAAGTTTACATGTAACGCAGGGTTACGTTACAGATTTCCCATTACATAATTTTGATAGAATCGGTAATGCACCCAGGGGGAGCGGGCCCTTCCCTGTAACACACTGTATACATAATAATAAAATAAAGATGTTTTGAGTTATGCCCAAGTTCTCGTTTGGTCCTCTCCTTCTATCGATTTTGATTGTACTACTGGATTAAAATTATCTTCAGAAAACCAAATAGCGGTTGGTACTCTAATATTTTTGACATTTTCCAATATCTAAGTAAATCGAGAACTTTACTTCACGATCATTGCAAATAATAGTTAGCTGGCAACTGACATCCTTTTCTTTTATTTATATTAACGATGTCGCTTTCGAGCTTTTGGAATGTTAGTACCAAATTGGTCACTTTCTTGTTTTATCAATTTTATTCATAATTATTCTATTGTTACAACAAATTGTGTTAATTGTTACAGGTACTAAACAGCTTGGATGCAAAATCCACCTCAATAGCTGTGAGAATAAATCTCCAAACGTTTCGAATTCAAGTAGTGGACAACGGTATTGGTATAACGAAATCGAACATGAATTTGATAGGAATTCGCTATATGACCAGTAAATGTCAATCGATAGAAGATCTAAAAAAAATAAAAACGTTTGGATTTCGAGGTGAATCTCTTGCTAGTATTCGAAATGTATCGAGGAAAGTTATAATTACATCCAGACCTGAGAGCGTAGAAAACAGCTATAGTAAAACACATACCAATGGTAAATGGGAGACTGTAGAATCAGTTAAACAAAGGCCAAGTCAAGGCACAACCGTAACAATTGAAGGATTTATGTATAATATGCCAGTAAGGCAAAAACGGATAAATCAAAATATAGATTTGCATGAAGTTAAAAGGAATTTAGAATGTTTAGCTGTTATACATCCTAATGTTTCTTTTAATCTTAGAAATGATGCAACCGGTAAAATTATATTTCAGAGAAATAAATCACAAACGGTTTCGCAAACATTAACAAGTCTTTATCCAGATATAGTTGTAAAAGATTTAATGGATTTTAGAATAGCTAAGGGTAAAATAAAAGTCTCCGGTTTTATTTATAAGGGGAAATTGAATAATAGTAAACTTCAATTTGTTTATTTAAATAAACGTCCTATTGTTTCGCAAAAGATTCAGAATCTCACGAATTCGTTATTAATGAAGAGTCTAATATTTCAAAATAGTGAAAAGTCACAGTATCCCATGTACATCATGAATATAAGGTGCCCCTATTCTGAAATTGATTTAACATTAAGTCCATCAAAAAAGACTATAGAATTTAAAAATTGGGATGTAATACTCAAATGTATTGAGAAAGCAACAACAAAATTATTGGAACAGGAGAATTTGATTGATCCTTCTGCAGAATTACCGAAAGATGACGAACAAGAAGTTGTGAGTGCTCGCAGTAATTATGGGATTTCGCAAATAAGAGATGCTGTTAAAAGTGTACCAGTCAAACGTAAAATTGCTAAACCCGACGAACAATTGGATAATAAACATCTTGACAATAACCAAAACCATAAAAGGCGATTATGGAATGTTGATAAAGCTTTATTATTGGGAAAAGAGATAGAAATTGGTAATGGAAAAGATGTAGACACTAGCGGAAACAGTCTTTATCACAATAAAATTGTAACATCAGTTGAGATTTATCCAGAAAAAGATTTTATAGCTCATAAGGAAACTTCTAATGACGCAGGAAACAATAGAAAGAAGATAAAATCTGTTGTAAACAAAACAGAAGCCATTATTGACTTGATTGAAACTGAAAACAAAAACTACGAATTAGAAATTGATAAAACCAATCCCATTCCTTTGCATACAGACTTCCAAAGAAACAAGCATAAAGAAATAAAAGATGATAAGAATCCTCTTACGTTGTTTAACAAGCATATAAACACCCAAAGCTTAGTTCTTAATTCTGATACAAACACTTCAAAACCAGCTTACTCATGGTTAAATTCAAACATTGATACAAATGTCTTAGAAGATCAAGAAAAAGGCAAAAATCTAATAATGGATATGTTTTTGAAATCAACTTTGATATATTCTAATGAAGTTCCGGAAACTACTGCTACAGATAAAAGCAAGAAATTAGCTTCAAACCCCAATGCTACCATGATGACCATGTCTGTCAAGTTTATGTCCAAAAGGACGATTGTAACAAATTCCATCCGCGATTGGAATTTATTAAACAATCCCAATCAGAATTTTCAGACTGATACTAAAGAAAATAAAAAAACTGAAAAAGGTGGTCTAAAAGAAAAACAGAAAGTTTCCAAATGTATTCAAACAACATTGATAGAACATCAAAAGGAATTTAAACTAAATTTTAATTATGCTCAACCGCAAGAAAACAACTTAAGTTCAAAATTCGATATTTACAATTTGAAAAATAAAAACTTTAATGTTACGTTTTCAAAGTTTTTCAAACAGGTCAACAATGACGATAAATATGATAAACTGAAAACTAATAATTATGAGAGATATTTTCGCTTTCAGAACAGCTATGATGATAATCCAGAAAATCACCAAAAGCATTTCCAATGCAACAGAAACAATTATCACTTCGTAGGTGGTTTTGATAATATTAGCTCTGATGGCAATGTTTACAAAATAAATTTTCGAAAACCAATAAAACGATATTTTTCTGATTATAATTTTGACTTTTCTAATCTCAATAACTTTAGTGAGCCTTACGAACAATTTATGAAACAAAGAGATAATTTACGCGATAAAAACAAATTTTTTCCGACTTTGAACAGAATGGAAGACGGCGTGAATCAGCAGAATCGATTTTTTAGTAACCAAGATACTAATTGGCCAAATTTTATCTCTAACGATTTTACCATTCCATTGTATCAGAGATACAATCCTTATAAATCTAACAACGTTGGTGAATTTGAAAGATTTCCATTTAGATTTCAAAATCAACAGGAATGGATACCACAGATGTATGGGAATAGTAATAATAATAATAATAATAATAGTAATTCAGAACACTTTCCTGTACATAATGAAAAACTATGCAGGTCTATTTTACATAATATTGATTTTAGTAATAATACAAGGCTCTACGGAGATATAAACAGAAATCTGGGATGTAATGATCTGCAATTTGAGAAACCCAAAAACAACTCTGTAAGGAAAAATTTCGAAAACTGTGAAAAGTGCTGCCAGAATTGTCATAGAAGAGTGAAGTATTGTACATGTAAGTTCAACACTTTCTTAATTGATTTTTATATGGAAACTTTTATGTTTGATTGATGAAACGTCTTTTCATTGAGCTGTTATTATTAAAATATGAATATGACAGTTTCTTTAATAAAAACAGCCCAATAGCATCTACACACCAATTGTATAACTATCATAGGCAAGAAAAGGACAAAACGTTTAGCTTCTTCAGTAGGTTAACAATGACACAGTTTAATTTCAAAAGACATCAGTTCATTAATATTTACAATATAAGAATTATTTTTGTTTTTCTTACGGTAATTTGCTTACATGCAAAACCACCTTCGCTATGAAGAAATTACGCTATTATTACCTTATAGAATAGCTCCCTGTCACAGGGATTTTAAAGCTAATTTTGTAACATCCTCCAAGACTTACTTTTACATTTAAAAAACGAATTTTTGTTTCTAATAAGATTTAGCCCGATTTAGAAATAAAAGTGTTAAATTAAGTATATTAAAACCTTCAAGATTTCGTTAACTGACTGACTACGGGTACTTCTTCCCTAGGAAAAGAAAGAATACCCACACGTTCCGGCGTACCAAGCTTCTGCTACATTTTGCTTTTCTTGACTTTATTACCTGTAACAATATAATTACCAATCAACAATAAATCATCAAAATGACAACTCTGCCTTAAGTACCACGTGTACAGCGCGACCAACCTCAGAAAAGCCCCGGAAAATATGCGAACTAATTTCAATAACAAACAACGTCGACCAATCAGAAGCGTAATTTTACTCGAGTACATTAACTGACAAAAAGTTATCTTAAATCTATTACATGTTATTGGTGGTGTTTAGTTTTTTTTAATTTCCCGCCGGAAGATTTTTTGGATGCGAGTGTACTTGAGTTGGGTTCGGTTTTGCGTTCGGCGCGCACTTTTAGACTCTAAACCGTTCGTTTATGTTAAATTTGAGACGAAGTGTTCTGCACCTTGTGTTCGTTTATGATCGTGCGGAGTAGCTGGTGCAAGCTCTCTCTGTACCATCTCAAATGGTGGAGCACAAGGAACTTTTGTGTCACATGATGTGTATTATTTTTTTCGTTTGCAAGTTTGCACATAACCTCATTTAACGTAGTACGTTTTGCGCGTTGAGAAACCGACTTTATTAAAATTTAACTTCAAATGGAGCTGGAAAAGTTGTTATACGAATGTAAATTCTGCCATTTACAAACCTTTAACAATGATGAAATTATCATTCATATTGATAATGAACATAATACTGAAGTTGGAAGTAGGTATACATATTAAGAATATTCTCATTTAAGTAATTTATTTTTGTATTTCTATTTTAGGCAGTTTTTGGTCTGCATTTCAAGCAATAACCACATATAATGTAATTACTGGTGAACATGAGGTTGAAGGGGATCCACTCGTAGAGGTTGATGACGATGAAAATCTGCCAGAAGAGGAAACTATTGCAGTCGGTGGTGAAAAGATGTGGACTACTGAAACCACTTAAAAGTTAATAAATGAAGTAAAAGATAGAAAATTCGAATTTGAAAATACAATGAAAAAATTCGTTTGGATAAAAATTGCAGAAACATTATTCAGTCAATGCAACAGAGAATTCTCTGCAAAAAACTGTGAGACAAAGTGGAAATCTTTAAAGCGAACATACAAGGTTGTATTAGAACACAACAACAGCACTGGTAAAAATAAAAGACAATGGGAATTTTTTACATCCATGCATATTTTGTTTACGAAACCTGAAATTAACCCTCCAGTAGTAGTTATACAGGATAAAATATTAGAGCCAGAACCTACATCAAGATCATCAACACCTTCTTCTACACATAGTGAAACTGACTTTCAAGTACATAGAAAGCGAAAAGCAAACGCAGCAGAAGAGAGGCATAAAGACAAGATGACTAGACAAGACAAGTTCTTGGCACTGTTTGAAAAATTAGTAGATAAATTGTAACATATTCTACCTTTCCTTTCAAGAATTTTGTTTTAGAGTTTAAAAAATTAAGTTTATGTGAACTTATTTGTTATAGATAATAGACATAATAATACACATTCTTCATGCACTATGTGTTAGGTTTACTTTTAATTATCAATTAAACAATTCCAATTATACCAGTAAATTACACTTGGTGCATGAAAATTTACCTACTTGTATTAAATGACTGTAAGAAAGAAATACTTGTTTTATTTTGTTAGTAGTACTAATACAGAATAATACAATAAATTAAATAATAGGTGGTAAAGAATTTGCAATATCTCTTCGTTTTTGTATAGCAGCTGCATTGCCCTGATTTCTTATTTCTTCACATGCATTCACAACAGGAGCTGTTTCTCTTCTAATATTTCTTTTTCCATACTAAATAATTCTTCAACCTTATCATCACATAAAATACATAAGTTGTGTAAAATTGTTGCACTCATTACTAATAACACAATAAATTCCATGCGTACAGTTTCTATGTACTTTAGTCGTCTAAACCTGCCTTCAAGTAATGCATAGGCATTTTCAATTACAGCTCTCGACTTACTCAATATTAAATTAAAGTTCTTTTCTCGAGGTGTTAAGTTGCCGTTATCTTTGTATGGCACCATTAAATAAGTTGCCAAAGGATAGGCTTTGTCCCCAATTATATGTGTATTATTCGAAAAATCTATATTATTTGTAGATATGCGATTGTATAGATCTGATTTTTTAAAAAGAGTTGCATCATGAACAGACCCTGGTTGTCCTGTATAGATATCTATGAACAGTAAATCACTATCACAGACCCCTTGCAGTAGAATCGAATGGTAGTTTTTACGATTTATGTAAAAGCAGTGATGTTCTTTGGGAGCATTAATACGGATATGGGTTCCATCTACTGCACCTATTATCCCTTTAAATAAAGTTATAATTATTTGGTAATAGCACCAAGAATTAATTAATTGCACTTACCTGGCATTTCATAGCGTCTTTTAAATTTACCAATAATCGTTTCTGCTTTTGCCTGAGAGGGCTAAGCAATTATTTGGTGGTGTGCATTTATTTCCAATAATAATTTACACATTCGATATAAGACTGCCCAGCATGTTGATTTACTAATACAAAAGCGATTAGCTACAGATCTAAAATAATTAACATCTACTGTACCAATTTTGCAACTTTTAACTTACCTCAAACTTTCTAAATTACCCAAGTACCATATCATAATCATACAATCTTTATCTATACTAATTTCTGGATGGCCCACCGTGATACGTTTTCTGTCTATTGAATGGAGTTTTTGCAGCAGAGTTTCAAAAACGTCGACATTAAGTCTAAAATGAATTTTAAATTGATTTGTGCTCATGGCAGGTACTATTTTTTCGCTAAAACCGCAGATTTTACTGATTTCTTCAGTTTCCTCGTCGCTGCTACTATCAAAAAATAATTCATGGCCAAAGTACAGAACAAGCGAAAGAAGTTGCTTCCTATCATTTTCCATTTTTTAAGGTTACACAGTTTACATTTGTCATTTTTTCCTTTTCTGATCACATGACTCCACTCCGTTTACTCTACGCGTTCGTTAAATCACAAACCTCTAAATGCTCTTTCGGTCACGTGACCTACAATCGCGTGCTCTTTGCTCCGTTCCAAAACGCAAAACCGAACGCAACTCAGGTCGACATGTAGCTCCCCCGTACACGCCCACTTAGGGTTTTTCTGAGGTTGGTCGAGCTGTAAAAGAAAAGGCACACAAATGTACTTGACTAAATAAATAATAATAATTAATTTTTCTTTTTTCTTACTTCCAGCGTTTTAACTTTTTCGAAGTTGGTCGGGTGTAAACTAATGTCGATTATCTTCTTACAAGCTTTTGTAAAAGCTAAACCAAGACAAGATAACTTCCTTTGAGCTTGAATTATGGCTAGGCCAATTCCTTCAACGGCTTGATATTTGTATAGGGCGGAGGTCGGCAACCCGCGGCTCGCGAGCCACATACGGCTTTTTGACCACGCAACTGCAGCTCTTTTCAGAATGAAATTATTTATTTCTAGCCGAGTTCGGTGTGGTAAATACAGTTTACCTTGTCCGGTCAGCATTAACACACTCACAGAAGCAAAAAGCAGCTGGATGCAATCTTCAAATAATGTGATCGCGCAAGTTTTGTTGTTTCTCATAAGACTGCATTTTCAAAGCATGGAAAACCTTTCACGTATGGGGAATACGTAAAAAAGTGCGTTTTAACTATGGCCGAACATCTCTACTCTGACTTTAAAAATGAAGAAGATATTATTAAAAAAAATTAAAGACGCTCCTCTATCCGCAAAAACTGCTTGAGACAGAACAATTAAGGTGGGCAAGAATGTAATAGATCAACAGATGAATGATATAAAATCGGCATCTGTATTTTCTTTGACATGTGACGAGTCGTGTGACGTAAATGACATAGCACAAGTTAGTCTTCTGGGACGGTATGTTTCCGATTACTGGCTTTGCTACCACTTAAAGGACAAACTCGAGGTGAAGATATCTCGGCAGCAATTTTAATATTTGTGACTGTTACGGAAATTAACATCAATAAATTGGTATCTATTGCTCTAGCTTAAGCACCCACTTTGACGGGTAAACCTAAAGGCTTTGTTACCCCCTTTAAACAAAATGTGGAACACGATGTTTTTACGTTTCATTGTATTATTCATCAAGCAGCGCTATGCACGCAGACATTTCCCATCGAAGTTGTAAAGATGATGGATTTGGTAGTAAAAATAGTCAACCTAATAATGGCAAAAGGACTTAATCATTGACAGTTTTGTGCTCTTCTCGAAGAAGTGAAAGTCAATATTCCGACCTTCTTTAATAAACTTCGTTGGTTGTCCAGAGAAGCAGTTTTCAAATGTTTGCTTTATGCTTTGAACATATTAAGGCCTTTTTAAGTCAAAACGAACAAGAATATCCAGAGTTAAGTGATGAAGAACGTTTACAGAAATTTTATTTTGCCGTTAATATGATATCACATTTAAACTACCGCAATCAGAAGTTACAAGGTAGAAATAACACTGCAAATACACTTCTAGAAGCCGTCCTTACCTTCGAACAACAACTACTATTGTTTGTGGAAGACTTCAAGAGTGGAAATCTGTTCCATTTCGAAACTTTAAAAAAAAACATCTGGAAGCTACTGGAAATGTCATCGATAGTAAGTTCTTTCTGGCAGCAATTGCAAAAATGCATGATTCATTTACTGATCGTTTCAAACGTTTCAAAGATGAAAAGTCTACTCTTTCGTTCTTGACAAAACCAGTTGTGGTGGACGTCAATCGAATAAATTTTTTGCCATTTCCAACAGTTAACAGAGCTCAGTTTGAACTACAGTTAATAGACTTAAAAATCAAAGATTTGTAGTCTTCAAAATATATGCTTTTACAAGTGGAACTAGAAAACCTGGAAAGAGAAAATGCGACCTTAACTATATGAATCATAAATGGACTGAACTTTCCAACTGTCCAAAGAAGGGCCACTTAATTTTCAAAACATGGAATAGCCTTCCGGATTATTATCATCAACTCAAAATACCTAACATTTAGAATTTTGACAATTCTTGGGTCCACTTATTATTGTGAGCAAACGTTCTCTAACATGAATGCTATCAAAAGCAAGCTAAGAAGTCAGCTTAATGATGTAAGCCTCGAAACTTGTTTAAAATTGAAAACTTCCAACTCTCCGAACATGAAACAACTTTGTGCGGAAATGCGGTCTCAAAAGTCCCATTAATGTTTTTTTTTATTTACTTGAAGTTTTGTTTCGTATTTGTTTTTGTATTAAATATACAATCAGCGGCTAAATTATGGAACGAAGTAAACATGGATGGAAATAAATAAAACCGTAATAATTTTTTTTATAAAAACGCCGAGACACGTCGGTTTTATTTTGTTTTTTGTCGTTTTTCGCGTGCATCCGATTTTTTACAGGGTGATTCTAAAAAGCTGCACAAAAAAAAATTATTTTTTTTAATGGAACACCCTGTATATTTCTACAGATTTGGATAAAACCTTGTCTCACAAATACAGTAATGTAGATATTGATGGGCCTATCTTTAATAATAACGGAGATATAGTCAAGAGTGCTCAATAAACAGAAGGCAAGGAAATAAGTTTAATACATTAAGAACTAACAAATAAATTAAATTCTCTATACTGGTCTCAACTTTCAATCTCTCTGCACAGCTACAGGCATTAAATTCTTATAGATAATCTACATACTGGTGCATAATGAACTCTTCACCTTGTTCGAAAGGAACTTGGAAACCTTTGGCAACCAAGCGTGCCTTTTGCTGCCGTCTCTTTTAATTTTAAATACCGGTCGAGTTTCACTAGCTTTCTGATCTTTTGGCAACTGAGCCGGTGTCCATGTTTGTAGTTTTTCATGAGAATTCAGTTCACCATTTATAGCTTGCACCCACTCTGGCGATTTACATGCTTCTAAATATGATTTTGGTTCTTCTATAGATGTTGAGAGAAGACAATAAACTGTGTATATTTCATAATCGTCTAATGTTTTTGGTTGCTTTATAATTCTCCTCAATCTGATCTGAAGTTAATTACGTTGTATTATTTCTTCTTCTGATTATTCTTCTGCACTATTTTCTTGTTCGTTTTCCGAATCACTCTTTTTGTCTTCTTCATTCTTCTCTATTTCAACTAGTATTTCGTTATCTTCATCATTTTCTAGTGGATGTTTATTTTCTTGTTGTACACTGTCTTTATATTTCATAACGTTTTCATTGTTATCTTCTCATGTACTAATAGATAAGAAAGATGATTTATGCGTCACAAACGTTAGAACGTATAGAGGATTGGACACAGATAGTGATCATCTTTTACTAGGAGTTAAAATGAAACAAATAGTACCTCTAACAAGCAAAAAGAAAACAGGAAGGGAAAGGGGTATAAACATAAAAAGGGTACAAACTCCAGAAGAAAAGATAAAATATAGGAAACTATTGCAAGAAAAATGTGAAATAACAGGAAATTAAAGTATAGAGGAAGGGTGGAAGAAAATTGAGCAAAATATGTCACAAGCGGCAGGAAAAAGCATGAATAAGGATAACAAGAAAAGGGGGAATGGTATAACAGCGAATGTGAAAAGGCAATAAAGGTACGAAATAAAGTAAGAATGAATATGTTAAATAGAGAAACTGAAACAGAAAAGGAGATATATAAAGAGCAGCGAAGAAAATGTAAGAAAATAATGAGAGAGAAAAAAAGAAAATTCAAGGAGAAAAAAATTAAGGAAATAGAAGACGCATATAGAAGTAAAGAAATTAGAAATTTATATCAGGGAGTAAGAAAAGAAAAACAAGGGTATCTGCCAAGAACAATATTCTATAAAGATAGAAAGGGAGAACTAATTGCGGAAGAAAGCGCGATTTTAGAAAGATGGGCGGAATACTTCTAGGAGTTGTTAAACAATGCGGAAGAAGAAGACTTGGAAGAATATGATGATCAAGAGCAGGTAGTAGAAGAGGAGCACACTGAAAATGAAGAACAACCACCAGACGTGAATGAGATAAGCGAAATAATAAAAAATTTAAAAAATAACAGAAGTCCTGGTAAAGATGGCCTGACAGCAGAACTGTTCAAAAAAGGGGGGGGGAGGACTAGAGAAGACTATACAATGCCTAATAAGAAAGATATGGCTAGAAGAAGAAATACCTCAAGAATGGAGCAGTACAGTGATATGCCCATTACATAAGAAGGGTACAAAAACAAATTGCGAAAACTGTAGGGGCATAGCACTACTTAATGTAGCATATAAAATTTTGGCAATGTGCATAAAGAATAGATTAAAAGGTGCAATGGAGAGAATAGTAGAAGACTATCAGTGCGGTTTTCGTAAAGGAAGGTCAACTGCTGTCAAATATTTATTACGAGGGAAATACAAGCAGAAAGTCACGAATACAAGAAAAATACTTTTATATTATTTATAGATTTCAAGCAAGCGTATGATAGCATAATAAGAGAACGACTATATAGTGCTCTAAATAGTATAGGAATTGGCAATAAGTTAATAAAATTAGTACAAATGACGCTAAAGAACACAGAAAATATGGTTAAAATAGGAAGGAAATTATCCAGGGGGTTCAAAGTGAAGAGTGGATTACGACAAGGAGATCCGATGTCATCAGTATTATTTAACTTGGAATTAGAAAAAATAATGAGAGAATCACAAATAAATAGAACAGGTTTAGTTTATCACAAGCGACACCAATGTCTAGCTTATGCAGACGATGTAGTTCTGATAACGAGAAGCAAAGCTGAACTGGAAAATGTGACAAAAAGGCTAGAGAAGGCAGCATGGAAAATGGGCTTAAGAATTAATGAGAATAAGACGAGATACCATATATGATATGGACAGAGGAAGGATTTAGTCAAAACAGTTGTCTCTTGAAGCCATATTATAAGAAAACCAAACGTGACAGAAGAAATACAAGCAAGATTAGTGGCGGCGAACAAATGTGTGTATGCGTTGAACAAGGTGCTACACACCTATCATAACTGCCTTTATTGCTTTAGGTTCAATCTTGTTTCCTTTTGGCAATACAACATACCATGCATAACACTCAAAAATTCTTTACACCTCTTTGATGTCATTTGAATCACTGGAGACGAGGAGCTTCCTTTCGTTTCAGTGCTATTTCCCGGGCTCTTATCTTTAAATTCTTTCCGATTTTTTTGCTACTGGGTCATTCTTCTTCCATTTTCTTTAGTTTTGTTGGTTCTCGCCTCTAAGTAGCTTTAACGGCTTCTCCATTTTATTTAAATCCAATTTGAAAATATTGGATTCTACGTTATAGAGTTATTTTTCCTCTGTTTGTTGCTGTTACTAGCATTCTCTCCAGGTGATGTATGATAGAGTTCACCAGCAGAGTGATTGCTGCCCTTGAAGTTAGCTCCAACAAATTTTCCCAACTAAATAAGATTTGGTCACTGAGTTTGTCTCTGTCTCCATTAGCACAGAGTTTTATCTTAAAGACGCTGACTAATTTTACAATTAGTGTCGATCTTGCAGAACTTTTTTCTAGGACAAGGTTACTTTAGTAATGGCCAGAAAATTAATTTCAGCCCAGGGCGTCTAGTTGTTTTAACACGGCTTTACGTAGAGATGCTCCTTCCTTAGTACTACATTTCTGCTTTCTAGTATACAATTTGCAAGCCACTGCTCAATAGCGTTGCGCCGTATCTAGCTTATATCCAACACCTGGAAACTTAACTTATTTTCGTCCCAGGGAACTCGACTGACAAACGCGTCAACCCAACAAGCAAATAAGCGTTTGAGAGCTGCGTAGGAGTTATTCTTCGTTTTAATTGGTGAACATTAGTGGTGAGTAATAGAGAAGCCTAAGCAAAAGAACCTGCAGAGATGGCTTGATGTTGAATAAAGTTGGTGAACGGCAGGCACAAATCAAACAGTCACGCAATTCTCCGGCGGCTGATAGAGATTGATGTGTTCAAGGCCGTGATGATAGTAATGATGAAATAGTATACAAGATCGCCCAACTGTCTAAGTATTGATGGTTAGAAGTGGTTATTCTGGAAATTTGAAATTTGATATTTGAAGGGCATCTAGCAAGCGACGCACTAGTAACGGAACTTAGTTTCCGAAATAGTAATTTAGTGGAAGAGGAGGAAGATTAATGACCTGGACAACAATAATAAAAAACGGTTCTTTTCAGAAGATGGTGGTGGTGATCTTCTCTGCCACAAACCTGAGACAAAAAAAAACAGCAGAAATTAATCCAATCACAAGGAGTGTTGGGATGATTGCAGAGGAGGGAGTTTTTGGTGACGGGTTGGTTTAGCGGGTATTAACCGAGAGCTAAATAATGGAGGCGTTGCCCAGGCAGAAAAATAATTAAAATTGCGTTTTGCGCTTCGCAACTTATTTTCAGCGGGAGTGCTCAAGATATGAAGTGGGACTTCGCGGTTGAGAATGATGGCCCAGTGGACATATCGACACCGAAAGGATTCGAACCGGACATCTATCTTACATGTAGCATTCTTCCCATTTTCCAAAGCTAATGTTTCGCTGTTTCTGTGACCTTAGTGCCCTAGTAATACTAACCATGCGAAGAAACCACACAAAACGATTTTCTATCTGTCCTATGCTTTCTTCTTTGCCCTCATTGCTGTACGTCTTGCCATCTGTCGGGTGCTTCAAAGTTCCTAATCATAGCTACATTATTCTAACTTAAGTTAAACTTTACGCCCCCGACTTCACTATCTGCTCTTAGCTGGTATGACCCTGAGGTCCCTCTATGAAGAGGAGTACGGGGTACTAGAAAGAAAAGATAGCGCACCCTTATACTCTCTAATGATGTAGACAAGCTGATTCGTAGAATCTCAGAATAAGACACCTGAAAGGAAACCTTTTTAATTCCCCCCCTGTACTCCTTTGTTGTTGCCTCTCCACTGATCCAACCCAATTGACCTTGCTTGATGAGCTTTTACGCATTTTGTGTTAAAGAAGGAGCAAGCGCTCTTAAATTCTTTGTTGCACGTGACTAACAGATACACTGACTGAGAACTCAACGTTATAGGTACCTGAACGAAAATACAGACCCTCCAGACCCTCACCCTCTCCTTGCTAATAAGCATGAATGAAAACTCTCCTGTCCTATACGCACTTTTATATCGCGCCTCTCTCCAGTCGTACAATCACCATCCTCATCTAGATATCTAGAATCACGTCATTAGTCTTCCCAAATGTGTGTTTCTTTATCTCTCGTTCCATCTTTTCGTTTTATTTTTGTTTCACCGGCGTTCTAAATGAGAAGTTAACGGAAAACCGTACTACCTGAAATTAAAGTCTTTTTGATTTAGCAAGCAACAAGTTGTTTTGACAAAATCGCAAGCGTTGTGACAAAAATTATAAAGTTGTTAACAAACTATTGCAGGCAAAGAAACTTCACCAAACGATAGGTACTATTCTCCATATTTCAAGAAACCTTTAAGCAAGAACAGATTTCTTTGTAAGGAAATGGAGAATAATCTTCAAAGTATTCAGACTTGCCCTTTAAACTGCCACATTCACATTCATTGTAATCATCAAGACACTGCTAATTATAGATCTCCATATTTTCGAAAACGAAAACATATCCCTACTACTGAAGTAAATCCTGGAAATTGCATCGGAGTCCATCCACAGAGAAGCAAAAAACCCCAACAAGATGAAATAAACTGTAATAAAGATTTATTTTGCACAAATATTAAACTGAACTAAGTGTAGGTTGTATTTTTAGTTCAATTTAACCCGAAACAGAATCCAGAAGCACTTTCAAAACCTATATACCCAACATCTGATGGATCAGAAGGATTGAAAGAAGAAAGACAGTTTTGTAATGTTCTCATCGCCTCAATCTAATGCAAACTAATTAGTTTTTTGTTTTAGTTAAACCAAGTCTTCAAAAGAATATTCTTAAATCAAAACATAAATTAAAAGAAACATTTTTCCTACCATCCAGTGGTAATGGTATAATAGTTGTTTTTATTCAACAATATCAACTGTCATTTGCTTGTTTTAGCCCATTTTTCTTTAATTCCGTCAGCGAAGAACGAATTTCAAAACCCATTTGCACAAACAACCTTTCTGCAGAAGAAACCTTTTGCTGTATTGAAAGAGAAAAATTCCCTACTTGGTAAACGCAAGAGAAAGCAATTAAAACAGCAAGATCGTCTCTACAACGACCAGAATCGTTTAGAGAATATTAGTAAACCTTGTAAAAAAACCTTTAAAAAAGCAAGGAAATTCAGTACGAAACTTCTATACCAAAATTCATCAACAGACAATTTTTTTATTTCAAACCTAAAAAAATCCCCAGACGAAAAGTTGAAAATAAATTTTAGAAAATTTCATTCTGAACCGTTTCAGTTTTTTAATAATTTAAACTCTTCTGCAAACGTTAGCAATAGTAATGAGTTTAATTTCTTAACACCAAACATAAATAAATCGACTACAATATCAAATGATACCATCGAAGAAATCAAGTCAACAGATTCAACAGAAGACCCAGTAAATTCAACCGTTTGTTTTGACAACTTCAAGCCAAAACTCTCAAGTACTCAGTATTTTAATAAAACTAATTTAGATGTTTCTAAGAATTCTACACAAAACAGCAAGTTCAATTCCAATGTGGTTGATGAAACTCCTAATAAAGATTTGGAAAATTTCTTTGTTCCTAGTTTAGCATTACCTTCTCAAAAATCAGTGAAAACTACAAATAAAAATTTGTTTGAATTAAATCAATCAAAAAAAGAAGAGGAAAATAATAAAGGCAGTTCGGTATTAGAAATATCGTTTAGTGCAACAAAGAAATTTAAACCATTTGATTGCAAGTCAAACAAAAGATCTGCAAGTAACGATAGTCAACAGAAAGAAACAAATTTTATTTTCCCCGAAATTCTAGCCGAAGAAAATTTAAAACATGATGGTGTAACAAATGAATGGATCAAGCGAACCGACAACTTTGGTAATGAATTTTATATTCATAAAAGAACAGGTAAGTAAACGCAGAACCTTCACCTGTCTCGGTCTAGATACGTAAAATCGCCTGGTATTTTCCTTTTCCATACTTCTCCCTTCCTCTTTTAGCACCTTTATACCATAATATATTTATTAAACAACAGAGCATGGTAATTCAATGTATCAGCCACACCAAGAATAAACCTTGGACGTTATACTCGTAATGATTGCTATAAGCAGATTAGGCAAGTAGGTACCTCACCACTTTCTGGTGCCTGAAATTGACTTTTTGGCCATGAAACTTCTATTGATTAAAAAATGAACTTTGTACACCCTCTAAATACCTATACAGTGTGTCCAAGATAAGGATGCACGGCATGGGGATCTTGGAAACGGTAAGAGATACAACATCGGTTAAATGGGATGAAAGTTGGCTATTCATAGGACCTTTTTGTTGGCGTTTGCAAAATCTAGATATTTGGATAGTTTCAGAGATATTTTAAAAAAAAGTAGATTTCTCGATTTTCGTTATTATTTTTTCTTTCCTTTATTTGAAGAGATATTGAAAAACTAAAATCACTTTTCCATTACCTTTTTTGTTCTCTATTAAAATACGTTATTAAAATTCCTGTACAACGTTTTCTGTTTCTAGTAACCATCATCAACCTCATTTTTTTAAATAGGCGAAAAAACAATTGAAAATTATTTTGGATAGCTCTTGTTGCCACGATTCTAATGATGTAAACACGATAGCGTTATGCTACAAATTAATGCATTCTCCAGTACTCTGGCCTGCACGATCACCTGATCTAACACCGTTAGATTTCTTTTTTCTGGGGTTATGTCAAGAATCATGTGCTCAACCAAAATTTTGAAGATGAACAGCAATTATCACAGTAGATCACAGCAGCGTTCAACACAAAAAAGTCAAAACCAAAATAATCCTATCACGTTTACATCATTAAAATCGTGACAACAAAAGCAATTCAAAACAATTTTCAATTGTTTTTTGGCCTATTTAAAAAAAATGAGTTTGATGATGGTTACTAGAAACAGAAAACGTTGTGCAGAGATTTTGTTGGCGTATTTTAATATAGAACAAAAAGTGGCAATGGAAAAGTGGTTTTAGTTTTCCGATACCTCTTCAAATAAATAAAAGAAAAAATAATAACAGAAATCGAGAAATCTACTTTTTTTAAATATCTCTGAAACTATCCAAGATATCTAGATTTTGCAAACGCCAACAAAAAGCTCCTATAAATAGCCAACTTTCATCCCATTTAACCGATGCTAAATCTCTTACCGTCTCCAAGATCCCCATGCCGGGCATCCTTATCTTGGACACACTGTATATAATTTTTAGGAATGACATCAATGCAGAGTCCGAAACAGATTTCCAATTTTGATTTTGTAAAAAGAATTGAATTTATTCCTAAAGGCTTATCACCTGTACTGGTAGAAGCAAAGAAAGTGGATAAATCTTTAAGTCCCACATCAAAGAAATCTTTATACGCAACCATAATGGAAAATTATGAAAACGAGTTAAACATCATTAAATGGTCTCATTATATTAATGATTACAAAGGTAGTTCTTCATTTTTAAAATTTTATTTATTAATATTGTTTAATATTATAGATGCCAATAAGTTCTTTGAAGAATTATATAGGGAGCAAGCCAAGCAATTTCAAAGTCTTATTCCAAATATAAATGTAAATGATTTGCCAAAATCAATGAAAAGATTATACAGCAAAAGCCACGGTCAGTCTTTTACAAAAGATATATTTGCGGATTTAACTATCGTTGGACAGTTAGATAAGAAGTTTATTGTTGCTTTGTCTAAAGGCAAAAATTTGATTATTTTATTTGATCAGCATGCAGTGCATGAAAGAGTTCGTTTAGAGACATTATTCAGTGGTAAGTTTACAATATAATAACATGGTGATCAAGCAACAAGACATAACCTCAAAATCTGTTTTATTACTTACTCTTGCTCATAATAGATTAATTAATTAATTTATAATTCATGGGACCACTGCTGCAATATTCACATTTGAGCCTGGAAAATATTGTAAAATCAGAATGTTAGTTTAACTTTTAATCTAATACATTTTCCACTGGCGTGCATTACTACTTGAGAAATATCAAATTTTTACTTTCAGGCTACACAGAAACTGAAAGTGGTTCTGAGAATTTAAAGTTTAAATCATCCAAGTGCCCTCAAAAAATTGCCCTCAATTTGATGGAAATTGACATAAACATTTTAATTAATTCCAGAAGACTATTTGAAAACTTAGGTTTATCATGTGTAATTTCTGAAAATTCGCTGGAAGTTACCCACATTCCAACTTGTATGTACAATAAATTTATAAAAAATGTAAGTAGTTTTATATTAAAAGAATTGCAAAAAAAATGTTTGATTGGGATTTCTGAAAAGGACCAATGTGATAATAACAATTTGGAAAATATCTTAACATCTTTAATCTATGAACAAATCAGTACAATCCTGTCTACCAGAGGAACTGTTACAAAAATACCCAACATTTTGCAAAATATAATTAATTTGGAAGCTTGCAGAGGTGAAATATGCATATCTATGAGAAATGCATGGTGCTTTGAATATGTTTTGTTCTGTAGGAGCTATCAAATTTGGCGATAGATTAACATCAAAAAAATGCGAAGAACTGATAAAAGAGTTGTCAAAATGTAAATTACCATTTCAGTGTGCACATGGAAGACCTACATTAGTACCTCTTATTGATTTCAGCAATATTTCAAGCAAGGTATATTTTTTTTACTTATGACCCAATCCATTTCAATTCAGGCAGTAACGTGTAAGTAAGTGCCAAAAATTTTGACAATTTCAACATAATTTGATTCTTTACAAAAAATTAAGTAACATGTTTTTTTAGTTAAAATAAAACTACAATTATTTTAAAGTGCATTGATTTCTAGAGGTAGAATTTCATCATATACATACAGTAACATTTTATGTAGAATTATACCTTAGCAATTTTAATTATTTACTTGTCATTTATTGGCCTTTACTTTACTAAAGTTTTCTTACCATGACTGTATCAATCGTTACAGTTACTTAGCGGTCATATGCAATTTATTAAAGAGAATAAAATATTAATATTTAAAAAAACATATTCTCAGTTTTAATGAAACTTTGGCAAGGTGTTTATTATGCTTTATGCTGACTGTATGCGAACTATCATTATCCACTTTTGTTTCTTTCTTGAAAGAAATAACAACTACTACAGTACAAAATAAGTGATAGTAGTGGTGTAACAACTAATCGAAGAAATAAAAGTGGATAATGACGGTTGATCTAACTATAAATTGTATAATAACAAACAACCACACAAATTTTCATAATTTTCTAAAATGGGGTTTCTAAGAAATTAATTTTTTTATTGTATTTACAATTCTGTATTCTTTTTGGCGTAATTGACACAAGTTTTTGCCATCTAATGACGCTAAAAAAGTAAAATACATTTAGTTTTTACTATCAATTATTATTTACAAAACTGTTTTTTTTTGTTATTTTCTGTTTTAAGTTTATATTTGAAAATTGTAATTCATTGTAAATACCAGGTGTATACCTATGAAATGAGACTTTCAGCTATTAGACCACAGATGTCGCTAGGAGTATTTTTAAACTGTCCCAAATGTCTTATTTTTTTCGTCTGTCATCTGTCAACAATATTCAATTCATTGTTTGTGATGTTTCATACAACAACGCATTTTTTTCGCTCTTAAAAATGTCGAATTTCGTGCCTTCAAACTACGATTTGCGGACATCGTTGATTTTCTGTTATCAATTGAAGAAAAACGCTTCTCAAGCTCATCAAATGCTTATAGAAGCTTACGGTGGACATGCTCTAAGCAGAGCACAGTGCTTCAGGTTGTTTTAAAAATTCCGAAGTGGTGATTTTAGCGTGGAGAACGAGGAACGTGGCCGGCCACCGAAAAAGTTTGAGGACACCGAATTGCAAGCATTGTTGAATGAAGATGATGGTCAAACGCAAGAAATGATGGCAGAGCAGTTGGGAGTGACCCAAAAAACCATTTGCAAACGTTTGAAAGACATGGGCATGATTTTAAAGGTCGGAAGATGGGTGCCGCATGAACTGACTGAAAGGCAGCAAGAGAACCGAAAAACCACTTGTGAAATGCTGCTCTCCCGGTTCAAAAGGAAGTCTTTTTTGCATCGAATCGTTACGGGTGTATTTCTCCAATCCCAAGCGTAAACGCCCGGCCACAAGCCAAAATCAACGGCCAAACCAAATCGCTTCGGCCGCAAGGCAATGCTGTGTGTTTTCTGGGATCAGCATGGTATGATTTGGTACGAGCTATTAAAACCAGGTGAAACAGTTGACGGTGCGCGCTACCAACGACAATTGGCCGATTTGAACAGCGCTATACACCGAAAACGCCCAGAATATGCCGATCGGCGTCACAAAGTAATTTTTCTTGATGACAATGCACCACCACATCGAACAAGAGCGACCCGGGAATTGGTGGAGACGTACGATTGGGAACCGCTGGTGCATGCGGCTTACTCACCAGACTTGGCGCCTTCCGATTATCATTTGTTTGCATCGATGGGCCACGCACTTTCCGAGCAGCGCTTCAATTCTCACGAAGAAGCCAAAAAATGGCTCGATGATTGGTTTGCGGCCAAAGACGGCCAATGTTTTTGGCGCGGCATTCACAAATTGCCTGAGAGATGGGTAAAATGTGTCGCTAGCGATGGCTATTATTTTGAAGATTAAATTTGTAACCATTTTTTGTTAATAAACGTTTAAAATTGAAAAAAAAAGTCTCATTTCATAGGTATACACCTGGTAGTAAATAGAAAGCATGAGTGCTGGCCAATCAAACCGTTTAATGCCCACCTCATCAAGATATTCTCTGACAACTCTCGCTACGTGACGTCTCGCATTATCTTGCATGAAAATGCCATACTCGCCCATGGTGAGCATGAAAGACATAGCATGATCTTCGAGAACTTCCGTAATGTACCTGTGAGCTGTCAGGGAGCCATTCCGTATGAAAAGAAACTCTATGCGTGCTTGTGAAGAGATTCCTGCCCAAACCGCCAAATAGAAGTCGCTCGTCAATACAAACTAGGGTATATCTTTCTCCTGGTCTTCTTCATACTCAGAGATAACATTTCTCTGAAAACTAATGACTCAGCGCCTACTGGTACAATGATTTACAATTTGCAAACATAAGCTTAGAACTTCACAATTTCAAAGTGACCTAAATTGTTTACTCGCCAGTGTATATTATAACCGTCACATCTTTACTTTTTAACATATCGAAAAAAAAGACAATAAATGCTTTCAAGGAAATTTTCAGCAAAAAGAAAATAGACAGAACGTAAAAAAGGATAACTTCAAAATTCTAGATTACACCTTACAAAATGCTAAATTCAATGCCTGAATTGAAATAGATTGGATTGTATACGAATATGTGTGTATTATTAGATTTTTTAAAGATTTGATATTTTCAAAGTCGGTGAGTTCTTCAAAATGTTATAAGGCTTTTTCAGATTTTTCGTTAACTTCAGATACAATTCAACATTTGAAAAGAAAATTAACAAAATTTTTAAATAATATAGCAGAACGTAATAACTAACTGAAGCAAGGGCGCCCGGAGGGGGGGGGCAAGTGGGGTCATTTGCTTGCAAAAACAATTAAATGTATAGAAGAAAAAATAAATTTATGCTGTCGACAATCATAGAATTGGACGGCAATCTTTATTTTGCCCCCCTCCCCTCTGGAAAAAATCCTGCGGGCGCCGTTGAACTAAATCTAATAATCTGAACACAATAGTAAGTTATTTATATAAACTACTCAAAAATGAATAGGGATATTGTAATTATATGGATCTGCAGATTTCCGAAACGTACAGATGTAGCTATTAAACTAACGTTGGATCAAGTAAGTATTTTCCACACGATTACAGCAATGTAGACGTTGTCTATCAAAAAATATCAATTGCTTCAAAGTTTGTTGAAAACAAGTTGATTGTAACTGGTCAAGTTTATTATCATTTTTAATACTTTATAAGATTTATTGTTGAATATCTTAAACAGTTGCAATGGAAAGACGACATTTGACACCAGAACAAGTTAATTTTGCGGTTGATTTGCAGCAAAGAGAAGAGCAACAAGTTGATATTGCAGATTTGTTAGAATGTTTGCAAAGTGTTGTTTCCTGTGTACTTGTTCACTTACCAGAAACCAGAAACATCTCTAGGAGACCGGGCAGTGGGTCCTCTTTCATTACGACACCTCAGATAGATTGATTTTTAATAATTAATGCAAGAATGTGCCCATTTTCTCTTGCTAGACACCTGAAGCAAGAACTTCAAACTGCGACAGGTCTAAGGGCATCTGACCAAACCGTACGAAATCGGTTACACGAGGTAGAACTGACATCATATAATTCCCTGAAATGACCGGCAAGAACTACAGCGCAAACGAAGGCAGAGGGTGCGCTGGGCAAGATTAAGGCTATAAGAGGATACGCTTTGGAACGATATATTGTATACAGATAAGTCGCGGTTTTGTTTCAAAAACGATAGTCGTCTTCAGAGGGTATATCGCAATGCAGGATATCGCACGCTACCACAATTTACCCGCTCAGTCACTTCTTATGGGGTTAGCGGTATTATGGTTTGGGCATAAGTATCTTTTGGGTGGCGTGCCGACCTCCATATTGTTCAGGGAAACCTAGCAGCCGAATGATACGTTCAAGACATCATTTCGAACTATGTATTAAATCGAGCCAATACTGTTGGCCGAGAAACCCTGACTTTTCTTGATGATAACGCTAGGCAACACACAATTAAAAGGGAGAAAATTAATGATCTAGCCCTTTCGACACTTTCACCTGATCTAAACAGAATTGGGCACGTATGAGATATGCTTCAGAGATGACTGGACAATCATCATTCTCAACCAGCCTCTATTTAGCAGCTTGCAGGTGTATTAAAAATTTTTTGGGATGAAACACCACAAGAGCATATTGGCAACTGCGAAGATGTCAAGCAGTTATTGATGCCCATGGAGATGCAACCACTTATTAATATCTTGAATTTATATTGTTTCAATTGTTATAATTTTTTATTACGGTGTTAATTTTAAATTATTGTTATTTTACTTAATTATCCCATGTCCAATATTAAACATTTCTGCAAATAATTAACATTAGAATATTCACAAATATGTTTTTGCAAGACAAAATGTTGTATCACTCTTTAAAGACCATACTGTACCAATATCCCTATTCATTTTTGAGTAGTTTATTTAAATAAGCTACGTTAATATTATTTTTCTTTTGTAGCAAGTGAGAAAAGCAGATTTGAAGAAACTGTTGATTTAAGAAATATGGTTGACTATCAAGAATTATTAAATAGACTTATTTTCAGAATTAATGTTATGTTCATTATAATACGACTTGATAATATCATTGTATGGTATCATTTTATAAAATTTGTACATGTGTATGCATTGTATAAGAGTTAAAGATTTATTAAATTGCTATGCTTTTCTAATTTGTTTTTGCTTAGGCAATATCTATGCATACTATAACCTTAATGGTAACAAAAAAATTAAACAACTTATATAGCACCTTCAGAATTAGTCCGGACGTTCACGAACATAAACTGGACGTTCATTTGGTGACCGTTAGCTCGAACAGTTCTGGTCCCACCTTTCTTAGCAAGACGGTTGATTTCTTCATTATCTGTGACTTTCTGATGATCTAACACGCACAGCAAGGTAATTTTTTACTACCTTTTCCTAGCTGCTTTGGGGATTGCTTAAAGTGCCAAGCGCTTTTTAACTCGAAAGATAAAAATCTAAGAGCTTTTGAAGCTACCTGGGTGTCTGATAAAATGTAGATCTTAAGACCTATGGCATGAGTTTCTGCTTAGAAAACACATGGATTAGTACCTATCAGTTTTATTAGTTCGAGATTGGAGCCAAAGGCATTCGCAGTCATGTTGTTTTAGCGTAAAGTCGGTTGGTTTTGGAAGTTGGACCTGTGTCAATATTCTTAAGTAAATGAGCAGTAAGATCTTTCTTGTGTTTTTGTTGTTAATTTGTACATCTAGCGTTAGCTCTATGGCTATTGTGAAACTTGAATATGTTGACTCCATGTCCAAATTCACAACAAATGGCGGAACGGGCAAGGGCATACTGAATTTTATTCTGGCCTTCCTATGGCGTTTATTGAAAAACCTCTATACACGAGTCTAATATTTTTCGATTTAAAAGCACCCATAAAGGTTTCATTGAAATTGGTTAAGACGGCTGGAGCAGCGCCAGTTTCGTGAAAGCCAATTTTAACCATTTTCCGATCTATAGTATTTTTTTGTAAGGCTCGAGGAGCCCATTTAGACGAACGGCAAAATACATATCGACTGTATCAGAGTAAGAATGTCACAATATTAAAAATGTGAATTAATACATAAATAGCATAAAAGAAAGCCTCGATGGTATTAAAAACAAAACTTTCCTTATTGTTAAATTAATGAAGGTTACAAGTAATTAAGACTGCAATAGGAATGTCAAAGGTTTAATTAAAGCAAGAATGTATAGCTTAAGGATTACAATTTTTCTTTCTAAATTGACTGAAATATGTATAAATAGAAAATACAGAAAAACACAAGACTCTTTTTCCACTGACCATGGACACATTATTAAGTAAGTAATATTTTTTAGTTTTTATTCTTATATTGTTATGTCTTGTTTTATATTATTTTGTGCAAACATATTAAGCTATGAAAACGTAGAATAAATTTGTGTAAAACCTCTTCCTGTGTCTAATTTTTAACATCAGAGAACCCAGATTATTGGTGTCATAGTGTTGCCAGTGGTACTAAAGCTGACCTACTGGTAACACGACTTGTTTTCAATGTAGAATCGTCAGTAAAAACTTCATCGAGATCGGCGACGGTCTCACTGTGCCCTCCCCTTGTTAAGTAAATATTTCGAGTAGTTCCGATATTCAGTACTTAAATATGTTACCTAATTGAAACTTATGTTAAATACAAGTAACTACAGTGTGATTGCAATTGATTGAGGATGGTTTAAATTTGGCGCCATGTTTAAATTGTTTTCATGTTGGTGCTACTTGTTTCACATATTGTTTACTGTTTGTTATTGTACCTTGTAAACAAAATCAGATTTGACAGATTGCAAAAAGTAAACAAGTATAGTGTCAACATGAAAATAATTTAAACATGGCGCCAAATTCAAACCATCTCAATCAATTGCAATCACACTATACTTATTTTCACAGTATTTAAGTATTTGACTTTAAGTATTTTATTACTTAACTAAATATTTCAGTGCTTAAATACCTACGAAAAAGTACCTACTTAAAGTAAGATTTTTACGTCACAAGTAAAACTATTTTTAAATATTAAGTACAATAGAATAATAAGAAGGTAACTTGAAATGTACAAGTAGATACTTAAGCACTTTTTTTACTTAAGTAAATATTTCAAGTACTTTCAATACTCAGTAATTACAACAGCTCTCCTTTTTTTCAATTTAAAGTTCAAAAAGACTTTTCCCGCCACTCTTGTGACGTCACAAGTCTTTGACAATATGACAACGCTGAAGACGAGACTGCCGGATGCAGATGCTGTTGATATTGTAGAAAGCGCTTAGAAGTTTGAATTTTGAATCTTCGAATTGTTGAGGTTATGCGGTATTATGTCGGTTATTTGTAAAATATTAAAAACGAAGAAGTACGAAATATTTACAAAGTTTTATACAAATACCACTAAACCACAAAACAATAATCTGTGACAAACGTAATAAATACAGATACTTATAATAACATTGGTTGAAATCGACAAAGCAGAGAAACCCGACAACTAACGAATGACAGCAAAGGCACAAAACGTGATTGCAACGTTGTTAGCTCTACTATTTGTACAGACCGTCTACCGACGAACTGTGACGTCACTAGTAAAAAAAAATTATTTTATTTCCCTGTAAAGCCCTAGTCACATTATCAAATAATTTGATCAAACTTGGCCATCAGTCTAGAATGATGACGTCAAAACTGACAAACTCAAGTTTGTATCAAACTGGGTGGTCACACTAGAAATAAAATAGTTTGTATTTACAAAAATACTGCATTTTTTAAATTGTGTGGCGTTAGAATATTAAATTAATTTATTATTTGTTTTACATTTTATTGTTTTCTTATTTCTTATTCACTACTGGCCACAAAAAACTGTAATAATTTTATGTTTACTATAAATAATTTTTAGAATAATAATTATTTTTTAATAGTTAATATAATAATTCATTTTAATACCTGCGTATACAAACACCAGGTGAGTTGGTATTATGTAAAAATCAACAAAAAAGCGGTAGTAGCTGTTTCAACATTACGATTAGCATTGAGGCAGAATGAAAATTAACGAAAAGCAAAACAAACTTTTTTGGCTTCGCTCCTGCTTTACTATTTTCAAATTTAGCCAATCACGTAAGCCATCGCATCAAACTGACTGATGGATTTAGAAACGCCTCTAAAACTTAGAAAATTTGACCAAACTAAAAGTATGACGTCACTGTTTCAGACTGATAGTCAAGTTTGATCAAACTGATTGATAGTGTGACATAGGTTTAAGTCTTTAGTTATCAATTTATCATATCATATTACGGAAAAAACTGTTAATGGATATTAACCTTATATCCTGTCTAGAATGATAATATGTGTTTAAATTTCAATAAACCCATTTTAGGAAACGACCCCATTTTATTTAATGGGAATACAGTTTTATTTCTATCAAACTGTATGTTTACTTTGGTATTTATTTTCAAACCTTCTGTAGAATCTAAAATACAATGTGTGGATTTTTCGCATGCGCCAAATAATTCGTGAAATTTCGTTGTCCAAATGAAAAACGATCTCATTATTCGTTTCGGCATAAGAATGGCGTCTTGTCCAACGTGCGGTAATTTAATTCGCGAAAATGGTGTTAATAATGAATGTTCAACGGTAAGTAATGAAATATTTAAATTCCAACAATTTATCCGGTCCAAATAACGAAATTATTTAGATAGGAATAAGTTTTTGTTCACATTACAAAAGATCGATCCGCACCAGTAGTCGGTAGTTTCTGAATGTTGGTAATGTTAATGTACGCGAAAGTTGCCGTCACATTTAACATGAGCTCGCGGGTTTTTGAAAACTGAATTTTTCAATCAGGAATGGTAGAATTTACAAACGATTACGTAGGAAATTTGGATAAATAATTTTAGTTTTGGTTTATTACCTTCCAAACATTTTTAATTGCTTAAAGTTAACAAAGCAAAATTAGAAAAAAAAAAGCGTGGCCGGCGTCTAGTAACCTAACCTCACATAATTAAGTTTAATAACATAAGTTTAAATTTTTGTGGTTTTGTTTAGACAAACGGCCCTAAAATGGAGGCAATGGAGATCACCCCAGTTGTCAATAAAGGCAATGCCAATGGCGTGGGAGATGTTACTGCCGAAGAAATGACTTCTCGAGATTACTATTTCGATTCGTATGCCCATTTTGGTATTCACGAAGAAATGTTAAAAGATGAGATACGAACGCTTACTTACCGTAATTCGATGTATCATAATAAGCATTTGTTTGCGGGCAAAACTGTTATTGATATCGGATGCGGCACAGGAATACTCAGTATGTTTGCAGCTAAAGCCGGTGCTAAAAGAGTGTTAGCAATTGAATGTTCAAACATAGTGGATTATGCTAAACAGATAGTTGAAACAAACAAATTAGATCATATAATAACTATCGTTAAAGGTAAAGTTGAAGATGTAATTCTTCCTGATGGTATTGATCAGGTTGACATAATAATCTCCGAATGGATGGGATACTGCCTATTTTATGAAAGTATGCTCGACACTGTTTTGTATGCTCGTGACAAATGGCTTAAACCAGGTGGTCTTCTTTTCCCTGATCGTTGCTCTCTGTTTGTTACTGCAATCGAAGACAGACAATATAAAGATGAGAAGATTAATTGGTGGGATGATGTGTACGGTTTCGACATGAGTTCAATTCGTAAGGTTGCTATTAGTGAACCTTTAGTGGATGTAGTTGATCCTAAACAAGTTGTGACTAATGCTTGTTTAATAAAGGAAGTTGATCTCTATACTGTTCAGAAAACAGACTTGGAATTCACGGCACCGTTTAATTTACAAGTACGCCGAAATGATTATGTGCAAGCATTGGTGACATTTTTCAATGTCGAATTTACTAAATGTCACAAGCGCATCGGATTTAGCACTGCTCCAGAAGCACCCTACACACATTGGAAACAAACTGTATTTTATTTTGAAGACTACATGACCGTTAAAAAAGGTGAAGAAATATACGGCACTTTCTCAATGAAACCTAATCCGAGAAATAATCGCGATTTAGATTTTATTGTTGATCTTAATTTCAAAGGCGAATTAGGACAAGTTAGTGAAGTTAATCATTACAGAATGCGTTAATTTATGTGTGGACATTGCTATTGCCATCCACTTTTCTTCTAATAAGTATTTTTTTTAATTGCTCTGGTAATAAATCCATTACGATGTTTTGTAACATTAAGATTTTTTTTTTCTTTAATTTATAAGATAACTACAAACCAGTTTGTTCATGATTTTGATTGTAAGCTCAGTATGTATAAGGTCGAGCTTTATTTATAAGATAATCAAGATTGAAGGCAATATTTTAACCCCTAATCTTTTTATGTTCACAATATAAATTTTAAAACATTTTGTTAATGTGCCATGTGTTCCAGTGGTGTTTTATGCACAGCGTTTATATAATTATCTAAAATTTTATGGTTTTCTGATCACCCAATTTATGTTGTCAACATAAATATTTAAACTCAACATTGCTTATATCTTGTATACAAACAATTGAATATTTTCAAGTCTCAAATCATATACTAGAATGAGGAGGAAAATCAAAATTTTAATTTGGAAAGCAAAACAAGACCATTTGCTTTAAGTGTTCTACAGTTAGAATATATACTTGATTAGCCTAATTATATCTCTTTCTTCTATACTTAATACAAATTCAACTTGAATAGTTTGACATTGTTCATGAGCATGTTGTCGAGTGGTATATATGTATATGATAGGATTAATATTTAAATAAACAATACGTTTTGCAGAAAGTTTTATTCATTATTAACATTATTAGGAGTGATGTAATGATTAAGTGTTTCTATTTCAAAGAAAAAAAAAGGAAACAAATTTCATTATGTTAACTGCTGTGCTGTGCACAGATATTGCCAAACTAACTTATTGAATGTTCTGACTTCTGAGTGATATTTATGGAAACCAATTAAGTACATCTAAAATTTTATATGAATATACATCACATGTTTATCAGTAATATTGATGTATTTAGTTAGAAACAAAAAGTAAATCATGTTAGAGTTGTAATTTTTAGAAAACAACACTCCCTCAAGACTGATGAATGAATGTAAAGACATTTTATAACAGTTTCCTCATTTGTTGGCTGATTTCTTTTTTGTTAATGTAATGAAGTTTGGTAAAGTCTGTGCTCTTGATTAAAAATGCACGGAATTAGTCATGATAACTTAAATACAGTTTAACAACGAACTCCTTTAGAGTCGTTACTGAATTTGCGAAGTTTGTCCACATTTTTTTTTTTAAATTTTGACTTCAGATTTGGATTCTACATCAAACACTAAAGACAACATGGTGTCTTCGTTTTTTGATATCTCGTCGGGAACATGGTCAAAATGGCCGCCCAAATTGAAAAATTTTCAAACCTTTTGTTTTTACTTTAGAATTGTATTCTACATCAAAAAGTAAGAGACATGTATACTTTTGGTTTTTTGATATCACCTCGGGAACAGCGTCAAAATGGCCGTCGAAAGGTAAATGTTTGCTTATTTTTGTTAACAGACTGTTGCTTGAATTCAGTAACAAAACAGAGTTTGTTGTGGTTATGCTTTGCATTCCCAGATGTTTTTTGTAACTGTTTATTGTTTTTGATTATTTAAAAATTTCATGAATTTTCGTAACTTCATTGATCGGGCAAATGAATTTTAATTGAGGTGAAAATGCTTCAATGTAGGAAGACTTCTACAAGTATTAAACCAATAAATGATGAGCTTATTTTTCATGACTCGTTCTGTGCGTTGTTTTCTGATAGTTTTATATTTATATGATATTTGATATAGATAGTCACCACTTATTTATTATTGAAAATAAAAAATTCTTAAATAAAATTAACTTTTTTTAACCTTGAGCATTTTCTCACCATATACTGAAATAATAAGCAAAGAAGTGAAAATAAATACGAAATAATTGACAAGGTTGGTAAAATAAAAATCAAGTTGAAACCATACGCAAGAAGAATATGGGTGTATCCATGAAAAACTATGAAGATTGGCAATTTTTAAAACTCAGTTTTCCTGACATTTCTTTTTCTTTTGGAACTCTAGTCAGGGAATAGAGACTGGAAAGGGGCCTTTGCTTGCAAAAGGTTATGTTTTATGTTGAAGTAAAGTGCCATTTCGGTCAATAATATGGCAAAATGTTATTAAGGAGAGTTGTTCAGAATATGAAATTATGATTATGCAAAATTTCACAAATATCGGATCACTTTGACTAAATCAGTGTTTGATTTGTATTCTTGCATTGTAACTACAGGTTCTCCATCTGGTTATAATAGGTTCAGGTGGTAGTGGAATCCCTGGTAACTATACAGCTATGTGCAAAGCAGCCTTCAAGAAAACTTTCTTCGTGGAAGATATTGATTGACTGACAATAGCAAATTCTTTATGAATGCATTCACTAACACAATGTAATGAATGAGCTAAGCAAGTGATGTGCATTAAATATGGATAAAATATTTTGAGTACACCAGCTGCTTTTACCATATAAGGGGCAACATCACTGAGTAACAACAACACTTTTGCTGGTGCCCCAGTACCGGGGTACAATATCCTAACACTGTCATTAAAAAGATTTGCAGTTGTTTGGTGGTTGGTTTTTTCCAGTTGCTTTGACACCAGCAAATAGAAAGTTCCTGCTAGTTAATGTTCCTACGATAAATTCGGTATATGTATAACAGCCTTGTGAATCTGTTTTTCAACAACACACATCCATATAGGATTTTCTCAATCTCCTTGCTTTTCTAAAAAGCTTCTAAAAACTGCATTTTTAAATTTATGCATAGGTATATTTGCTGCAACAAGTGCTTCACATAATTCAAAGGAAAACTCAGACCTTTTAGGTCCCGACATAGAAGATACTTTTTTAAATGCATTTTTTATTAACAATTGTTTTGTAGTTTTTCTTTTTACATTAGCTGCATGCAACGCCATTGTTAGATGCTGTGCAACATGAAGCCTTTTTGTTGCATTAATTAAATTAAATTGACTTGTTAGGGCTAAAATTAATAGGAAGTAAAAAACACTTACAGTTTTCTCACAGACTTGACAATGTAAAACTTCACCGTCAGTACTTAAACAAGAATCTATTTTTGCCCATAATTTGCACTTTTAGATTGTCTATTTGGTAGCGTTTTACAAATCTAACGCTTAACACAATTCTAACTATTTTTATGCTCGCTCACTCAATTGCAGAAGGTATATCAAAAGGACAGGCCTCTTATAACCACCGGTTCAAGATACAAAGTAAGAAGGGTTGAACAACAACATATTTTTTTGGGAAATGAAATATCTCTTATTCATTGATAAGCCGGAAACAAATTTAAAGCCAAACCGATGTTAAAATAAAATTTCTTCCATTTGGCTCAATCTTCTTACAAAAGTCACTTTTAAACAGCATTTGCCTTTGTTAGACTTGTCAGAGAAAAAATGTGTTTCAACAGGAATATAACTTGGCTTGTCTAGATATTTCTAGTTAGTAAATTTAATAAGCTGAAAAAAGATTATTGAAATACTCTGAAGAGTTGAAAAATCCAAGTACGGGAATTGGTGTTTACCTGGCTCGTCAGGTAACTTCTAATCCTTCTATTGTTCCATAAATTAAGAAAATTGAACTTATTCGAAGAATATGCATTATGCTTACCCGGTTGTAGCAGTTTTGAATTGTTTGTGACTAAAGAATTACAATTTTTTTTAATCAAGATATTTTCAAACATTTTATACTATAGGATTTATAAAATTTTCTGATTTAAGTTGGAAATCCCACTAAAAGGCATAGAAAAGCAAAAAATGCTTTAAAAAGGCAAATATCGCCAAAAACCTCTAAAAAGGCAGACATATTTGGAATCTGCATTGTTGAAAAAGATTTTAATTTTAATGTGCCTTAAGTTCGACCAAGTACAAAGAAAATAAACTTACCTAACTATCTGATCTCTAATTATAACAATCAAGTTCCGAATCATCAGAATTAAGGGGATGGATGAGATTATTAGATTTCAAGTATTGAATTCTGATTTGAAGTCTCCAATGTTATATTTTTTACTTCTATTAAACTATCCCCATTGCATATTTCTCATAATAATGAGTGTGGGCTCAGTTCTTATTTGAATTTTGAACAGTTCGTGTGTTGTGGTGGTTTATTTTTATAGTGAGTCATGAACAGTAGTTGTAGTGCAGAGGAGAGAAGAAGACTACAGCATGTCAGAAAAAATTCAGGGACAGATATAAAGGCGAGCAAAGTTGTTTGGATCAAGTGAAAGAAAGAAACAAGAAATGTTATAACTCAAAAAAGCTGTGAGAAAAAGAGCAACACTGTGGCAAGAAAGAAGAAAAACCAATTAGCTCAGGCTCAGTGCAGAAACCAAAAAAAAGATGCACTCCAAAACAAAAAAAACTCTACTCCTGAAAGTTTAGGGAAAATTGTAAAACAAACGTCAATTGTTTTGCCCTCTTCACCAGGAAGGCAAGTTTTGGCTCTTCAAAAACTCATGCATCAAAGTTAGCGAATATAGTCAAGGCTCCTAGCTGTGACAAGAGCATAAAAAATATTATAACAAAATTCTATGAAAGTAATGAAATTAGCATGGTAGACCCTACAGCGCACCTGCTTTATACAATAAGAAGCATTTACTTTATTTAAGGAATTGCATCCAGATACCTCCTTACATCAAACCTTCCAGAGATATTCCACACAACATTTGTATATGTAAGTACCAATCCTTCCTTTAAACCAACAGTTACGAACTTCCTTGAATCAGTAAGGTGCCCCCAAGGACTAAATTGGCTTGTATAACAACAAAACAAGTTCATATATCTTACAGTTTGACTATTAGAACTTGATTATTTTCATTATTTTGACTAGAGTCTTGCTTTAAAGTTAGTTTCTGCTGATAGATTTACCTTTATAGGAGCCATTTATCAGCCTCTGAGAGCTCCATTGCTCATCAGTCCTCTAGAAAGTAAGAAATAAAATTCTTATATTTAAATCTATTAGTACTACACATCAATTTATTATTTTGATTACAGTAGTATACAGGAGAGTCCAGGCTTGCTAGGCGCATAGGAAATTGCATTGGAGTCACCTTTCTTATGCGCCTAATCGGCTTGGAGTTCCCTGTATGTATATCACATGTAAAATCCTGCTGTTGGTTTCAAAATAATCTGGGATGTTGGCCAACTATTTCCTAAGAAAGAAATTTATATTTTAGAATTAAAACTATAGTAGTTGGCCATTGTTTTAAAACAAATAGGCGGTTCAAATTGGTTGACTACAGGAACATTTAAATTTGGATTGAGCGAGATCCTTATCTTTGGATTTCGCAAAACATCACAGAGAGCATCCCATCTAATGACATTATGCTCTCTACTATCCTTGTAATAGTAACATCCTTTGTCCAAGAAAATTAAACTTGCGCGATTATATTTGTTTGGTTCGTGTAACGGCCTCCAGCACCTGCAGGCCAATAATGATCCCGCCAACCCCTTTCTCCTCTGATCTTATATACGTACTTATTACTAAGGGGGAAGACACACCAAGCCGTAGAGGTTTTCTCTACCATACTGCTTCCTTCACCCTTCCTAATCTATTCTCCCAACTAACACCACTTCTGTTATCTGGTCTTCACACCCATTCTTTTTAATTAATTATGAATCGTCTTTTCAGACATATTCTTTTCGTTTTCTACTAGCTGACCTGAGCAGCCTGGGTTTACGCTTCGTCAGGATGCCGTGCCTAATGCCTTGTCACCGGCAAACAAGATGTGTCTACATAGAAAGGCCCATATAATAATGACGAGCGGAATAATTGGTTCCTATACCAAAGATTCCGCATCCATAGAAGCCCCATGGGAGCCCTCTTACTCAGGCAAGTTAGCTCAACGGACGTCCTACGGCTAGTATGATTTTTCATAATCAATTATAAAAGTCGTGAGGAGTAGAACGAGACAAAAAAAATGTGTTAGCCATTTTATGGCTTCCTATTTAACTACATTAATTTATTATTTTTATTTAATTTTATTTAACATCTACCTAAAGTATCAAATTTGATAAGGTACTTTTAATCTTTCTACTCTCTTTGCAAAACGCTTGAATTCAACCCATCATTCACCAGTTGTAAGAGTGCCAGTACTACCACTTGCAGACTGCTCCTAGACACAAACATTAAATTTTCACGTACTTTAAAGTCAGTTGTTTTTTGGCACGGAGAAGGCATCCTGAAGTAATTTAAATGCTGGCAATATAATTTTATGCGGATTAAGAAAATTTCAGGCAAATAAGATTAGGCAGGTTAGGTTAGAAACTGTTGTTGAATTAATAACATCTGTTAAAATAAAATGCACTTAACACACCAAAAGTATAAAGAACTAACAATAAATATTCACTTTAAATAATGGCTTGATTCACCTTGAAATACACAGTAGATAACATTAAATAAACCCAAATCCCTTCTCAATTTAGTTCAGCATTTTTGCCACCAGAAGCGTAATGCTTAACTTGAATAGGACACACAATTATTAACTTACAAAATAAAAGTTAACAAGTTTGAGCGCCCTGAACTAAAACAATTTGGCCCCTTCACTACATTTAATGGGGCAATAATTAAATAATACATATAATTAATTAACTTTTGTTGCAAAAAATTTTATTTTAAAATAATGCAATGTCAATATATTGTATCTAAATTGTTACTCAGTTCTTAAGCGCCCCTGGGCTTAACCCACTTAACCTAATGGATAAGGAGGGTCGGAATAAAAGTACCTCATAAGTAATGTTCAGCGGTTGTAGGTTCTTGTCTCCCACTCATGTTGTTTACATCAGGGGCAATGCTGGTGAAGTAATTTTATTTTATGTGTGTAAGAGTAAAGTGAGAATTTCAGTGGGAGTTATTTTTGAATTCGGTGCCTAAAACTGCTCATGAGTAAAAAGCGTATGTATTATTTACAAAATTTGTATAACATTAAACCAGATTTCCATTTTTTGTAAATGATTGTTTTTTTACTGTTTATATCACAGAAAATTATTATTGTAATCTGTACATTTTGATGGTGGTAGGTAGATTTAAAGAAAATCACAACATAATAAATTTATTATATACTCTGTATATTACTACCTAGTAAAGTTTCTGACTCTCAACTGCTTATTGAACCTCAGGACTCAAGACTTACTTTTCATTTTCTTTTTTTATTTGAATAAATCAAGGAACGTACTATAATTACTTGCTTTTAAATTTAAATAAAGAATGCCAATAATAATTAGAACAAATTTCTTTGATAAAAAAAATTATAATAAAACATGAAAAATTTAATTAGTTAATGTGATTTACTAAGGACATAATTGCCATTGATATAGTCAAGTAGTGTCATTTCTATATTGTTTAAAAAATTAAAATATTCCCAGGCTTCAGGTTGGTTTGATTTGGCGTTCATATTAAAACTAAATTAAATCTATGGACGGTTAATAATAGTTTATACCTTATCTGTTAATTCATGAATACCAAATTCATATTGTAAATTATGAAATAATGGTAATAAACAATTTGTTGAAAACTTGTTTCAAATATTTCAAGTACAGTTTTTAATTTGCTTAAAAGTTTGAGTCGGGTGGAGATGTTTTTACTTTTGTACATTTTTAAGTTTATTATTCATTTCCACTTTCCTTCTACACTTTTCTAATGTAATTGATATTAATCACAGTCATAACACAATACAGAAAAGAACAAAAACATTGTCTCTGGACAATTTCTTTAAAAACAATTGTTTATTGAAAATTCAGCATTTATTCAGGTCTTCATTTTTTAGATTTTGCATAAACACCTCTTCAGCATTCCTGTTATTACAATGTAGTCAATTCAGACTAATAAACAATTTAAATCTAGTCTAAATTACTAGTGTTCACATTAAGATTTAAGAGGTCTCATGTTCTGTATTTATTTAATGCTTTATTAACAAACTACAAACAATATAATCTATAATCTTTTGATATCATAACATCGCAACACAATTTCTTTATTCTGCTTGACCATGACTATGACATATACTGTATATTAGGGTGGCAATATTTTTCCGACTTTTTTTATTTTTTAAAGCTCACATGAAAAAATGTTAATTTGATGCATTTTAAGAGTCCTCTCCAAGTATCAACTCGATTAAAAATTTCTGAGAGGTCACTCAAGAATTTTAAAAGTTTCAAAAGACAAAAGAAATTAATTGTAAGTATTTGTTTTTTTATCATATTTTTTAATTTCAATAATGCTCATGATTAAAGTTAATTCATTACACTATACAATAGGAGCTATAGCGAGATCAAGTTTAAATGTTAATATTTAAAAATCGCTCAAAACAATTAAAAGTTTATTAAAACTAATTTTTAAAATTATTGAGCGACCTTTAAATATTAATATTTTGACTTCAAATTTTAGTACGTTTCTCTACAACCTACATAGAAAAGATTGAATTAGTGAGAAACTAAAAAAGACAAATTGATTTCTTTTGTTTTTTGAAACTTTTACAATCTTGAACGACCTCTCAAAAATTTTTAATCGAGTTGATACTTGGAGAGGACTTAAAATGCATCAAATTAACATTTTTTCATGTGAGCTTTAAAAAATAAAAAAAAGTCGGAAAAATATTGCCACCCTACTGTATAATACACTAAAAGTGTTACAGAACGTAAAAGTATTGTCAACAAAATTACTAGAATTTCCATTAAAATTATTGAAAGGATAATATGCGAAGGTAACCACCTACAGGAGGATAGCAAAAAGCTGTTGTTTTTAAGCCCAGGGAAGCATCAAACTCATAAACACCCTGTAACTCATCTTGAAGAATATGAAAAACCAGATTCTCAGAATTTTGTGTGTAACTTTCATAAAACAGAAGGTTGTCAGATTACACTTCGTTCTTTACGAGAAAAGTTGCATACCGATTTAGGGTGGAATGAAGAAACTACATCACTAAGGACAATTTTACGTTCATTAGGTTTTCAATTTTGTAAAACATAAAACAACTAGCACTTATTGATAGAAAAACAGAATTTGTGAATGATGGATATGGTATTTATTGTCAATAAAATTGTATCGCAAACAAAATCATCCCATAGTATATCTTGACGAAACATACGTACATAGTAGACATACAGTTTATAAAACATGGAGTGATGACAATAATGATGATTTATTAACTCCCATCTCAAAAGGAGATCGATGAATTGTTACTAATGCAGGGTCTGATAAGGGATTTATACCTAACTGTCAGGTAATTTTCAAATCAGACAGCAAGTGAGAGGATTACTATGTGGAAATGAATGGTGATAGTTATGAGAAATGGGTGCATGACGAATTAATTCCAAATTTACCAACAAATTCAGTTGTAGTCATAGACAATACTCTGTTCAAGTTAACCGAGCACCAACAAGTGCATCTAAGAAGGCCGATATGATCATATGGTTATCAGATAAAAACATAGCATTTTCTCCCGATATGCTAAAACCTCAATTGTATAGGATAATTAAACAACACAAACATCACCATATCCAATAGAAATTTGACAGCTTATTTAGTAAAACAGACCATAAAGTGTTGAGGCTATCACCATATCACTCTGATCTCAAACTCGACCAAACCTGGAAACTGGCAGAAGAATAGTTTGCACTGATTACCACAGAAAGCTGGAAAAGAAAATGTGATCATGCCACAAGAGTAGAAGAAAACTAACTACATGGCCCATGAAATCTTTGTTGAAGTAACTATAAACAAATTAATACTCAATATAAATAATGGAATGCTAGTGACAGCGATAAATACATTGATACAGACTGCGATAGTGATTAATAATAATTGTCAGTTATTTTTTTTTGTTCTTTAATGCTTTGATTTCTATATTTATGTAGATGCTCACCAAATTATAACGTTTGACCTGTACATTGCTAATTAATCCCATCTTTCAGTACTGTGAAAGCATCACAATTAAATTAATACAAAACACAATAAGTTTTGGCTCCATAATTATCTGTATATTTAAATAAATATTTCAAAAATCTGTGTATCTGTACCTAAAAGTAGTTTCAGTAAGTATAGATCATATTCTATCAGTTGTAAACTATCTCACAGTATTTATTTACATCTTTAGTGTTTTTAATGAATGCACACTTTTCATTTATAATGTCAATAACTTAATTTTATTTTAAAATAAATTTAAAAAAATTTGCACAGTTGTATTAAAGCTGAGTAATTAAAAATCTTTTATGAAACAAGAATAACAATAGGTACACTATTTAAGAATATACTATATAATTAAATTATATTGGAATAATATACAATCTAGTCACAGTTCTTAGAAAACATGGTTGTCTCATATGCCGAGATTTGATACTGCAACATCACAAAGAAAGGCAGATTTATAACTTATTTATCAATCTTGACGGCATCAAATTATCAGCTGGGCCATGTATGAGACAACCATGCAATCCAGTATAATTTACACTTCAATAATCATTTACAGATTTTACAATAATCAAACTTTCAATATAGTTTGTTTTTGACTTTTGAAATCGCTTCGTAGCTGAATAAAATTATGTAATATAGACCTATCTAAATCAACCTGAAATAAAAATTTAAAAATTATAATCACAAATACCTACTTCGTTCCTGTGCATGTAAAAGGAGATAAGTCACAAGATGTTAATTTCACAGTATGGCAGTTTTAAAGTTTACAATGCCTATATGTTACAATGTTACATCTTTTGGCACATGCATATCTCCGTTTACATTGATTTAGGACTTACATTTTGCACAAAGTTGCAGACAGTATTAGTGAACAGTGTAGTGCAAATAACATACTTACCAAAGAGTCTTCGGAACAAACTTGATGCAAATTTTCTGGTTTAACCAAGAGAAGGTTGCAGAGTGCATTTAAAGTATCAAATAATTTTGCAACTAATGATCCCAAAACTTTTGTAGCTGATCTGTATTCGTTTAAATCACATATTGCAACCATTGCACCTGTATTTTAGATATTTAGAAATCAGATTCTTTTATAAACCAATGTATAGAAAGTAATAAAAGTTTATAGACATAACAGATAAAAACTGTGAAACTAATTATTGTCTATAGGCATACATGTTAGATTCACTGATATAAAATAATGTAAAATTATATTACCTGCTGTGTTATACTGAAATTGCAGCATATGATCATAAATAACACGATGTAGACGGATACCTAATTCTTGTAATAATGCTGAGACATTATTTCCATCCATATTAGATTGAATTTGGTTTATTATATTCTTTATGTATTGTCCTACTGCTTTGCATGCCTAAAAAATTTAATTAATCAATTAATAAACAAATTAAAATTTAGATAAAATCTCTTGAAAAAACACAACAAATACATAGTGATAAAAAATATCCAAACAGTAGTTCATTAAATCTACTTGAATTATTTATTTCAGAAAGGGCCTAATTAATATTTTGATGATTCGAAGAAAAAAACAATAAAAACTGTCATTCCTGTTGATGCCTTTCTGCACTAAATGGATTATTTCATATTTGAAGAATGCAGGGGAAAAATGATGTAAGTCACATTTAAATAGTTTTGAGATATTTCAATTTAAAGCACGGACTTCGATCGCTTTTCCATACAGCACCTATTTTTATTCACGGTTTGCAGTGACTTAGATCGGTTTTTTGTTAATTTCAAGTACACAGTGTGAAAGAGCAGGAACGAAACTATAAGAAATGATGTATAACTCATATTCGGGTTTAATGTGACTTAGATCATTTTTCCCCTGTACTCTTCATTTAATTTTAAGTACTTATAGTTGCCTAACTAGTTATTCCTGCACAAATGATGAATCTAGCATTAGAAAGTACGAAAATATGTTTAACTCAAAATGGCTAAAAACGTTAGTTAGGCCTTTCTGGAATAATGATTCACTTATAATGATGCATATTGCATATGTTATTATAAAATACAGTATTAATTTTAAAATAATCCACCCTTAATACAGATAGTGTGTTTACTTCAGTGCTTCATTAGTTAAAGTTCCCTGATCTTAATTTGACGTTTTTATCATATGAGCCCTAACAACAAAATGTTGGGACAAGCAGTATTTTCTTTTAATGTTGTATAAACAAGATATTTTATTAAATTTCCGCTCAGATTTCTAGAGTTATTTAAAAGTGCGAACTGTTGAGAGTTCTAAATAATGACAAATATAATTATTCTGCAAATTGCATGCATCGCAGATAAAATCATTTGTTTCAACTATAAAAAGTACTGACAACTAATTGTTGGGACAGCTAACTAAACGTTTCTAAATATTTTTAAACGAGGTTGGATTTCAAAAAAAAAAGTGTAGCTATCGCTAACCTCTAGTAATTTGCTTTTATAACTTATTTGTCAAATTTATCCATAAAAATGGCACCCGGTGCAGCAACAAATGAAAATTTATGGAGATAATTATAAAACAATATCGTAATAGCAAAACAATTCATGAAATCACCAAAATTCTAAATGTTTCCAAATCAATTGTTTTTAATATTATAAAACACTATCAGGAAACTGAGAATGTTGGTGTTAAACGTAGAAATTCAGGTCACCCTAGGCTGGTTGCACCAAGACACCAGAGGTTTCTTGTTAAACTGTGTAAGAAGAGTAGACGAAATGCATTATGGGATATTATTGCATGGTGGAATGGAGAATCTAGATTAAAATTATCACAAGAATGTTGTAGAAAATGGATTCATAAATCCGGATTGAAATTTTATAACATTTGATGTAAGTTTTCTGTATGTTTTCAGAATAACCGTACTTTTTCATTATCACATAGACTAAAAAAGGCGCTTTTAACCCAAAAACAAAAAGAAATAGACTTGATTGGACAAAATCTAAATTATCATGAACTGTAAAAGACTGGCCAAAAATTATTTTTGGTGATGAATCGAAATTTGACGTTTGTGTGGGGGATTTTTGAAAACGAGTTATTTGGGCAAAGAATGAAGCTTTTTATAAAGATTGTATCAAACGCACCATGGAATTTCCAAAGGGGGTAATGATCTGGGGCTGTATGTGGGAAAGTTTGAGTTCATTGATGGTACTGTTAATGATGAAAAATATCAAAGAATATTAACAAATAGTATTCTTCAAAGCATCGAGAGACAGCATCCTAATGCAAATTTTACTTTCCAACAAGACGGGGTTCCTTGTTACACAGTCAAATCCACAAAATAGTGGTTTTCTGATAAAGGTACTACAGTTTTGTCTTAGCCTGCTAACAGTTCAGATCTGAATATCATTGAAACGCTCTGGCATAAGATGAAACAACAATTTAAGAAACAACACTCAAAGAACAGTTACAAAATTAAAGAAAGACTGGAAGAAATATGGAGTAGTTTTACACTTGAATTTTGTAGAACTTTGACAGAAACCATACCAGCAAGAATTCAAGCTGTTATTAAGATAAAGAGCAATGTAACATCTTATTAAGATCTAAAAAGTTGATTTGTCCCAATATATAGTTGTCAATGATTTTAAGAGTCTTTTATTGTCTAGCTCAGTGTTTTTCAATCTGTGGGTCGCAACTCCCAGGGGGGGTCCTGAAGTCTTGCTCGGGGGATCGCGGGCGGTCGCAAGCCAGGTAAAAGTAAAAAGCAAGGGTTATAGGTCCTATACTGCAATAAAAATACAACGATTTCAGTGGAAAGGATGTGCCCTTTTATTCTTTAATATTTTTTCTAATCTTGCTCCTATGTTTGATACACAAATAATTAAATCATTTTCCAATTGGAGCTTTTTTTCTCTTCTTAGTTTTTATGTTAACTATTAAAGAGAAAGTTAGTTCACATAGGTAAGAAGTGGCGAAAGGAACTAATAATTTCAAAGCTTCCTTTGCCTGCTCTGGATATTCTTCTTTTCTCTTCATCCAGAAGACGTCAATCGTTTGCTATAATGTGCACGTAAAATAAAATATGTCAAAAATATAATTTTATTCGTTATTACATTTACTTATTATTAAAAGTGTATCTTTCGGCATTCAACACTTGAAAATCTTTGAATGATATCTTCAAAGTTATATGTTTTTACTATATCTGATTCTATCGATAAGATGGAGAGGTCAGCAGTTTTGTCATGAGTTAACGAGTTTTGTGGGTAACTTTTTACTGTTTTAGTGTGAAGAACGATCGTTCCCCCATCCAATTTGTAACTGGAATGCATAAATCGATCCTTAAAATTATATCCATATTTGGAAAAGTACAAGTCAGATTTTTGTTTCAGATTGTCTGTAGCCATGTTATGAGCTTAGAGGTTTTTTCCACTTCAAATTCTTGTAGATCTAGTACTTTGATGAAATATTTGAATAGTACACACTCGTTCTCAAAGTTGCAGTCCAAATCCTCGGTATAAATGCTTTGAAGTTGTCTGCATTTTTCTTTAAGCACATCGTTTTCAGATATCTACTAACTCTGTAAGAAAACCAAAACATTCATTAATTTTACTGTATGCATTTTTTCATTTTTCAAGTTCAGATACAATATTGTCTATAACCATGTAATACATGTTCACTTCCATATCCCTCTTACCATCAAAAACAATGTCTTTATCATAACCTCCTGGTAGTAATTTTCTTTTTTTCCTTCATTTTGCATCTAGACCATAATCACAACATTTTGTTAATATTTTACAATCTTCCTCATATTTGTCAAAATTTTGCCTCATATTTCCCACAAAACTAATTAAAAATTCGTACAGCTGAATAGCTGTTAGCACATCCATACTCTGATTTTGCAAAAACTGACTTACTGAATTAAGACATCTTTCCAGAATGACAGAATAACTCCAGTCTCCAAGTTTAACATTTTCTGCAGTACACCCTTACCCTCGGCTTTTGTTTTAGGTGATTGCTCAGAATCTGCTATAGTAACTTCCAGTGCTTCTTTAAAAGCATCATAACTATTATTAAGCACGGTAGAAGCATCAACTCTAGCAGACCATCTACTAGCTGAAAGTCATTTAGGCACAAGGTGTACGGGTCCATCAGCAGTTTTGTTCTGAATTAGAGCTCTTTCATAATTACCCATCTATAGGTTGATGCTGAAAAGAAAATATAAATTTCTTCTACAACTAAGAAAAATTGGCAACCAAAGGACAACACTCTGCAGCACAAATGCCAACTAAATTGAGTGAATGTGCAGTACATGGCACAAATTTAGCCAGTTTACTCTTTTTCTTGATTCTGTCTTGCAAACCCGAATAATGACCAGTCATATTGCTAGCGTTGTCATACGATTGTCGTCTACAGTTTTGTATATCTCAAGACATATTTTCTATACTATTTAAAATGGCCATCTCCATATTTACTGCTTTGTGTCCTACCTTGCTTACAAATGTTACAAACCTTTCAACTGAAGAACCATTTTCAAAAACGTATCTTAAAACAACAGTAAGTCAATCTATATGTGATATGTCTGGTGTAGAATCCACAATTATTGAGAAATACTTGGTGTTCTTAATTTCTGATGAGAATTTTTCTCTCAAGCCCATTGCCATAAGTTTTATAAATTCGTCACAAGTGGTTGATGGCATATAAGACACACATCCCTTTCCTGGATTGCCTTTTGTTTCGATATGGTTTTCAAAAACGGATCAAATTCTGCTAGAAGTTCCAATGATCTTAGGTAATTTCCGTTATTAGTAGTTCCAAATCTTTTGGTTGTGCCTCTGAATGCTAACCCGCAGGATGTCAAAAATTTTATAATTGCTACTACTCATCTAAGAATGTTAACCCAATTAATATCTTTCTTCAAGATATTGTTTATAAACTTTTGTATCTATTTTACCTAACGTATTGCATCGCACAAGGTAAGCCTTCACAAATTCGCAGTGGTTAGATGAGCTTTCGTGTTCCGAAATTCTGTAGATATTTTTCCAGTGGGCATGGTTGATTTGATCATTAAAGAAGAATCATCACCATTAATAATGCCAGTATCAACACCAAAGGTAAGACCATCTGTTTCTAGATGTAAGTGAAAAAGGAATTTAAGCTTTAAAATTATTGAAATTATCCATTTACCACTGGAAGTTGATGTATGTGGCTCACTTGCAAGTTCAGTACCTCGAAGTGGTTGAAAAAATTATTCTAATTTTTAGTAATTTCCCCATGTTTTCTTGCCTTTTGTTTTCTACTTTCTGCCTTTCCCACCCACTAAGTTTTTTGCTGATTCCACTCATTTTGCACATGTTTTAAACTTTTATTGTACACTGACTAACAGACTGCTGTGAACTGATTTCAAAAGGAAAATTTTTATTTTTTCTAATAACTAATACAGCTGTCAGCTGGGCACAAAAATAGCTACCTTTTAGACTCTCTCAAATTACGAGACCCATATATTTTAGTGTTTTGACAAAATGTTCCAAGAAAATATTTGTATTTTATGGAACACAGACATATTTCTGTAAGCATAGGGATTTGTAACAAGAAAACACTCAGCCTTATTATTTTTCCAAGAATATAATTTACTTTTCGTTTTCACGTAATATATCTTTTAATTTTATGTCTCTGTTTAAGGGAGATTTTTAGCATGATTTGTACAAAAACATCATGTCCGTGTCCATCCAAGAGAGAGTCTGGCTAAGAGAGATTGATGTATAAGGGATTTTCTATTACGGAGTTCGGGACTATCAAAGAGTATCCGTATAGCAGAGTTGTCCACTCATTGGAGGCGTCCTTTAGTAGAGATTTCACTGTAGTTTAAACTGCATAAATGACTACATATTAAAAAATGTTTATCCAGATATATTCAAATATCTCAAACAAATAAATTTGTTGGGAAAAGATTGCCATGAAGTAAATCTTTTTTAAAATACAAGATTTCTAAAACCTCCCACATAGTTTATAATATTAGAAATAATAGAAGTAGATTGTTTGCACATAATATGTTAAAATAGCAAAAATTCATATTAAGAAAGGAACGCAAAATAGTTATATACTCTTTCTAGAGATTTCTGTCCAGGATGTCATAAAACCATAACACTTAATACAAAACATGCTTCCATTCATCTGCTTTCCTTTTTCGACAACTACATTTAGAGTAAATTTGTACGTATTTCAGAATATATTCAGGTAGTTTCAAAGGGATGAACGTCTCAACAATAGAATGTAAACAGCAATAAGACTTCAACCAGTGACCCTCAAACAAACATGTGGTCTTAATTTTCTTAAAATATTACTAAGCTAACTTTAAATGCTCAAATGATTCTAACTAAATATAAGAAATTAAAAATAAGTCCAATTAACAAATTTTAGATTAACAGGAAATTAGACTGTCCTAGAACAGACCTGATAAGGAGTGTATATTTACATTCTCGTCGTTCTTGTAAATATGAAAATAACTTTATTAGTTAAAAGACAAAATTACAACTCCTTTATGTTCCTCACAATTATGTTTAACAGTAGCTTTATTACCAGCTTAGGATTATTTCTTGTAATAACATCTGGTTACTTAAATTTGTGTGAAAGAGTTTAGTTCAAATCAAATTTCTTGACAAACTCCTACATTTCCAGACCGTAATCTGTTGGTGCTCAGTATGCACATATTTTCAGTTAGATCTGCTCTAGATGATTGTTTGTGAGTAGACTGTGCATCATGTTTGATGATAGGTGCCGTGAACTTATAAAAGATGTAGGAAATTGTGCCCATAGAGTGTTATGTAAGAAGGAGTGCAACAGCTCTGAAAGTGTCAAAAAAACAATTAGGAGAGTGATTCAAGAAAATCACGAAACGAGAAGCCCTCCAAAACAAAGAATAATTAGCAAGCCACCTAAAACAGACAATTTTCCAGTTCCAGTAAAAGTGGAAGTAAAAAACAATATTTATGATATGATTAAGCAGAATGTTCCAATTACATTGGCTACTATAAAAGATCGTTTGTCAGAAACATTTCTGTATGACAGATGTATAGAAAGTTTGAGGAAACTGATCATGTCGATGGGTAAATAAATTTACCAAAATAAACAAACTAATTGAGAACTTATATTCCTTTCTATTTTAATAGGATTTGAATATAAAACACACAATAACCGACGCATGCTGTGTGAAGAACCAGATATTTTCTCAAAAAAAAGTGAAGCTTGACATAATCTCCTAATGGGAGATCATTTATGAATATTAGAAAAAGGATTGGTCCAAGTACTAAACCCTACAGTACACCCACTATTACTTTCCTCTTTGCTGACAACACATCCCCGCAACATACCACTTGAGTTCTATTTTGCAAATATAATTTAACAAGTGCAATACTTTTTTGAAAAAACAAAAGCATAAGTAAACTGATCTCCAAAATAGCCAAATCTTTTCTAATTTAACCGACTTCGTATCTCCTACAATTTCCGAGATCCCAATAGTGAGCATCGAAATGTGGACACACTGTATATGAGGTGCCCTCAATAAAAATTATATCGAGGCAATTATATAAAAATTCCTATTAATAGGAAATTGAACCATTACACTTTCTTTACCATTTCTTCAACTGTATTAAACATAATTTAAATTTGTTACAATCTTCTAATAATTAATGTATTTAATGTTACTTCTTTGATTTTCAATTTAATAAACAAAGTTATATGTGTATTGCACTTTGATTTCTACTTAGTAGCTGTAGGCCATGCAGTGTTGATTGTTTCTGTTGTGATAGATGTTTCAAGTCAAGACTAGGCTAGTTTTTAAATTATTGTATTACAAAATGCGGTTATGTACAGAGGTTCTCAAACACAGTTCCCAGCTATTCCAACTATGAAACTATGCATATTTTGTTAATGCAATTTAATGTAGATCAGTTCCTTTTATGCCTCTCTACTATCCGTTAAAAGGATAAAATGAAGTTGAGAATCACCCTGTATATTTTTCTTCTAGAAAAGCAAATTGTTACATCTTTGAATTGTAATTGGCAAACTGCATACACAGTATTAATATATTAGAAAACTGATTTAAATCTTAAACAATTCTAGACAACTTATAATTGACACAAATTAACTTAATTATAAAGATTTAGCCTCGACAAAAGTCTGAAATCGAAAGTTCAACTTCATTATTTTTTGGTTTTTCCGCTGTTTTAACTTTAACTAATTTAACTTTCGTTATACCAATAGCAGTAATATAAAGAAATTATTCAATTGGTATAAAACTTACAGGAGATGCAACAGTATCAAAGTCATCTGTTTCTGGTTTAAAATCAGTCTTCTTTTGTTCGGCTTGTAAATACAATTTAATCCAAGTTGTAATTGCATTAAGAGACCTGTAGAAAAAAAAAGTTAATATTAAAGCAAGCAAACACATAAATCATAAGTGACCTATCCAATCCTGTATTGATTTTCCTTTCAATATCATCCATCACAAATTTTTTCTTATGAATGCAATCACTATATTTAGGAGTATTTCTGTAAATAAAATATTATTTTGTCATTTATATTTTTTGTTTTTACAATATAAGCTACTTACACAACAAGAGGAACAACTAAATCAGAAAACTGTTTCTCTAAGAGGTGCGTAATGATATTACTCTGATGAACAACCGAAAAGAAATATATAGTTGGAGGTGTCTTTGGCCCTTCAGCCACAGGAATTGCCTGTAATCCTAATTCGAGTGCATAATCAACATGTTCTGCCAAGAGTGCTACCAATAAACAATCAAGGATTTGGGTTGCATTGCTAGCTCTCTCTTCTGGCCTAGATAGCTAGAAATTAATTCCAATTAATAGCATACACACTACAAAAACTATAAATAATAAAAGACTCTATTACCAATTGACATCTTTGAAAAGCATGTTTTGTATCTTGTAAAATAGTTATAGCTAATTCTTCGGATAAAAATGTTTCTCCACCATAATTTTCAATTTGTGCTATATTAATATTAGCTCTCGTTCCAATTACTGCTTGTAAATCACGTCGTAAATCTTGGAATCTGTAAGTTTTTTAATGTGGTAACTATATACTTTACACCTAAGGCTACTTTTACCCTCCAGACTGGATTTGCTTCTTTTGATGATTTTTGGATTCATAATATTTTTGTAAATTTGCTGAACTTCGTTCTCGTAAACATTTTAGTTCGAGACTAAAATATTATTAAATAAGACTTTTAAAATGTTTTTATTCAAAAATATACGTCTACCTTAGATAGTTGTCAATGTATTTTTGAAATATTTTGCTAGTCAACTTGTTTAAATAATTTTTATCATTTCCCATATTAAAAATTGCTAAATCATTTGATAATTGGTTTGTTCTAAAATGAAAATATTAAAAACAATAATTACACAAAGCTTGCAATTCTTACTTTGAATAAAGTTCATAAAGTGTCCTTAAATAATTATATGTGTCCAACTTTTGAGATAATCTCTCTGATATATACTCTTGAAGTTTAAGATGGTAAATATTCAAAACAAATTTCGCCATAACTTGTTCTGGATTATTAAAAACGCGTTTTATTACTTCATAATTTTCTTTACACAATGGTAACAAATAAGCAAATACATCTTTATTTAATAAGCACCCCTAGAAGCATTTATAAAATTATTATATAAGTTTCACGTTACATTTTAAACTTACAGCTTGACTTTGTTCGATATAAGCATCAACACAATGTGAAAAGCCTTTAAATTGGGATAAAACATTAGCAATATCTTTCATTCGTTTAAAATCTTGATTTTTCTGTGCTATACAAAAATCGTCTATTAAAGCTCTTTCAGTTTTATCATATTTTTGTTCAATTTTCCTTTTAGCTTCTTCAAACCTAAACAAGAATGTTTAAAAGTACTTAGTTTTATGAGTTAAAATGGTGACTTACTTAGGTGCTGGTAAATCTTGAGCAATTAAATGTAATTTCTGGATCACATCAGCTGCTTCATCAATCTAAAGTTATAAAATAAAACTTATTTACAGGCTTTGCTTCATTTATTTTAAACACACCTTAAAAGGATCATTAAATAGTGGCGAGATTGGAGAGCCTGGTGTTAAAAATTCGTTAAGGTGTGCCATCAAGCGTTGAGCTTCAACTACTCTTGATCTTGGACCATTTACACTATCTAGTTGATCACCCAAATGCAAAACTTTTGTAGCAACATTGTTAATCTTACCATCTAATTCTTGGAATGTATGCACTGCTCCCTAACATAGCAACATAATTTAAGTTTTTTAAAATAATTAATTCTAATCAGTCATATTTACTTTATTTTTCTCTTGTAAAGCTTGGATCTCTTGAAAAAAAACAACCTGATCTTGCCGTACAGCAGACTCTAATCTTTCACATTTTTTCTGTTGTCGTTCTTGAAGTAAAGTTAAGTCCCTATTGGTACATAAGATTACATCTCACAATAGTTAAATAATTTTTACAGCTTACTTAATAGCTTGAACAAATGAATCATGTAATTGGGTTGGATTGAAGTCATCTTCTCCATCTTTCTTAGTTTCAGCTATAGTTCTCCAAGCTAGCCGTTCGACAAATTCTTCAGCATCAAAAGGTTCCTAAAAATACTGTACATCAGTAATTTAATTTTAATTAAGAATAAAACCTTACCTGTTCTAGTTCTTTCATATATTGTTGCATCATTTTGGAAAATTTAAATTTTAAAATGTTTTTATACCAAAGGGGTGTACATAAACAAACTGTAAGGTTATGTATGCTCTATTATACAGAATGTTGTTGTTTTTAGAGTTCATATATCAGCCCACAAGTGCGAAGGTTTTTAAGTTTTAACTTAACTAGACAAAACCAGTGTAATCCTAGCGAGGCGTGACTAGTGCAGTTGTCGATCTCCTTTTCTTCTTACATAAAATAAATCTAAGTCTAGAAATCTACTCATTACTGGATATACACTTTTAAATATCACTAGTGCAGAAATTTCCATTTAAATAATAAGGCGTACTGTAAATTTGATGATACAGATGATGATGAGCTGATGGGCCAAGATTGTCAGGATTTTGCAAGTTCGTCTCTACTATGTTCAAAAAGTGTAAATAAAATAAATTCAGTTAGCAAAGTTCTGTTGTTTCAAAACTATTCAGAAACATATTTTATTATTTTAGAGTCTTTTTCAAATTAGCCCACTGATATTTGTGATTAATTCAAAATAATAAAGAGAGAGGAAATCAACAGTAAAGTTATCTTTTTTCTGAACAATCTTGTTATGCAACCAATGTTTATTAAAATAATCTGCATTTCTAATTTCTAAAGTAAACTTTAGTGCCTTCATATACAAAAATATAATTAGAAAATGAATTCTGGAGAAAAGGCGCCAAGATTTTAAATCTCTTTGGAGTCTGATTGGTTCTTATTGCTGTTTTTCTATTGGTTCGGCATTTTGTTACGCTATTGGTCGGCATGTGCGCTTTTTAATGTTTCCTCTATTGTGTATTCGTGAGTTTCTATTAGAGATGCCACGAATAGTGATTTGGCCGAGTACCGAATACCGAATATTCGGCCATGCCTTTGGCCGAAGCGCCGAGTATTCGGCCGCCGAATATTCGGTAAAAGATGTGTACATTTCGCGCGAAACAGGTCGCGAGTCGTGACTTGAAATGCAAATGAGATTGACTTTTATTTGAAAACTTCTCGCCTAGATTGGAAGGCAGACCCTTACAAGTGGTGATCAGCAAACACAAAGCAGTATCCAATGCTGACAAAATTCGCGAAGATTTACCTATCATCTACTGGCAGTAGTAGTATATAGTGAGAGGCTTTTTTTAGAAGCAGGTATTATCTATGAGGAAAAGCGCAATCGTTTGCTATCATCAAATGCTAAAAAAATTGTTTTTATTTATCATAACTTGTCACTGATAGATTCTAAGTATTAAATTTGTAATGATGTATTACTAAAATAGACGCATTTTAAGTAATATGTGCTTTTTTAATAATTATAATTAGGTATTGCGTACTATTCGGCCGAATACCGAATACAAAAAAAAACGGCTCAATACCGAATAGTAGCAGAATATTCGTGACATCCCTAGTTTCTATATGAATACTAAATGCTTCAACACACCGTATATAGTGCATTCTGTGGAAATGGAAAATCATCATCGTGATGAAGAAGAAAACAATGAGAACCATGAGAACCTCAAAGGAAAAGGGGGAAAAGTTTAAATAAAGTTAGGTTAGACTGAATTTTTTCGGTATATATAGAGCAAGGTAATAAGGAAATAATCTTTTTATCTTCATTTATTCTTTTTCTTTCTTATTATTTATTAGTTTATATGATATTTGGTAGAACACTGAGAAATATGTTACGTAAAAAATTAAAATTGGATCCTATTGGTAGTGCAAAATGTATTGCTGCAACTCAACATAATTCAGAAACCAATAATGATGTTACACATGATAACCACAAACCAAATGATGGGCATCTTTCTGAACAATCTAACAGCTCAATAGCAGAACAACTTTTAAAATTAGAATTAGATTTAAATGAATCGTTAAAGAAATTGATTTTTAAAAAACCTGTAGAGTACGTTTATTATCCCCTTGAATATGCTTTTAAACCTCATTCGGCATTTGTCAAAAAATACTGTAAAACACCAAAGAAAATTTTATTTTTGGGCATGAATCCTGGACCATGGGGAATGTGCCAAACCGGTATTCCATTTGGTGAAGTAAAAATTGTTAAAGAATGGTTTGAGATTGATGAGGAAGTTTTTAAACCAGAACAAGAATGTCCTGAAAGGGAAGTGCTTGGTTTGGCATGTCCTCGATCAGAAGTTAGTGGCCAACGTATTTGGGGATTGTTTAGAAATATTTGTGGAACTCCAGAGAATTTCTTTAAATCTTCTTTTATGTTTAATTATTGCCCTATTGCTATGCTGAAAGGTAATGGAGGTAACATCACACCATCTGAAATTAAGGTACCATTCTATTCTATGTAGTATTAATTTTTTGTTTTTACTAAAATAATATAAAAATGTAATATAAGAAATGACAGCTTTGTTTTGTTACAGGGAGAAACGCAACGACAACTTGAAGAGATTTGTGACGAAACTTTGTTTGATGTAATACAGTTGTTGCAAGTTGAAATACTTGTGGGGGTAGGAAAGTTTGCTGAGAAAAGAGCTCTTGAAGTTTTGAAGAGGAATAACCCATTGAACACTAAAGTTCTTTATCTTGTACATCCAAGCCCTCGTGTTGCAAATAATCAGAATTGGATGGTTACTGCAGAAAAGAAATTGACTGAATTTAATTTAATGTCTTATTTTAAAAATTAATTTTAGATTTATAAATTCTGTATGTCATAATAGTAGTATGTTACAATCAGCTACAGAAACTGTTAATGAAGATAAACAAAATCCTACTTCAGTCAATGACAATTTAACAGAACTACAGCAGAAATTTATGGAAACAGCATTTAATTTTGCTTACAATGCATTAGCTGTTCAGGAAGTACCTGTAGGTTGCATTTTTGTATATAACAATGAAATTCTAGCAAGTGGAAGGAACACAGTTAATGAAACTCATAACGCAACGCGCCATGCTGAAATAAACTGTATAGATGAAGTTAACAATTTCTGTAGATCTAAAAATTTAGATGTTAAGAAAATTTTTTCAGAAATTGATGTGTATGTTACTGTAGAACCATGCATAATGTGTGCAGCGGCTTTATATGATTTACATGTAAGAAGTATTATTTTTGGTTGTAAGAATGATAGGTTCGGTGGACAGACTGTTTTTAATGTTGCTTCAGTATTAAATCCAGTAACAGAAGTTAAAAATGGATACAGAGCAGAAGAGGCTATGAATTTGTTAAAAGAATTTTATAAAGGCACAAATCCAAGTGCCCCACTAGATAAAGTTAAAGTTAAAGGAAAAAAGGCTAGAAAACCTTCAGATGAAGCAACACTTAAAACATGATGCTTAAAAAGTGTTTTATTTTATTAAACTCTTTTTTTGCATTCCTTTATTATAGACTGTTAATATTAGCTGAATATAATTTTTGAAATAGGTACTAGTGTGAATATTTCTGAAATTTTGTATGTATATATAGGGTGTTTTCAAAAATAGGGAGGAAACTTTAACACTAAGTAGAACTTATTAAAACACATGAAAAATGTCTACAAAAATTTTCGTATCAGTAACATTAAAGGAGCTAGAGGACTAACAGCATTGGTGCCACACCATTTGAAGACCTGAGTGCAGTTCATTGTCCTAGCTAAATACTAAAAATAATTTAACGAATTTGTGTTTTCAAAATGTTTCTTTACTTACTTAATTTATGTTTCTAATTCTTAAAAGGCAATTGAATTATTTAAGATCGTCTAATTATTACTTTACTACAAACATCTAATAAAATCACATTGGTAGGTATTCTCATTCCATAATTAAAATTAAAATCATGATTAGAATTTAAAATAAAATGATATAGCTTTATCTCATCTTAATAAGAGGAAAAAGGATATTGAGCATTGTCTAATTTTTTGTTTCAATCTACTATTATAATGGGAAATAGTCACAAAAGCCTACCAGTTTTTGCTAGTGTATCAGTGATAATCTAAATGTGAGGGACCTAAAATTCTATTTCTTTAACTTTATTTTGGTTTTTGTTTCATTTTTGTGTGTAGTACAGGTTAGTAAAATTTCCTGCATATTTTAAAAAACACCCTGTAGTAGCAAATGGCATAATATAAAAGTAACATAATTTCAAAAGGTTTTTGATTCTAAGATGTGAAGTATTTGAATCTAATTACGGATTTCTTGTTTTTTCATTTTCTCAGAAATAATTAATTTACAGTATTGAGATAAATTATAGATTAAACAATTGTCTGGACTTGTTATCATTGGTAACTGCCTCTTAAACAGCAACAGCAGCTTTCCTTGTGTCTTCTAGATATACCTATAGCCCAGGAGTATAAAGAGTTAGCTGTGGAAAAATTCTAGGCCAGCTGAATTTTTGCACAGACCTTTATTTTGGCATTATAATTAATATCGATATTGTACATGCTTCAACCTGAAAATCGGTAAAAAGTAGGGGGAAAGAAACACTACAAAGAATGTTATGTATTCATTGGGGACTTTTGATATTCATTAAATTAGTTTTTCTCATTTGCGTGGAATATAAATACACCGCAGATTATTGTTATTTAAATTGCAATACCAAAATTTAATATTAAGATAACCCTTTTATTGTTTTTTTTTTGTTAATTGCTGTATTTCTTTAGCCTCTTTTATTATATTACTATCGTCTGCATACATTCCTAGTTTTCCCAACTTTAATATATGCTTTGGTAGATTGTTTATGAAGATATTAAATAATGTGGGCGACAGATATGAGCCCTGTAGCATACCTTTAGTAGTGGCCCTAGTGTTTGATCTATTCCCAATTATTTCCACCACCTGTGCCCTTCCCCATAGATATGAGTCAATATCCATTCTAAAGCAAGTCCTCAGACTTCTACTGCCAAAAGTTTTTTTCCTGAACAGGTTTTGATAGACTGAGTCAAATGCCCGACTTGTATAAAGAAATGATACTAAGACTAGGTTTTTATTATTTAAGACTTCATGTGTATGATGTGACAACTTCCCAGCTCTAAACCCATGTTGACAATGGGATAATAGTATTTCGTACTTCTCTAAATAATTAATGAGACAGTTGTAACAATTTTAACAAAGTGGTTTTAGATTCCTTCAAGGAAGTAGGGTATATTCCCTGAAGGAAGCTGCAGTTTATTAAACTTGATAATAAATCAGCTACCTTTACAATTGTTCAAGGTACTTCATCAACTCCAGAGGAACTCTTATAACATACTTTTTTTTATAATAGAGCAGATTTTCTCTACAGTGGTGAGAAATAGGTAGATAAAATAAATGTTGACATAACTTTCTTCGATATTAATTTCCTCAGATGGTTGAGGGACATTATTTCGATAAAAGATTTGTTAAAATATCACAGACTTTTTAAGGATTTTTAATTAGTTCACAATTTTCTGAGGAAAAATCACAAATTTCATAAATAGTATTCGTATTATTTTTTCCCTTCCCTCTATTTTGATTGATAATATCCCAGCTGGTTTTATTTAAATTTTTCACAGTAACTAGCCGCATGTCATTATGTAGTTTTTTTCTTATAACTTAATCTTTGTTGATACAATTTTCATAATGATAAATAAGTACCATACATACATTGAATTGTTTAATCTTTTAGTAATACTGGCCATTTCCTCGACTATTTTTGATAATTCTCTGGTTTCTTCAGAAAATTTGTTCGCTTAAAATTCTTCCAAGATATATCTATATTAGAATTTACATCAATTAATTCATACCAGTTTACCCGACCTACTGCACTCCTGAAGTCTCCTATAGAGGCATCATTGAATTTTATTTTGAGAGCATTGTACAGCTTCTATTCATTGATATGTTGAGTTTTAGTGATATTTAATATGTTTGATCACATATGTGGTTGTCATACTAATGTTGAAAAGTCCTCAATATCACTGAATAGATTGTCAATACAGGATTTGCCAGTTTTTGTTATCCCAGTTGACAAAAGATTGTAGGTTTTATATTAAATTCAAGTAATAAATTAGCCAAAGCCTTACTGTTTTGATTATTAGTATTAGGTACAAAGTAACATATTCTTTGTAATGCTTCTTTCTCCTTGCCCTTACTTTTTGGTGCTTTTTGTGCCATATAACATGAGAACGGCTGCTCCTATGTTTAAGATGCATAAAACTTTCTGTGGAGAATCTTCTGATCTACAGCTTTTATACTTACCATAATTAGCGTCTGACCATTAGGAAACGAGATATCTGCGAAAAACCAATATTTGTGACCACTGACCTTGAAAATGTTTGAAGTGTACACAATATCAATGGAGACTTTCTATGCATTAATTATAATGACAAACTAAAGATCTGTTCAAAAATTCAGCTGGTTCAGAACTTTTCCACAGTTTATCTTATTTTTTGCCTAATGTTCCTGGGCTACTTACTTATATCTCAAGTATCTTTATCAATTTAAGCAGTCATTGTTAAAAGGGAATATGTAACAAAAATCAAATTGCTGGTAAAATTAAAAAAACTGCCTAACAAAAAGAAAAGGAGATTTTTTATGACTTTAATGATGACAGTTTTCTCCTGACTTTACTACAAATTGATTTTGCCACTCTCTGTTAAAAAAAGAAAAGAATTTACAAATGTTTTACAGCCATTTGAAATTTTGCACATACTCCCTTTTAACAGTCACCGCTTCAATTGTTCAAATTGCAATTACAGTTAACTCTTTAGTCTACAAATTTTATTTTACGAAGCTTCTGAAACTATGTTATTTTAGATGCCTAACTTCATCAAAGGTGAAGATTTAAAGTTAAATACTAGTTTCTTGAATATGTGCAGTATAAGAATCTATTGATATAGGAGGAAAATAAATTCCATTTTTTAATTTTACTATAAATATAGTTTTTTAGTATTTTTGTTTGTTTTCAATAAATATTATGAATACAATATTGTTTTTATTCACGGTTTCTGACATGATTACCTGTATCCTAAAGTCCACAATTTCCAAGTTTAACTTAAAATTTCTTATTTCTTTTCCCCAATATTTCAAACATAAGGTGAGATATTGGGATAAAATTTCTACATGCTTGTTACTTTAAAGTTCAAGGTGTCTATACTAATCTAGGTAGTCGTATGCTTGATATCGTTATCAAAGGGAGGAAAATGTGGGGGACTCATCCATTACCCTAAAGAAAGTTGTTACACTACTGAATAATTAAAACAACTGGGAATGCAAAGCATAACCACAACAAACTCCGTTTTGTTACTGAATCCGAGCAACAGTCTGTTCACAAAAATAAACAAACATTTATCTTTCGTTGGCCATTTTGACCATGTTCCCGAAGTGATATCAAAAAACTAAAAGTAAACGTATCTCTTATTTTTTGATGTAGAAGTAAAAACAAAATTTCTGAAAATCTTTCAAATTTCGGCGGTAATTTTGACCATGTTTCCAAAGAGATATCAAAAAACAAAGACACCACATGGTTTTTAGTTTTTGATGTAGAATCCAAATCTGAAGTTGAAATTTCAAAATGTAAAAAACAGTGCGGACCGACAGACTGCAAATTCAGTAGCGACTCCAAAGGAGTCCGTTGAAAATCTCTCTATCTTCAGAATTAATAACTGATTTGGCAAAAGAAGTTCTTGCATTTTTCTCATAGAATGTGTCATTTTTGAATAAAATTGAATTTTTAAAACCAGAATGCGGTTATTTGCATTGCATTTTTCAATGGAAATTAAGCTAACTTCTTTTCCTAAAGTGCACTGCTTTTGAGATATAATAAAATGTCAAAGTTTAATTAAAAACAAGAAATTTTTATTCTTACATACGAACAAATTTCTTGGGTACACTCAATATACCTTATACTCCTGCCGAAATCCAATGAGTAATGGTGAGGGAGTGAGAGTCTTATGGTTGCTGCCCAGTAACATGTGTATCATGTTTTAAGCTTTTGCCTTATTATATAAAATGAGTTGGCAGTTTGTACATTAAGCTAATTTGTTTCTATGTTAAAAGTTACTTTACAAGCCTTAATTTATAAAGAAAATAAAATGTGAACTTTTTTTACAATTGTGAAATAGGCTCTTGGCATTACCCGTTTAACTCAAGATGGATTTCTTAAAACATCTGAATTAAATAAAAATTACTGTTGAACCAATTTCGTTTCATTTCTTTTCTAACTGGAATGAAATTTTCTATTACGAATATATGAAAGTTAAAACAGGGAATTAATCAAGTAAATGATATTGAAATTTACATAAATTTGTGCATTTATTTAGAACCATGAACTGAATGCATTACTGAGAATGAGAAACTGATTCAAGTATAAACAATTTAGTTTAGTGAACTAAATCAATCTATAATTCGGCTTATCTCTCAAACTTAATATTTAATTATAATTTCTTACCATAAAAGATTATTTTAACAAAAAGAACAAAAGCAATATTAACAAAAATTCTATTCATAGACCAGAATTCAATCATAAATGCTTGATGAAGTCTGTTAATTTTATAGCAGGTAGGTGGTTTGAATTTAAATTCTTTTGTCTAATAAATAATACCCAATTAACAGTGTAAACTTTAAAACTATGAATGGCTTTCCTCATTGCAAGAAGTTTAACAAATGACTGTCTTCTAATATTATGTTAAATTATAGATGCTGATTCAATATTAAACACATTTTTAATTATAAGATCGTAGAGAAATTAATTAAAAAAGTTATTTGATCAATATAAAGAGATTAAGCAACAAATTTAATTCATTAAAACCTGCACAAATTACAGGTACACAAAATCCATGGTTTTTAGGCTTTAAGTTAGTTGAAAGTATGTAGTCTTTTTATATTAAGTTTAAAATGACATCACAGCTAGTAATTCATATCTACTAACAGTAGGTTAAATCAGTAGAACCTAGTAAATTTTTCTTATGTAGTGTTGGTAAGAAACCACCAATAGCTTTCTATCGCTTTGAAGTTTAATTTCTGCTTTTTACATTCTGAAAATTTTTTAAAGTTTTGAGTAGACTTTTAATACCCTCCCGTACCTTTTCCAACTGTATCAATACAATGAAATTTATATCGATATCGTATTGATACGGTTTGTGTATCATTTTGCACATCACTAGTTTCATCCCTTACCATAATCTGAAATGTTGAATGTTCCAAATACTACATGCATCTATTAGTAGAGTAACTATTTAAAAGCTTGAAAGCTTCTTGAAAGTGTACGTCACACCTTTACTAGATTTTCTCATGAGTTTAGCTTGTGTGAAAATAAATGTGACTCACCCATCAGTTATAAAAAAGTTTTTAACAAACTCAATAAATTACAATAACAGGGTAGGTTAAAACGATAAATAAAACAATGTATTATTAATAAAAACATCTAATTGAATTACAACGATCTTTAAATTTCTTTTTTATTATTATAATTTAATTCTACAAAATCATAACATAGTTATGTCTACAATAACAAACAAAGCAGATGCATGTTTCACACTTAACAATATATTTTAAAATTACAATCACAATAAATTATTACAAAAATTGTACAAGCTTTTTATTATTTATAACAAGATGTTAACATGCATATGCTTTATTTTTCTTATATGAAATGGAATAATACAAATAATTTTAATTGTACTTAATGTTTCTTACAGTCTAATAAATATTCTCTTTCCCAGAAAAAGCTAAATGTATGTGACCTTTTGTATTTCAAAAAGAGAAGAAAAATTAATACTGCATTCAGTAAGTTTCTTCTGACAGCTATTCTTTCTCAAGATCATCTTTTGTTCTCGTCATTCAAATAATATTCCAGATCCGAGTGACAAGAACAAGAGATGATTCTGAGCAAGAATAGCTGTCAGAAATACCTTACCAAATGCAGGGCAAATACATAAGCATGCTATTTCAAATACACAGTGTGATTCAACTGAACAAGATTAAACCAAATCAAATTAAGTAGTATGAGAAAAAAACTTAAATAGGGTTTATTTTTGTATATAACATCTTTAGTGTTCCATCTTGAAAAGTTAAAATTTGGCAATGCATGCATCAAAAAATCACTGTACCAATGGTGATTACCACCAATATTATATTAGAAAATATTGTTTTGTTGTAGGTAGTGGTAATATTAATTTTTGTCATATCTTAAAACGCTTTTTGAACTTTTGGCACTAAAAACTTAACTAACGATGCTCAATTTTTCACTAATCCAATGTGATGCCAGTTTAAAACGAACTAAAAAGAAGTTTGCGCTGAAATAAGCAAAATTGATGATATTGTCAAATTAAACATTTCAGGAAGAACACTAAAGAAAGCTCTGATATAACTAAACTTAGGACATAGATAGACTATCAAGGGTAATCGTTAAAAGTATGGACGGTTCATGCATATTTGCATTTTATTATAAAAATTAATAAATTTCTTATTTTGTTTTACTTTAGACATATTTTGATCATGCCAATTCTACTTATAATACAAAATTACTTTTAAAAACGTGAAGTAAAACAACGCTGTTAGTCAGCATATTGTTATCAAGAAATAAACACATCTGGTATACAGCAGACCAATTCTAATATTCGACCAAGCATGCTTGGACTTTACTCAGATTGTATTCATCTAATTAATGGATTCATGGCTGTTACAGGTGCATTCCATAAGTGAACAACCATATGTATGCGTATCTTAATATGCATTTTTCTTTGTGCCTAATATGGTAAACGATTCTCTCCATCTAGAAATGTCCTAAGTCTAGATATGACATACAAAGTGTCCAGGAAAGTATGTATGTATGGAAAAGTTCTTTATTATCAATTCTTCAGAAAATCTGTTTCTTTATAAAATTTTGTGCTTGTTTCAAAACTTCAAACAGTGGAAAGAGAATTTTAATATTACCAACAATAAAGAAAACTCGAAAAAACAATTTTTCAATTAAAAAGATCATATTGATAAGTTTCAAATACGTTAAAAATTATGTTAGCTTTTATGCATGTGCATTCTAAACATGCCAAGGTGATTGAACTTGGTCACCTTTTAATAGAAATATAAATATTTTTAAAATTTTCACTACTGATGACAATATTCAAAATTTTATTGAAAGTTTTGGGGTAAGCACAAAATTTTATAAAGAAACAGATTTTCTAAAGAATTGATAAAGAATTTTTCCATTTCTTTCATACTTTATTTCTAGACACATAGTATGAAGATGTTGGTTCTATATTATACATTTACTACAAGTCTGTATATTAAACCAACTGGTATTAATACTTGTTTTTCAAATAACAAACAGCTACCTATCGTGTGATCATCAGAAACCAGTCCGAGGACTGAAATCCAAAATCGCAACCTTTTGCCAAATTAAAAAATGAGTAATTTAATATTATGTCAAAATATTCAAAGACTCTAGGGTCAAATTGGGCCAATCAGACTCTGGCCTTTGTACAGTGGAAATTATTTCTGCAATTAAATTCCACAAAAATTTCTTCTGATTAGTTACCAAAATTGTTTACACACAGGTTTTCATGAATAAATCATTTTTATAGAGATTTTGTAATCTTTTGTGAAGATTTGAATCTTGCATAATATTTCTTTAATATCTTAAAAATAAAAACCAACAAACCTTTCTACTAATTCCATGTAGTTAACTACGATGACGTGACTCTTGATCACACAATATAAAAAAAAGTAAAAGTTTCCAATATTACAGTTTTAAGGTTCTGTCAAAATGCAAACCATCTAAAATTTTATCTTTTACTAATTTTTATCATAACATAAGAAAAAGCTAAAATCATTAGTTGGTTCAGGTATATATAATATAGAATCAAGCATAATTACAAAAACATTTTTTACAATTTAAATACAATGAAAATAAATAAAACCTTAATTGTCATTAAAAATTCAATTCAATTCTCAAATAACCTGGTCATCAACCAGTACTAACCATCACAACCTTCTAATCTGCTTCAAGCAGCTTTTAATTGCAAAGGTTAAATCATTAGGTCCAGCCTAATTTGGTTTGGTCTTTTTAAAGGTTATATCAAATTTCTTAATCGATAGAAAAAAAGATGTAACAATTAAATAAAATAAGTCTTGAATTTTAATGACAATTAATTATAGACGTACATATAACGAGCTAAAATCACTTGTGAACCAAACCGACTTATTGTCCATTGCATGCTACACACATATTTTAAAAATAATCATTTGAAAATAAAAATTAAACAACATGAAAGCATGAAACACACTGTATTAAAAATGTATAATATACTATTTATATAAATAACACAATCTAAACAAAAATTATGTAGTATGTAGAGAGGCAAATAAGTAATGTAATGCTAAAAGAAAGACAACAGTATTTGCAAAACAAACAACTTCATTCATAAAAATCAAAAATTTTAAGAATTCTGTACAAAGTAAAATAAAAAGAAATGTATATACAATCATATTCACAATGAATAATTACGAAAGATGCAAAGTTTTCACTTCAAAAACTTCTACACAGGCTGTAAATTACTAGGAGAATGTCCATTTGTCTGAGTATAATCAATGGTAGTCTCTTCAGGAGTAGCAGTAATCGGTGGCGGTGTTGTTTCCCTCGCACTTTCACTATCACTACTACTGCACGAACTGCATGTTTCACTAGAATCAGATTCTGAATCTTTTGAATCTGAATTACTAACAACGATTTTATTACGCAAATCATTATTTTCACGCTTTAAAGTTTCATTCTCGATGAGCAAACGTTCTATTTCTTTTTGAAACTCTTCTGTGCCAGGATTGAAATTATCCTCTTCCGCTTCTATATCAATATCCCCAAACTTTGCCTTTATGCGTTTATTTAAAAAATCAACACGTTTTTCAAGTTGTAAAAATTCTTCAATTAATTCATTCTTTGACATCTGGTTTAAACGCTCTGCTCGAAGATTCTCATAAGTGTCGTCAAAATCTTTCCTTAAAAATGATTCTTCATCTTCCGGCGATGAATAAAATTCACCATCTGAATCCATACTGAAGCTGGAATCTCGTGTTCTTGTAAGACATTTGTCGTTTCTCAGCTGTTCGTCTATTTCTTTACTATTACCTATAAACAAATAAAATCATTAAAGAAAGATAGGTAAGTAAAAATAATAAAAAAGGTTTCAATAACAACTAAAAATCAATTTGTTTCAATGTAGCGTAAGCATTACACAATTTATATCTGTGTTTACTCATGTATCTGAATTTAGTAAGAGGATGTTTTCATTTTCTATTTTTATAAATAAAAATAATGTCAAATTCCTATTACATATTATACAAAACAATTCTGTTTTTTGAGAGCTTTTGAGAGGATGTTTTATTATCATGTAATTATAATGTAAATTTTATAACTCTAAATTGTTTTATTTATCTGGCTTGTGATTAAATTATCATTAAACACTTCAACAAATTTTTGAATGAAATAGGGATCACAAAAAAGCAATTTTGAAAGTACAGTTGAATTATAAACACATGCATTCTAGCAACACACTAAGGAAAGGAAAAAACAGTTAGGAAACCTTTTAGGCTACTGTTGGCACCTATTTATATCAAGTTTTTACAAAGATAAGGCCTAATATAAACACAGAACTGTTTAGAAAAAACAAAACAATCACTATGAATAATAAACCAGTTGCTTGAATAATAAACATTGTTCCTTTGTGGAAATGAAAAGGCTCAAATTAATAAAACTTATGATGCTATTTAGTTTTATAAAACAATGTCATTGTCTATGTTCATATTACAAAAGATCTTATCAGAAGCTATTACCTGTAGACAGCAACTGATCATTTTACACTATAACTGAGTAGTTCTAAAAGTTATCACTTCCAAAAGTATAAAAGTATACGATTTAAAATTTAATATCTTGCTAACATGACAGGAATACACAAAAATGTATCAATATGCTATGCATACATATCTAATATTATTTATTTCACAACTTACAAACGTTTTACAAATTTAGAGCCTTTTGTTCAAAATAATGATTAGTTTTAATTTTAACACAGTCAAATTTAATTTAAAACATTATGAAATATTAAAATGAAATTTTGTATATGCTTTTTGCTCTTTGGTATCTATTATATTGTGTGAATTTCCATAGTTGATACCATACCAGCATAGGGAGAGATTGTAAGGTGATGCAAGCAAGAATTTATGTTATGTCAATGAAAAGAAATTGCTTCATTTCTGGGATTTACTGATAATTCAGGGACAAAAAGTGCCATATCTTTTTCATGGGATGCAGTTTTCGAGCGGAAGTGTCGCCTAGCCGATAATTTGACAAGGCCAGTTGAGGTTACAAAAAAGCTAGTAAAACGCCGAGTGCCGTCTAATAATCGGTAATCACCATTTTGTTTCTTTTCTTTTTGTTTTGGCTATTCTGGATCAGAGATGTTCTATCATCTCCCGATGTTTGACTATATAAACCAGAAATACTGTATATTATCATGGTCTATAGTAAGACAGCTTTATGAAGAGACTTAGAAAGATTACATTTATTAGCAAGTACAACATGTTGAATTTGACATTTTGCAGTTAGCCCACCGCATATAATTTTGGCGCCCTGACGTGGGGCTTGAAAAATTTAGCATCGCCGATATTAAAATTTCGTCACTCAATTAGTGAGATTCTGGAAATCTAGCTTGCATATAGAGCAGATTATAAATATTTTATTCTCAATGTATTTTCATCATTTAGATTATTGAGATCTGCAAATTTTACATCACACTTGTGGTTTTAATCCAACATAACCTCATTTTAACTTGAACTAACCTAAGTAAAACAATTTTGACTTAACCTAACTTGGTTAATTTTGCATCTATTACAAATTAGCCCAACTTTATCTAACCTACTTGATTTAATTGCATATAACCTAACCTAACCCAATTTAGCTATATCTAATCAAAGTTCTTAAGTTCAGTTATTTAGGCAACTCAAGCAAAACAAAGCTAAGCTAAACTAAACTAATGTAACTTTATAAAAAACCATCTAATCTAATTGAAATTAGCCTAACTTACATTTAACAGGTTAATGATTTATATTCATCGGTTTTACTGTGCCTCGTAAAACATACATTTTTTCATCAACCTTATTAGAAAGTTAACTTTTCGACCTTCATTTTGTGGCTGAAAGTTGACAATTGTATCTCAGCAGGAGACAAAGTAATTTTGCCTCTCAGTGAGAGGTAAAGTAATTTTTCCTTCCTGTTGTTCAATTTTCATTTGTTCTTTTGCTTAGATACATTCTGGATACCATAGATACCAAAGCTGTCTGCAGAAGTAAATTTTTAATGTAGAATAACTTTGATTTTGATGAATTTTTTAAGATCAACAAAAAAATCATATGTGAAACCCTGGAAAAAAAAGTATAACTTTCTTCCCTTGCAACACAAATAACTATAGACAGCAGTAGAATACAAAAAACCTTTATTGATTAATTTATCTCAGTATATTTATTTTTTTATTATTTTGCATAGAAGAGTGTGTATATTTTAACAACATGGACTTACAAAAGGTAAAAGACAGACCAGACTGATGGAAGAGATAAAAACTATGACCACAGGAAATCAATTAAAAAGCTCAGAAAGGCGGTAAAATACAAAGACGAGAGGCATGATTATCTGAAACAGGTAACCAAGGTGAAAAATTTGACAGAATAATATAAGCCATGCAAAAAATGAAGGCTGATATAGAAACAAGATGGAAAATGGCAAAATTGCCCAAATCCAGTTAACTCAGCAAATGAGCAACTTCCAAATTAGGCAATATAAACAAGCCCAAAACACAAAACGAGAAAAACATTGTAGAAGAAAGCAGCAAGATTATAACCTAAATATAGTCATTAGTTTATATTGGTAATAAGTTGCTGTTTGTAATTTCATAACAGAGCGGCATAATGATTGGGATTATCAAAATATGTACTATTGATGAAGTTTGTGAATTATGCAAATGAACTTAGCCTTTAACTTCACACTTTTTAAAAATATATCTCTAACCTCACTTTATATGTAAAAATTTAAGATCTTTTCCATGCACTTCAGAGCAAATTCATTAACTCCAAAAGTACTTAAAAAACACCTAGTGGAGTAAACAGATATATTAAAAAAAAGGTATAGATGTAAAAAAGCTCTTAGATGTAAGTACTGAGTGTACTTTCAGATGTTTTAGAAAATAATTTTTGATTATACTTAATTTTATTTTTCTAATATCTCTGAAATACTCTGTGTAAGTGCTTCCAATGATATCAAACAACTACAGATATCTCAAAAACAAGAAATTGTAAGTTACTATAAAACAATAAAATTGTTCACATTATTTTACATTTTATGCTTTGTTTTCAGCTATTAAATTTTCCACAACTAGTTGTAGGACACCCAGTATAAATTTAAAAAGATTAGTATACTTTACCTCATGATTTCTGATTTTACTTACAGGCTGTTTGTGTATACTTTCAGGTATTCAGATATTTTTTTAATTCTTAAAAATTCGCTTCTTTAGTAAAAAACTGCAATGGGCTTCCTTTGAGAGTTTAATAGACAACATTTCCTGCAATATTATTTTTCATTAAGAAAGTATGCAAATAAAATTGCATTTCTATCCAAGATGGAGATTTTTTAGATTAAAGAAAGCAACAAAAATCCAATCTTCTATAAGTAATTGAGGAGTAGGCTCCAAAAAGAAATTAACGTGTTTATAGACCTTTATAGTAACAATAAAAATGAAATTAAAAATTTGGCAAAATGAGAAATCTGCACATTTCTAAGCATTTTTTCTCTTACTCTTTAAGAGGAAAAAACAAGTTGCGAATCACCCTGTATATTCTCATTTGACTTGATTTGAATTACTATTAAAAATACCTAACAACACTTTTAATCTATTTATTTTAAAAATTTCCAGATAACCAAGATGCTTATGGAATAGTAACAATTGAGCATGTAATATGTATTGCCTACCTAGTTGCTCCACTCAATTTATTCCTACTGTATAACAATAATTATTAAATTAAAATTTAATTTATTTAATAAAAGTAAAACTAATGTTTTATAGTTAATAATCCCAAAAGAAATACAGGGTGTCCCAAGTTATATATCTATCCATATAATAAGCGTTATTTTGAAAGATAGAGATGTGAAATTTAGAGACGGTATATTAACGATCGGGAGGTACCATTCTACAAAATTAGAAATTTTTTATAGTTACATAAATGTGACATCTGCACATCACATCACAAATCACTTTCAATTTTTGCACAATAAAGTAGTATTTTTTCTTTAATCAATTGATTCACAAAAAATTTTGACTAGTTATATGTAACATTTGTACCATTAAACTTAATCACATGTTAATGATTTTGTAGATTTCTTAGTGCTTTTACAAAATTGTCGATCCACACACCTTAAGTTTAGTGATTGATAATAGAAAGTCAAAATTAAAAACACCTATATACTTTGAAATAAAAAGTGGAATTCTAAGAGAACTGTTTGGATTTGAACATTATTATCTTGAAAAAAAATAAAAGAATATGGTTCAAGAATTATTTCGAGAAAACTTGATTTCACTTGTCATTTCTGAAAATCTGCAACTAAACAAGGAAGTAAAATGGGATATAAATTTATATATACATTTTGTCTTAACTTAAGCCAAAGAATACATGATTAAAATTTGATGGTCAAATTCGCAGACACCCTGTATACCATTAATCGATGATATCAAGGATATAAAGAAGTAAAGGTATATCTTGAAGGTCAAACATTAAGGATTAAAGAATTTATAGTCTATTTAAATTTAATCAGCGAAAGGGATTTGCCAAATATGTTAGATCAATTACACAACTTAACCACTACATTAAAAAGTTCAGATTCAAATTTAATCAAGCTTCATGAAATATTGACAAATTTGATAAAAGATTTATCAGAGTTCTCCAAGACCCCCGAAACAATTGTTAACAAAATCAGAATTAGTTAGTATTACACAAAAAATTCTATTCAAGATCAGAAGAATTAGCTATAAACAATATTGTATAGATATACTATTTACAATCTATTATCAGTATTTTAGATTCCTAGATCTTTAGATCCCCTTAAGAACCTTCAGTGTATACAGACGGTTTGTTATATTTCTTTCAAAATAACACATTTTCTGAGTACAATGATATTAGAACAAATTAGAAATTTACTGAATAAATTGATTGAAGTATAGTAATAAAATCTTTTCTATTAAATAACAGTGAATGGGGTATTTTTGCTTAAAATATCAATTTGTCCTGAACAGGCTTACTTAGTAGTAACACTAAGGTAGATTAAAACGCCTGGCAATGCAAAGCATAACCACAACAAACTCTGTTTTGTTACTGAATTCAAGCAACAGTCTGTTCACAAAAATAAGCAAACATTTATCTTTCTGGCAGCCATTTTGACCATGTTCCTAAAAACTAAAAGTACATGTATCTTTTATTTTTTTTGATGTAGAATACGATTCTAAAGTAAAAAAAATTTTGAAAACTTTTCAAATTTCGGCAGCCACTTTGACTATGTTCCTGAAGAGATATCAAAAAACGACAACACTATGTGTTGTTTAGTTTCAGATGTAGAATCCAAATTTTAAATTTTAAAATTTAAAAGAAAAATGCAGACTATGCAAATTCAGTAACGACTCCAAAGGAGTTCGTTGAAAATGAAAGCAACAGTTATTTCATAAATTTCTATATTAATTTATTTAAAAGTTGGGACTGTGACTGTTCGATAACATACAAAAAATTTGCCTTTTTCAAGGTTTTCTTCAGTGAATTACAATTCTCTAATCAGCACAATTTATTAAACTAAAAGGTTATAACATATAATTTGTAGATAGTATGTGTAAGTAATAATAATGGAATTTAGAAAAGTTTAAAGCAGCCTTTTGGCAAATAGGTTTTTAGCCAAATCATTTATGAATGCCAGTTAATTTGCTTGTATTGATTAATTTCTATCTGTCACAATATTAAATTGGAATTAATTATCAAATGTAACTGGAAACAACAGAAAATCTAATAAAAGATAACATCTCTTAAAAAATTCACTTTGTGTATTAAACAAACATTACAGAATACTGGTTAACCTTGTCAAGTAACCTAATACACGACAATAAAATTTTGAATAGATTTACCACTTACTAAAATATGCATAAATGTACACACACTAATAGTATCTACACATTTTTTAGCAAATAACAGTTAAATTATGTAATATAAAAGTATGAATATAATTAGAAGACAAAACTAAGAATGTATTATATGGTTCGTAAATTGTAAATTAATTAATGTTGGTCCGTTTTACGTTGTTTAGGAAAATCAAGTTAAAAACATATTTTGGGGATAATTACAATAAAAATGTGGAATTATTTAAAAAAACAACGCGCCGCAAACGCTATTCCGATTGGCGCGACGTCGACTGATAAAACCCCCCACCATCCTGAATTTATTTGTTTTGTTTTTTTGTGCTTTTGTCACATTTCAAATTGTCATTGTTCAACAAGATTATGTAACTGTCAAATTTTTGTTTGTTTCCTTTTTTTTAGAAATCTCGTATAAAACCTATACGTAATTTATAAATAAGTTGTTTTGCTTTAGTAACAAAGTTGATTAGCAAGTACTTTTTTACTTTTACATTTTCGAATTTTTAATTATCAATTTTCAATTTCAAAAATACAGAATTCTGCATAACGTACGTATACGAATACGGTAACGTTACAACATAGCAACCAGCCTTCTGATTGGTTGTTGCTATCGTAGAGATAACGTTACCGTATTATGAAAACCGGTTTGCAGAAACTCCGATCCAAAAATGTCACTATAAATAATGTCATGTTCCATAGTTTTTGCGCGTGAATTTCAATAATTTTCTCTCATGAAGTAAAAACCATGGAAATTTGTTATTTTTTTCATGTAAGAGATTAAAGATTATTTAAAAATGTTCACGTGATTTATTTAGATTGTAAGGGAGATATGTATATTATAGAAGTACAGTAACTCACCAAACAACAATAGAATATTTGAATGTTTCCCTTGAATAATCTGGTTTTGTTGGGAAAAGTTCGAAACTACCCTTACAAACTGGTTTTCTCATACGGATGGATAAAACTGCATTGGATAATAAATTATATACTCTTGCAATATACGTTTCATTAACTTTTTCTTAACAAAATCTGTTTTTTATTCAAAATTAGTGTTATTGATGTTATTTTATGTACCGCCCATTTCCTTCTAAAGTTGCAAACCTACACAATTTTACAGTTTCTCATTTTTAACCCACATAAAATAATACAATAGATTACTTTTTATCCTTTTTTGCATAAACATAACAAGAACCTCAAATAAAATTTCCAAAAATACTTTTGTTTATTATTAATTTTAAGTACATAAAAGGCGATTCAGACGATTTATAATTCTTCAACACATTAATTCAGTTGACAATAACTTTTAAACTACGTTTCCATCGTTCCTAACAAAATCGTGTAAAATATTTTTCCAAGATTTCTCAAATATGAAAGTAAAGCTTTATTATTATGTAAAACTGCATTTAAATCAGTTATAAATGCTTAAAAGCCATTCATTCTATTAAACTGAAATTTACAGCTTGTTTCCGACTATCTAATAAAAAAATCAATAATAAAAAAGGGATATTGCAATAGTTTCAAGTTAAAATTTGCTTATTATTTCTTCTAAATAAAACAATGACTAACAAGCAGGTAATTACAACTAAATATTATTTTTATTGTTGTTTTTCGTTAAAGGTATTCAAGTTAAAAGCTTTTTCGATTTCCAAACTTTTAAAAGTTAACACCTAAATAAAATTCATCGCATTACTTCAGAAATTGTTTTAATTCGATGACATATAAAACTTTTGATATAATTTACCTTGGTCTTCAATTAAAAATTGATTGCTATTATGTGGTGCTTCGGGTTTGATAACATTATTTGAAGATTTTCTAACCCGATTGAGATATGGATGCCGCCGTTTATTTCTTCCTCGGCGCGTTTTTCGTTTTTTAGAAGGTATCTCTTGCTCGGCGATCTTCGGCTGGTTGTCGGATTCAGTCGATGCGCGCGCAGCGCTACGTTGATCGACGTCATCTTGTGGAAGCGCACCAACCGCTTTGAAATTCTCATTTACTGCTTCTAAATTTGAACACATTTTATTAAATCTTGCCAGAACGCTTTCTTTTGCGATTAGTTTTCACTTGCGAACCAAACTATACGCCCTTGTCAGGAAACACTTGCACAACTAGCTCTGCACGAAGTGCACACGACCTTAGCGAAATCGCCATTTTTAAACTCGAGTTCCAGTGTTTTCCGCTAGGTGCGCCATCCTTTATCCCCCGCTGCGCGCTGATAGGGTAAGCTGCCCAGCCCACTCAATTCGCTTACTACATTTCCTTTGTTTGTAAATAAGGATAGGGATGATGATTTTCTATTTCCTGATTTCTTACTCAAATTAATTTGCGGTATTTAACGCTTTAATTAATTTTATCCTAAACACTGCTTATCTTGACTTGATAAAATATGTAATAAAAAAAAAAAGATTTAGGGATACGTTACAGGAATTTACACCGGATATTTTTAGAATTTCTCTTTTATTGCATTTCATATAAACAGTGCATCTTTGTTACAGCTTAGATGATACGTGACCTACAACTACAGCTATAAACAGGAAGTTTTTGGCCAACTTTCTCAATTTTTTTTTCTATGCCATCTTCCCCTAAGGTCTAATATTGCGTACTTTTAATAATGGTAATACTAAAAACATCGTTGATTTGTTTAGCTTTAGGGCACTTGAAAATAGTGGGGTCTTTGTCTCGACGCTATCTGTACAAAATATTAGACAAACATTCACTATAATTGCCGAGAAGTGTTTTGGTTTTGTGTGTTTATTATAAGAACGCAAATTATGCAGTTTTATCTCTTACAAACATTTAATAAACACACATGTTTACAATGTTCTTTTTTTAAGATGTTTACATTATTTTTATTAAATTTCTCAATTTGACCCAAAGGCCAATAACATGTAATAATGTAACGTGATAAATTTAAGGTAGTTAGAAATAATTAATTCATCAAAATTAGAAAGCGTCTGGAGTCGTAACAATATATGAACTAGGTATTTTTTTCATTTTTCCAATTACTGCTACTTATGTTTGCTTAGATAAGTAGCGATTATACTAGAAAATATACAATTTGCGACGTTATTTTAGTCAAGTCTAATGTTTATGAAAGATGAGCTTAAAATAAAACCTACATATTTATGGACATAAAGAAATTATATTGCAGCATTTTAGTAATTTAGTATAATAACAATAGCAATTGATAATGGCGTTAAAAAATTTTTATTGCTTAAATTAAAAGCTACATTCTGTTATACAGAGTATACTAAAAATATTATACAGGATGGTTGTTTTGTCGTTTACTATAGCAAGAATTTCACTAATTGCGTGCTTTAAATAATTACTTTATCAATGTTTTCTAACTGAGAACGACTTTGTGATTTGGATCGGGGCAGGGATGAATTAAAACATAGGGAACTGAACTTGGCTTTTCCAGAAACTTTTGTGACGTCGCTTCTCCCAATTTTCTGTTCTTTGCAGTGTTTATTGTGACATTTCCAATAAAAATTACAAGCAGAATCGAGATTGTGTTGTAATACCATAACCGGCCTACAAATGAAATCAATTTTTTTTTGATCATTTTTGATTTTATTGTTCAATCATTTCAGATTTTTGACTTCTCTATTAGCTTTTTGATTTATGTATATGTGAATAATTTAAAATCATTTTGCTTGACTTCAAATAAAACCTAGTTAAAAATGAAATGAAGATTTAAAAATACATTTACGTATGCGTCAGTGGCGTACCTTCACCAAATGAGGCCCGTGGCAGGACTTTTTTGGAGGCCCCTATTCAAGCTTCACACAAACGCGCTTGCGTGTCTACGATCACACATGCAACCTACCAGTGTTTTAAATTTACAAAAAAATTAACCGTTTTTATAATATAAATGATACTTCACAGGAAAAATTTCATTGCTAAAATAACATTCACCCAGAGCAACTGTTGATTGAAGCCAAATAAATAAATATTTATTATTTATTAACTTCAAATAAATTCTTTATTTGGGATAACTAAATACTTATTTATATAAGAACATGTTATGTATGTATTTTATTAAAATAGTTCATTAAAAAAGGATTTAAGTTACAGTTCAAATCCCACATTTGTCAGTTATTTTATTATATTTAGTATGTAATTGATAATTTCAATTTCAATTTAGAGGCTATGTGATTTCAAATAAATAATCTAGTTTCTACAAATAAATTATATTTGGCGCAAATGCAAAAAAATTTTTTATTTACAACAAAGCAACTTTATTTGGTTCTACTAAATTATTTCTCTGAGTGTCCTCACATGCTGAAACGGCATGGATCTAATGTTAAGATTTATATGTTAACTTCAACATATCAAATTGACTGCCAGTATACTGGTAGAAGACGAATTTTAGCTGATTTAGCAACGATGAAATTCTCATGCATATAATAATTGTACGAGAAAAGTCGAAAAGCTCCTTTCATTCGAAGCTACGGATACACAAACTGTTAAATATAATTTTAGGCCCAAGCAAATGTTTGGCACGGACTCAGTAAAGTTCATTTCTACTGTAAATTGAATCATTTTGAGTGCGGTCCACTTCTTCTGTTGCGATCCCCGTTGCTTTTATATGCCTTCTTAATCTGTTGATTTCGGGCAGGATCTCTTCTTTTTCGAAATCGTCGTACATATTGCTAAAGTTTGAAATCAGGCTAGGAAGTTGTAAGTCACTAGCACCTATTAAGTTCACTGTCTGAGTAATTCTGAATTTTTCAAAAACGCTCTCCATTGATTCTATTCTCGTACACTTGAACCTTCTTCGTCCCCTTCTTTCAACAGATATTCTCATTTCTTCACATGTTTTGTTTGCAAACTTCATTGCGTTATCTACCAATTCATCGCGGCTTTCTTCTAAAAAAATCTTCAAGCTTTTTAGTTTCTGTACAATCTTCTCTAAACTTATACCTTTTGCTTGTATATATTTTTAAGTATAATTTATTTCTTCTAAAATGTTCGACCACAAGTGAAAGAACCCGAGAAATTTATAATCACATATGTTTCTCATCAAAATTTCAGCTGATCCTCTTGTATTAACATATTCTGTTTGATCATTTAACCTCTCAACAGCTTGCACCACTTTCTCAAAATGTTTCATTATTGTTTTCACGACATCGTGCTGAGCACTCCATCTAGTTTTAGACAATTTTCTACTGACACTCCAACAACTTGCTTAAGAATATCCCATATATGAGCTGATGATGAAAAGAAATTGTAAACACTTTCCA
>VTPC01090619.1:0-14219 GCA_011009095.1 Ignelater luminosus
TAATATAATTCTCTGTAAAAGTAGTACATATTAACAATTTATTATTAAATGATTGTATATTTGCTATTCTCGTTTAGAATATCATGTATGTTATACAGATTCTTTAACACTAACTAGTAAAAGAATTACCTTTTCACAATTTAGCGTGCAACATTATTCATGATCGTAACACAATTCTCTGAAGTTGAATAAATATTGTTACTATTTATTACAACTATTCCATGAGAATGAGATGCAAGGTTACCAGATGTGTGACAAATTGTCTGCATTCTGGTGCCTATTTTTAGTTTCGGTGATTGACTTTTTTTTACTGAAGTTAGTGTTCTTGTAACGGTTCAATTTCTTATAAAAAGGAATTTTTAAGAATTAGCTCAATATAACTTTTATCGAAAGTGCTTCGTACATTTTAATATTTTTTTAAGAATTTACTTTAAAATTACCTTTCGCATATTTTTATCTTTGTTTATACGATAGGTGTCTATTCAATGTTCTAAGAAAGTGTTTTTGTTATTCTATTCAAGTTAGTATCTTTTATTGTATATTTTTACCTTGAATAAAATTTTTAAGAATCTTCGCTGTTTAATTCAAACGTTTTGTTCAATTGAAAAATTCATTGTACAATTATTGTATTGGGTTGAATTAATTACCCACGACGTGAGTCGGAATATAATTGTATATGAAGATATTAAGTAGTTCTGAGAAATTAAGTCTCTTAATTTTTGACCGAAACTCTTGTGGAGGATGATTTATTCAATTATTACTTCTGTCATTTCTTCTTACACCCTGTCAGTTTGGGGTAAGTTAAAAGAAATACTTACTATACCTTGTTCTCCTTTATCTTTATCCAATCTTTTTCAACTCCTTCTCTCTCTTCTTTTCCCTTGGCTCTTTCTCGCACACTCACTTAGTCTCACTTTTCCTATCGCTCTCTTTCATGTTTTCTTTTTTTTTCTTTTCGCTACATTCTCTTTTTCTTTTTCAATAGTGCAACGTCATGAATGAGCTTTACGGGCAGCCCATTAATGCAAGATTGTGACGTTTTAATCTTGGCTACTTTAATTCGTGTTTTAAAAAGAGATCTTTAAGGTTAGTCAAATTGCCATCCTTTTCAAGGATCTAACTTTTCTAATATTTAAGACTAGAGACAAAAAACATCACACTGACCTAACGAATTTAATTTAATTTTTCTCACGATAAAGAGAAAAATTTCGAGTCAGCTGCCAGCTACCCAGTCTCTGTGAATAGGCCGTTATTGTCGTCCAGTTAAGGTGACAACCTTAGTTTTGGTTTTTGCAATTTCATGGAAAGAAAGCCCAAACGTTTACAAGTGAGCGGACCATAGATTAGTGTGATGCATTTACCGTAACAAAAATACAATTGTGTATTCCAAAATTTAATTAATATGAACTTAAAAATTGAAAAAATCCTGAATGTTGCAATTTTTGAAGAGTTTAATTTCTTGGAGAAATTAATAACTGATTTTGTGAAGACTCCTCTCTCCATATTTAGTTGTACTCATGCCTATTAAGATACAATACATAATTTAATATCGTAACTGTTCTTTTTTTACAGTAATTGATAATACTTAACGATTGCGATTGAGTACTAACGGAAGATATCCAAGAAAATGCAGCTTTTGTGAAACTATTAAGTCAGAACACTAAAAGGTAAGGGAATTAGTATATTTAAAAAAAAAGAGTTTTTTTTAAGTTGGGAAAGGTAAGATGTATAGTATTCAGACATACCACACAATCCAGCACATCACTCATAAAACTCAAAAACCTCAAAGCAAAAGGCCAAAAGAATATAAAAAGAAAAGTGACATCTATATATCTTACGAATACAAAATAAATACACAAGTAATGTAAAGAGTAATTAATTCATCAATTCCCAATTGCTTGGTAATAAATAATTTAAAGAATATCTCCGACATCCGAGACTTGAGAATCTCCACTATATTGTCGGCATAACGAGCAATACTTATGACCCAATCTTAGCGTCACTTTAGTTCTTAGAAGGTTCAATTTTATAAATTTGTGATATATTTTAAATAAGTCAGAGAATAAATGTTAGAGCTGGTTTCTTCTCGAGATATGATCACATGCAGAATATTGTACAGATCCTATTTATGTACTTTTGCGAAACTTGATACTTCAATTAAAATTAAACGATTAGTTATAAGTGTACGAAACAATATGAGAAACTCGTCTTAAGCATATCTTGCACGTAAAAGACAAAGATGCCCACATCTGAAACACCAGAACTTTTTTCCGTCACCTCGGATTGCAGACACATCGAAAGTTTTATATAATAAAGTTCTTCTTTAAGAAATTTCCTACAATCTGGCATCAACTGAATTGAAATCAGAAGAGTAGTTAGAATTCATACCAGAATTATCAAAAATGATTTTAGCGGGGTAAAAATAATGACTGCATCTGAAACATCAGAACTTTTAGTATATTGAATACTTTAATGATTTGAGATTACTCTAAATTCTTGAAAGTTTGTCTAAAATTTTAGCTATTTAGTTATTACATTAAAACAGCTCTTTATTACTTTAGCTTTATCGTTTTTGCTAAATATAATCTTTAGATAGCCTAAACATATTTAATTAAATTTATAGTAAAAATGTTTTTAAAATTTTTAGGTACCTCTTCAAACAAGCCAGATATGAGCAAAATTGTAATTTAGAAAAAAATCATTTTTGGCCAATATTAGAAAAGCAGGCTCTGATATTTGAATGTTATATTAAACCCAATATCGCATACAATATCCCTGTACAATGCGGAGAAATGCAAGCCTTTAAGCAAAGCATGGTGCATCTTATAAGCAAAGAGTTAGTAGATTGCAGCTAAATTACAAATTTAACTTGACAATTCTATCTCCAACAACTTTCCTCCTCCTCCTTTAAATAAAATAGAAAAATATGATAACATTCTATTGGGAAACAATAAATGATTAGCAAAGCACAAAATTTCTAAACATTGTGTGATAGAGAAATCTTCGTAGTTCTTGTTAATAAAGCCAAAAGCCTTACAAAGGGGAGCTTAACATCATATGTAATACCAAGATCTTTTACATTGGCCAAACATTTTAAAGTGTAATCATTGATAATGTAGTCATAGCTTAGAGGGTTATAAACTGTACTAAACCACACAATGGAACATTATTTGTCAATGTTTAAATTGAGATGATTGCTGTTACACCAGTCACTCAACTGATTGATGCTATCTTACAAGTCAAGCTTATCACGTATTTGATGAAATTGTTTAAGAACATCAGCAAATAGTAGTGTTTGATATTGTATGACAGAGGGAAGATCGTTGATAAAAATTAGAAAGGGCGGAGGCGTCAGCTAATATTATAGTACTCAACTAGCATTCTACATTCAAAGACCTAGGAACTGAATAGTAGTAACAAGCTAAAAATCCCGATAGCTTTTAATTTGTTGAGAAGTATACACGTACAAATCAATCTGAACGAAAGCCTTCGAAGAACTTGTATATACCACATCGACCAGTTCTCGAAAGTTCGAAACTTCCGAAAGATATTAAGTAATGGAGGTAAGGTTTGTGAAAACTTTTGAAGAATTGTAATGTCATTTTAACATTTTGCGTACTCATCCGAGTTCTGCTTTGAGTTTCGCTTTAAATGGCTGTATTTAATATGAATGTGTTGTTTCATTTCGCCTTTTAATATTCAATAAGTTAACTATTTTGTTAACAGATATTTGGTCCAAGGTTCTTCAAAATCTTATCGCAAAAATTGCACTGGGGAACAGCAATTTCGTTGTCTTAAAGCTGTGACTTGTTTTTAACTAATTTTTGGCCTCTAGATCCAAAAATAATCGCAGGTTTTGTCCATCACGTCAACTTTTTAAGCTACAGGATACCTTCGAAAGTTATACAAATTGTGCATATAAAGGAAACTAAAGTAAAAACTTACCAAATATACTGTTTACAAAGAACAATTTTATTCATACAAAGGCTATAATAGTTACTGCAAGTTAAATTGTGTTCATACAAATAGTAATTGTTTTTTTATCGAACGGTAATTATACATATTGAGGTAAAAAGTTTCGCTTATAGCTTTTTCTGGAGTGTTTAATCTGTGGACATTCTCGTTTGATGCTCCAACAATAGTCATTTATGTACATCCCATCTACCTTGATACCGTGCCTCCATGACCTTCAAATCTTGGTGAAATCGCTCACCCTGCTCATCACTGACTGCACCACGATTTTTCAGAAAGTTAGCAAGATGGCTATGTCAAAAATGCAATTTGATGTTCATGTTGCAACCAAGTATTTTAAAACTCTCCAAGAGTTGCTGGGCAATTTCGGGGTAATTCTGTGCTCGAGTATTTCCAAGAAAGTTTTTAACAATGTTTTTGAATGCCAACCAAGCATTCTTTTGAATTTCTGACATTGTTCCGACAAAATTTTCATCTTCAACAAGCTGCCGAATCTGTGAACCATTGGCAAAGCTTTAACGAATTGTTTCATGAGACCTAATTTTATATGCAGAGATGGAAATATAATGTTCTTTCTGTCGACAAGTGGCTGATGTTCAATGTTTGGATTACCAGGTTTCAGGTCAGATCTGGGCTGCCAGTTCGATTGCACCCAATGCTTCTCACGAGCTTTGCTGTCCCACATACACAAAAAGCAGGGATACTTGGTATATCCGCGTTGCTGACCAAGAAGAAAGCAGACCATTTTAAAGTCAACACAAATGATCCATTGGTGCATGTGATATTGCAACAAATCAATGACTCTCTTTATGTTTCCATATTCTTCACTCAAACCAACTGAGTGGCCTATTGGGATTGAACCAAATAAATTTCCATTGTGGAGAAGAACACACTTCAAGCTCCGCTTTGAGCTATTGATAAAAAGTCGCCATTCAGTTGCGTTGTAGGTTGAAATTCTCAACTCTTCTATTAAACCATGTACCTTATGGCAATACACAAATCCATCATCACTTCGAAAGTATTTCAGAAACGCACTTTCTCTTGATCGAAGATAGGATACCTTAGGTGCCTTTTCAAACAAGGTTTTCTCATGCAGTCTTGATGCTAAGAGCTCTGGAGCTTTTTTGGATAATCCTAAATCTCGTACCCAATCATTCAACTCATGTTGATCAAATCCCTTACGACCGGAATCATATTCAATTTCAAAATCTTCATCGTTGGAGTCACTTCGATCTTCACCCTACTCGTCTTCCCGTATTTCCAAAGAGGGTAATTCATTGAAAACTGGCACTGGGATTTCAGCTGAATGCGGCACTGGGCGTATAGCTGATGGTAAACTAGGATACTATATTTTACATTTGTTTTTCTTGTTATATCCTGACATTTTCACTATACAAAAATAACAATTACTTAAATGATCTCTGGGCTCTCGCCAAATCATAGGTATACCAAATGGAAATTTATTACGTGTTCTCTTAAAATAGGCATAATAGGCTTGTCCGACAAATGTACTGATGTTTGTCCTTTGACTGGGATTGGTAAAACTGCCACATATATAACAAAACGAATCGGGGCTGTTTAAGCACTTACGACGTGAACTAGCAGAGGTAAACATAAGGAAAAGTTTCAGTTCATATATAAATGAAAACTAAACCCTGCTACCCTTATATATAAACAAGAACTCAAACTCCAAGTCGGAATGCGATTCACTATTTCAGAGTAACACACAACGTCTCACTGCAGTATCTCAGGCGTAATTGACAAGTCCAGACAAGTATAAACCTGTCGCTGTTCTCCTATGCGTCATTCACCCGGCGCCAATCGGAGAAGGTTTGTGTCGGCCAATAGGAGAGCATGATGATCCATGCTCGATTCCGCGGAGAGTGGTCACATTCTCATAAGGTGTAAAGAAAAAACTTGACGTGGTAGAAGAAAACTAACTACAGTTTTGAAACCAGCATGCCTAATTAACTATAAAACAGCTCAAACATCAAACTCGACAGAAATTGTATTACAAATTGTTCCCCAGTGTTATTAGTCTGTATGTGCTTTATTTCAATTTAAAATCGTCTTACAGAAGTCTAAACATTTTCTGCAGATATCAGTTGTGCAACTCCAAAAACTTCAACAATGAATTGAGGAAAGAGAGTTGTCCATTGTTATTCTGAACTAAGCCTGGAATTTTAGATCGGCTTTATTGAATAAAAGACGAAAAGTGGTTGGGATCGGATGTAATGGTGGCTTGTTTGATGGTAAAGTAAATTTTTATAAGCAAGCAAAATTTTATTTTTGCTAGGCGTAGTTGTCTGTATTGCAAATAGTAGAAATCAGAAGCACACACACTGTGCGCTTTATTCTTTTTCTGTACCAAATGAACAATGAGATCTGCATGCCACATGGGAAGCGTTGTTTGTATGTAACGGGTAGTGTTAACATCACTGTGACAAGTAAAGAAAAATCAAATTACGTTGAAAAAGCTTTTACACAAGAAGGGGAAGTTTGCTCTCTTAAAAATATATCTTTATTTTACCTCATTTACTGAGAATTTTGGTAGATGCTAAAGGTTAGGACAAATGGTTCATGCTGTTTAATTGATATATCTACGTATATGGAAATTAAGTGTGGGTAGATGCGGTACCCAGAACCGAATTAGCCCGTATGACGCATATAACCACTACTAGAGTTTGATCCGAGATGCCTACAACTTCAATGGGACTCAAATGAAATTTTCAGGTACCTCTATCTAGTCGTCAAAATAGTATTTAGTATATATTTTTGATTTAAATCTTTCAATTTATAATACAACTGCATAGATTGACCCTGGGGCGAACTTTCATTTTTACTACATCTATTTAATCTTGTTTTATCTATTTTGAATTACTTATGTACATCACAGCTTATAAAACTGTTTTGGAGGAGCAAGAAGAATGCTGTATCAGAAAATGCTATGGTTAGTGATATATGCAGATTACCAAGATTTATCACTTTCGGGCTTATTACCAAAGGCATCCAGGAGAAATTCTGAAAATACGAAAGGCATTTACACCCTGTATAGTATGAATTCAACTTGAATCCCTCCATTAAATAGTGTTTGATATCAACTAATTATTCTCTAAAGAGAATAATTAATTTTCAGTAGAGCAGAGCTGATGGTTTCATCCTTCATCTTTTGAATTATTCAAGGTTGTTCTTTATATTTTATTTCTCAAACGTTCCTATCATTTTTTAAGAAAAAACAGTTTGAATTTATATAAAATATTTAAAACAAAACTAGAATAGTACATAATATGTAGTGGGGACTGAATTAACCGTGTTAATTTACCCACGATAATAATAGTTTTACTCTGAAATAGTAAATCACATTTTTGTTTGACATACCCTGATAAATTATTTAAAAGTGTGTCTCTCTTCCTGTTTATAGATTTAAAAGGAAAGATATAATGAAAGCAAAAAAAAAGGTTAAAAGGTTAAATTCTATTTACTTCACCCAAATCATTCTTAATTTTCCAGTGTCACGTTTGGCATGAATTTTTCTTTTAAAGCAGATCCACCTTTACATACGACATCGACAGTTAAGACAACCAAAATCTCTTGTGCAATTTGCATACGATAAAAGAGTGTTGATTAAAGACTACATTTGTACGAATTTAAAATATCTCGAAAATCTCTTGTTTAACACCTTTTCGTAACAAAAGATTTTAGGTCAATGTAATCAAAATAATAAATTAATTGTATTGTTAAGGCGCGTTTTATTTTTAATCGCGTTGTCCTTATGTACATCGTTAATCACAGATAACGAGTGATAAATACGAATGAAAAGTTACATAAAAGTTAGTTTGAAAAATGAAATGTCAAGCGTCATCTATGAATATTTGAACATAACCTTGAATTACTTTTCTGGGAGGTCTGTTATTAAACTTCTGAAATTGATATTAATGTACGAAGTCTGTAATTCCCTTTTCATTAATAAAATTTTGTCCGAGAGGGTTAACGACTTGGTTTATCCAAAAACAATTGCTTTTTATAACAATTCTTCGTCAGATTCAATGTGGTGGCTGGTACGATTGGTATAAAACAGTTTAAGCGCCTAATTATAATTTTAATTATTAAATATAAGTTTAAATAAAAAATAACAATAAATACCAATTCTATATTTAAATGTTAGTTGTGGGTTTATTGAACAAAGACGTGTCCATAATTCTCAGAAACATTACAATAAATAATACAAGTTTTTTGGACTATTCTTTGTTTATAAACAAACATAGTTATTATTTCAATGTTCTTTATGTAAAAATGCAGATTGAGTTGTTATGCTTGCATAGAATAATAAACATAACCTCTATATTTAGGCAAATTCACTTATATTAATGATATAAAACAGGAATTCTATTTTAAAATTACTATATAAGAATAAAACTACTTCTATTTACTCAGCAATAAATTAATAACGAAAAGATTTTTTTTAATTTGTCAATTTTGAGCTTGATTAATCGTGGTTCGATTTTTGTTCACGTTTTTCCGCAATTATAATTGTTGTTAATCAATTTTTTGACATTTATGCTTTAAGAAACCAATTTTAATATTTATAAAGCAATTTGTTAGAATAATAATTTTTGTTTGTAATATTTGCTCACCTCCAACTAGTACTTTCAGTGCCACAGGACTAGATAACGGAAGGTTTCAGTTATTATAAAACGCATAGCTATTTTATAACGTAATATATTTTTACATATTAAAACAATTATTTATGTTGTATATTTATAACTAAAAAAGTGCCGAAAAGAAATTATTTTCAACCAAATAAAGAAAGAAATTAATTATAAATTTTCTCTGTGATGATTGCCAAGTTAATTAACCAAAACTATGTCGTCACTAAATCTTTCCAGGGAATTTCTAAAAATCAAGTATTGTTATTTCCATTCCTTCAACGAGACGCTACGTTGGGTTAAAATAACCGCTGTAATAGCTTTCTTCTCAGAATTTAGTGCGTAGCTCTTCTCTATGGAAACTTTTAAGTATTTCGCACTTTAAAACTAGGTGACACAATTCCCTAGTTAGGAGAATTAATCGGTGAGCATGTGCAAAATAGAGAACGATTTGGTTTTCTCTTCACGCGGGTTCACACTCTTCGGGAGTATGTGAATAACAATAATTGCGCTTTCCACAATCTTTAGTTTTCGAGCAGAAGAAGGAATGTTTTGAACTTTTATACAAAAGCCTACTGTATTGTACAATTTCAAGTGAAAGATGCCGCGAACTTCTGGTTTTCACTAATGAATTCCTAAATTCCTTTTATTAAAAAGGGCTGTATCAAATCCAATTCAAGTTTAACCGTGGTTTCTTTGTTTTGCATCTATCGGCTAAAGAGTAAGCAACATATTTCTGTTAGAAAGAAGAAAATAAGCAAGAATCTCATTTTTGTTATCTAAGAGGTATCTAAAAGCTAACAGTACAGTAAAAGTAAGCTGAGTAAGGTCGAAGTAAATTGTTACGAAGAACTAGGGTTTGATTTTCAAATGTGTTGCTGTTTGTAAAGTTCTTGTGGGTTATGAATTATACAACAGCATTTTTGCTGCTAGTGCTACATTCTCCAAAATCTAAAGAGCAGACCAATCTTATTTCTGTTTTGGATTGAATTTTAGCAAAGTCACTAAATCCTGTTTTGGGCGTGTCATCCACCAGGGGATATTTAGGATATTTTTTTAAAGTGCATTTTGTTATCTTCCTTAAGTTCACTTACTGTTTCTGCTTGTGGTGGAGAGGATAAAAGAACAAGCTATCGTAATTGATCTGAAGAAGGGTTTGTAGTGTACCATAGTTTGGTACTTTCCATCTTCAATGATAAAATTTTTATGTGGAGTGGATGAAGTTGTTGCTTGTAAAAACTGCGCGATTAAGAAATGTAACGTATATAGTGAGAGAACTGTCTTTTTGTGGCGGCAATCCACGGACCGCGATTGTGACTCAGTAGCACTTATTGATCCAAACAAAATTGCCCAATTCTAAACTTCTGATTTAAATTCTAAAAAATAGTACAAAACCCCGCCATTTCCGACTATAAAGCTAGTCTGGTAGCAATTCTTTATTTCTGTGAAGAATAAGTTCGATCACAACAATCAGACAAAATAGATTTTTTAGAACCAAGATCTTGAAAGAATAAGCCGTCAGTACAGCCAGAAAAAGATTCTATTCGTTTTACAATAATTTTGCGATATGTTGTGTATATGTTACTATAAAAAGTCCCTACATTTACCAATATGCAATGATAAAAGTTCGAAATATCTCATGCAATCATGTTCGTTTGAACAACGAAATATAAATATTTTATCATTACAGAAGCTTGAAAGGTAAATTCTAAGATTTACCGGTTTTCGAACTTTTACAGTAACATATACCCCACATTTAGAATTATAAATGCATGCAAACGAACTGTAGAATGTAAACCCCATTGAAACTAACCTTTTTTATAAGAAAGAGTGGAGTATGCTATAAAATGAATGACGTGTGGGTGATTTCAGTTTATTTTATGTTCAATTTACTTTTAGGAATGAGCTACATGGGGGCGTTACTTTCTGCCATTTTTGAAAATGCATTTGATCGCTAATTATCTTGGATTTTAAAACGATAACCTAAAAGTTTTTGTAATTATGTAATCGAGATCATACTAAAATGTTCAAGTTGTGAAAAAATATCAGAAAGAATTTTAAGTATATATAAATATCAACAAAACACTCAAATACTTACTTAATAAAGATAAAATAAAGGGAGAATTTCGGAGTAGGTAGCAGCACGCGAAATTAAAAGCTCTCTTAAACGGTCATCCTAGTAATAAATTCTTTAATATATTTTTTTGAAATGAAAATATCGAGTATCATTATATTAAATGTTCTTTTTTTGGTAGAGAAGCTTTCACCGAGTTATTAGGATTTTCTCTATCCATTCAGAAAGTGAAATGGACTATTTGAAAATCTTGCATTCTTTCACTGTGATTGGTAATTATGGACAATCTACAATATCGTTAACAACTGTTGTAAATCTTCCGAAACATAACCATCATAATACTCAAGTCCAAAACTGAATACCTGTTCGAAAGCCAACCCCAGGTGGTGCAACATCAATTTGCAATTAAAATTTTCAAAGCCATAAAATCGCCTACATAATTGGAATTTTCTTATGTTGACACATTCTTATAGTATTTATTAGTTATTACCTAGGGTTTATGTTACTACTACCTATTGCAATTAATGTAAGTACGGTAAATGAAAACAGTTAATTGCTACAATGCGTTCATCCACAAGCGTCTGTAGTTTTTATTTTATTTTATTTCTAACTAACAGGAACGATGTATCAAACGCACAAAAAGAGGCTATAATTATTAAATGTACTCTATCCTAGTAACGTACATAATGTAGATATGCTCATATTGCAAGAATAACTAACTATTTTGGGATTAGACTGCAAAAATCTTTAGAATCAAGTAATTGTATCCTTGCTAAGGAGTTGCTGATATTCATTTTGTAGAATTTGACAATTTTTTTGCTTAGTAGCATTAACAGATCAAACGCAACTTAAACAATTCAGTTATTTATAAAGTCTGTTTGTGAAACAAATGAAATTATCACGTGGACATTTTCGGGCCATGATCTGGTAACAGTTTGATACAGCTACACCTAGAATTAAACTTATACAAAAAGAATTTAACCTTACCAATGCCTGCATATCCATTCAGAGAATCAAAAGACACCTGCGGAAGGCCTGTCCGACACCAAAAACTTCTAAAATCGACGATCTTGACAGTTCACTAGCAAAACGACAGCCATGATACTATAATATCGCGGCTACGTTCGTGCTACTCTCAGACTGCGTACCAACCGACAGTACCATAACCCAATTTCCCTAAATCCCCTGGAGAACATTGACCCCGTGCAAGCATAGATGAATTTATTAAAAAAATGAACTTTTAACTACTACTAACCTAGCAACACCCTCGCTACGCCACCTGCGCAAGATTGGGGTGAAATTTATTTAAAAAATTAAGGTTTAACTTCTTCTGTCGCTTAGGGTGAAATTCATTAAAAGAATTAACGTTTAACTCCTTCTAACCTAACCACACCCTCGCTACACCGCCGCGCGAAATTGAGGTAGAATCCATTAAACAGAGTAACGAAGATCGCAGCCGACACATTTTGCGTGTAAAAGTAAACCGCTCATAATATCCATACGCGGTTCATGCTGCAGTAAGGGGTTGGTGGTGTGCGCAGCAGCTGAATTATTTGCCAACTTCATTGTTTATATCGTGCAACATAACCTAAGATGTTTCCCCAAGATTGAATTAATTTTCTTTACCTCCGGTCACTTAATTGTGTTCTATGAGTAATTCTCTACCTGCTGATACCAAAAACGTGCTCTCAAAACGTCGTTTTCCTAGGAGTAGCTATATCAAACAATTACGTCTCGTGAAGGAGATCCATCTACATCTGTTGTTGCAAGAAACATGGATGCTGTACGTGAGATGGTAGAGATGGATCGTCATGTGACATACCGTGAGATTAATACATCCTTTGGCATCGACAAATACAAAAAAAGAGGTCGTGTGGATTGGTGTACAGAAATACTGAAAGGTTCTATCGAGGATTGTCAAATCTGGTTTACGACATTGTTACAGATGATGAAACTTGGATCTATTCATGCGAACCTGAAACTAATGGTCACTCAACTGTATGGGTGTTCCAAAATGAACCAAAATCAACAAAAGATGTTCTTTCTCAAAGTGTTTCAAAAAAATGATTGCTTGCTTCTTCGGCTTTACTAGTCATGTTGCTATTGTTGCCTTAAAAGATTAAAAAACTGTAAATGCGAAATACTATGTTAGAATTTATTTTCCAAAAGTCATTGCTGAACTTACACAAAATAACATAGAAAGGGGAACTATTCTCGATCAGGACAACGCAAGCCCTCACAAAGCAGCTCTGACAATCGATCTTTAAAGCAGCAAAACGTCCAATTAATGTCTCATTGTCTATGCAGTCCTGATTTATCACCAAACGACATTTTCTTATTTCCTCAAATCAAAAACAAAATGCGCGGTTGGTGTTTTTCTACGTCTGAAGAAACTGTTGAAGCATATAAAGAGCACGATTTAGCAATACCTCTTTCTGAGTGATAAAACCGCTTTACCAAATGGTTTGAACCTAGGCAAAAATGTATAAATCTTAAAGGAATATATTTTGAAAAACAATAAAACCATTTATTCCAATTTTTCAACTGTTTTTCTCGTATTTTCTAAAAATTTCTGCAGCTATCCTCGTGCGTCCAAAAGTATGTATGTATATCTTGTATTATTATTGAAAATACTTTTATTAGTTTTGCTTTGAATTTATGACATTTACACAATACATAACATAACCTAAAAATAACTGTGAGAAAATAGAAATAAGATCTATAAAATGCAAGTTTGGTTTACAGAGATAAACGTAATCGCAAAAGTATCGGTTATACTCCAAAAGTACGCGATGGTTTTATTTGATAGACTGTAAATCAATTAATACACATGCTCTAACAAGACTGAATTATCTTCACATTGTAATTAACTCACACCCTTTCTTTGATTTATGTCAACGGTGTTGTTTTTTATTTTAAGTTGGCCCCCAACGTAGAGCGTACTATACACACAAGAAATATCTCATACAGGAGACACAAGAAGCGTCTTGTTAAGGTAGACTGTCATCAATCTCGAATAAGTTTTAAGAGGAACAAATCCCTAAAAGTATTTAAATTCACTAATCTACGTATTCTTAGGATATACGGCGATAAATGCACTTCTAGGCTTTACTGTTTTTTGGGAATGCTAAATACGGTTATTTTCACGGCCAAAAGGTGTCATATGAAAAAAACCTTGGTATAGGACATTCTGCGAATTCCGGTTTCATTGCATCATCATCAGAATAATGGACCGTATCGCTTTGATATGTCACCTCATAGACATTTAACAATTTCTGAATATGTGTTTTTGACAAGAGTAGGTTTAGAAGCAGAATCAAAACGAAAATAATTTAGACATATTTCTTTGCCGAAGATACTAGAATAAGAAGCCATACCAATGGTGGCGCAAATAGCTTGAATACTTTAGCCAAACAACGATCCCGCATCCAAACAGTGAACTGCAAAAGGGGAACCGGCTCCAAAAAAAGCAAAAACTGTTTTCTCGGCTGGGAAAGTGATGGCGACTGTTTTTTGGGATAGTCATG
>VTPC01090619.1:14292-26233 GCA_011009095.1 Ignelater luminosus
ACGAATTACGGTTTGAACTGCTTGACCATCCGCCTTACTCACCAGATCTAGCCCCAAGCGACTTCTTTTTGTTCCCTCATCTAAAAATTGCGCTCGGAGGACAAAGATTTTCGTCAAATAAAGAGGCAATCACCTTCGTGAACAATTATTTTGCAGAGAAAAATGCCGAGTACTATTTGGACGGGTTACAGAGATGGGAGCATTGCTGGGAGAAGTGTGTAGAGTTACAAAGAGACTACGTTGAAAAATAGAAAAACATTTTCAGCAAAAATGTCTTGTATCTTTGTTAGGTCGAAAACTTTTCAGACCACTCTCGTATAAGTGAAGTTAATGTTAAATACTTGCCCGTTTAGACATGCATTAAGTTTGCAGCTCTTTCGCTTATCCATAAGGTATTAACTGAAAAAAAAATTAAAAATCGGTTGTAGGCATTTTAGGTATTTGTATTATCCTTACATTATATTGTTTCCTGAGCTTCTTTAATTTGATTCGACGTGTAACTCGAGAAAAATAAACAAAATTAAATAAAGTAAAAGCGGAGGTGTGGTCTACTCAAAAATATTCCTTTGAAGTTTAAACCACCTAATTAAAAAGTAATTTAATGTTTATACGAGTTCACTTTTCAACTTTTAAACCGAATATTTAATATTGCAAGCCACCTAATTAAATAATTTTTGTACACCTACTATTACTTGCAGTTGTTATTTTTATGTAGGTGGAGAGTTGTGTACTTTACCAAAAACTTATCGAATAAATATATTGTTCTTTACATTAATATTTAAAGAAACTTTGTTGAGACAGCAAGCAATATTTTACTAGGATGATAAAAACTACCGAATTAATTGCATTTTAATTCAATATTACCAAAACTTCCTTATGAAACTTAGTAGAAAAACAAAAGAGCAGAGGTTCACGTGTGCATAAAATGCAATACATTTTTTGGAAAATTACTGCATCAACCAACTAGAGCTAGTGTTTCGAAATATTTTTATATGCATGTAGGTCATAGAAGTTATTTCATAAGAAGAACGGGTAGTTTCATTTTTCTTTTTTCTTTTTATACATATATTTTAATTTTAAAACATCATTGATGTTCAAATTAGTGCAGCTTTTTAATTTGAATAATTATGTGTTTGATAAATCATCCTATTTTTAAAAATTTAGTAATACCTTTTTTTGCAATTTTATTTATTAATTCTTAATCTTTATGCGACCCTTCATTAGTGATAATTCAAAGAAGATATATTAACTAGCCATCAAGTGTGAATATTTTTAATCTTGATCTTAACGTTACACAGAAAACACACCAGTATGTATGAAATTATTTTTAGTTAATTTTCGATTTCTTAGAATTTTTCCAAAAACATTTCCCTATGGTTCAGGTTGAGAATCATTAAATAAATTAAGACAGTGGATAATAATAATTATGTTTTAAGAATAATGACAGATTTTGTTTCTTTATTCCAAAACTCTATTCTGTCCAACTTCTGAATGAAACAAGATTTCTAAATTTTTGTCTTTGAAGATCTAATAGCGTGACCACTGTGTGTTGAATAAACGGTTAACAGATTCTCTTGCAACATAGTATAATAATGTATAATGTAGGTTTGTTTTATAACATAAAATTATAAATAAATAAAAATTCACCCATGAAAGTCAAACATATTTTTAAAAATAGAAAAGACAAATCATCATGACTGCTATTCAGTAAAGATTTTAAATTTAAGACGTCTGCAAACATGATTGAAGAACTTTTGCTATTTTTATTCTGGTGCTAAATATAAATTCAAACCAATTGTGACATACTGACCAGTCTTTTGTTGTTTGAACACCCTTTATAGAAGATGTTTCTGTTGTATGTTTTACTCTGTTATGAGTGTGTTTGTCTTCTGGTCGCACTAAGTTTCCTACTACCGGGTTTTATCGACGATGTTCGGTTCTGCATTGAACCAATTACGGTTTTTGTTGAAACGTAGGAAGCAAAACCAGTTTCACACATGTAGATTGTAGGTGGTTGCAATTCGTAGAATCATTAAAACAGTTTTCTGAGATAAATGCGGGTATTCGTCTTTTAGGCCATACCAAGCGTCTTTTCCTCGAAAGCTGCCTGTATCGAAGAATGCAAAGTCGCTTATCTTTAAAGTTTCCATGTTGTAATGCAAAAAGATTTCTTGGTGACCTCAAATGAATTTTTTATCTAATAATATTTATGTTTTCATACTCATCGAGGAAATACTGCACAAAGAAATTTTGCAGATGCTCAATTATTTTGTTATGCAACTCATCAAATACTGTTTCAACTTCTTAGCTAAATTTTTGAAGAGTAACATGTTTTAAGACCAAGTGCTTGCCGATGCAAAATGCAATGACTGCTGTTGCACTCTTTTACAACGAATTTGATTTATGAAACAAAACCTGCCGTTTTTCCATCATTGCCTTTACACTGTCTGTGCGTACATCAATGCAATTCTTTGAAAAAGACTTATTCACAATGTTGAGTATTTCCCACCTAGTTGTTTTACTTGACTGTGATTTACACAATAGGACATCCATCTTTTTCTAGATTCTCCTTATGCCGTTAGTAAACATATACAAGCAACACTGTCAGTTCTTGCACATCTATTTGAAGAGAAGATTTAGAAGGCTTTGTTTGGTAGATTTTTCATCCAACATGCAACTTAACCATGTCAATTGCACAAGGTTTCATAAGCCTTTTTGCTATTGCATGGGCTCTCGCGTATGCAATCTGATAACCAACAAGTTTCAGAGTAACGGCGCATTTTAGCAGATGCCATGGAGCTATTCGAAAACATTCTGTTGCACATAGCACATTGTGATGAATCATTAGTGAATCTGTAAGCCAAGCGATAGATACCTTTCGTCATATTTTCTTTTTTTTTATTTAAATTACTACAAGTTTTAGATGAATTTTCTGAAGTAGTACGTTTAGATAAAATAACATTCATTAACGCGCACTGGAAACTTTTAGTTACAAATATATACATACATACATTTAAAAATTTTGGTTTCTTGACGCTCTCAATTTTTTAAATTCCAGACAAACACATTTTACTGAAGAGAACAGTCACTGTTGTCAACTCTTATTTACCTAGTTTGGATTAAGGTTAGTCGTGTATCTATGGATAGTTACCCAAGAGTGCAGTATCTTCTCCAGTATCCTTTTCCACTATTCAACTATAGAAGAATCGCCTCCATTTTCGATCATGTTTTTGAAAACGCAGCGTTTACATTTTTAGATTTTTTCTTCTATACTGAATGGCAATTTTTATACCTACATGTTTTAATTAAATGTTATTGATTATTGGTTGTTTTTCATGTAAGTGTTTCGCGGAACACTCTTTGAGACTCTGCGACTCTATTACTATGCGAATTTGAGTTGTCAAAACTTTTATAATACGCAAAAATGTGCGGCTATGCAACCATACGTTTTCAAAATACGCGAGTTACGCAAATGACATGAAACATAATTGCGTCGTTTTCAAGATCTGCAAGTAATTTTATGGCAAAATGAACCTAGTGTTCTTACTTCATAAACTGTGCCCTTTTTGAGTAAAACAGAATCTTCTGAAGTAGTCCTCGTTTGAGATCTTTTGCTTACATTACTTAAATTTACATTTTATGAAAGAGGCATAAAAGTTACTTTTGACATAGAATTGTAGATTACGGTAAATGTGTTGACAACAGAAATTCACATAACAGTAGATGTTGCAGGCACCATATCAGAAATTTCATTTTAATATTGCACGTGATTTACAAGATATTAGAAAAATAAGAAATCGGGTTAAAGATATGGTAGGATTTCGGAAAATTCGATTTTATGAAAACACTTTTTGTCTGCAAGTTTTCCGTAGATTTCAAACACGAAGCGATTGTTTTTCCTTTCAGTGGCGTAACACAGATTTGTTTGATTTGCAAACATGAGTATGGTCCTCTCAGTCATAGCTGCAGTGAGGAAGGTGCAAAGAAATAATGCATGTGTTACTCAGCCCATTTGACAGCCTTTTTTCCACTACAACTGGATAGCGATTTATGATTTAAAGAAGGTGTAAAAAAACGAGAAACAGCTACCGTAGAATGAAAGACAAAACATTTTTTACATTTTTTATTCTTTTACCTTTTGCCTTATTTCTGAAAAGGTCTCTTAGATTCTAAAATACTGCGCTTACATGCAGTCATGAAGTCTGGATTGCTTATTATCTATATCTCATACGGAAAACTTTGGTATTCTATAGTCTATCAGCTTAAATCTTGGCAACATGAGATTTTATGTTTCACGTGTTCTTTTTTGAACAAGACGATGAAATGTTGCCTCATTTTGCTAAAATTAGTTTTTGTACCAGTTTGACTTCCTCTTTCTAATGTTATCAGTACAAAATCACTCCTATTAGATATTTGGTATACAATTCATTCTAACAATGATATTTTAACCTTGCTCGGTCTAGAAACCATTGAGTTCTTGAGATAACTTACTCTCCTGATGGTCCAGTTCATACTTTCTAGTTTCAAAACTGATTTACTTTAGTTTAGATATTTTAAGCGCAAAGTATTAGGAAATAATCGTTTAAGATTTCAATATGTAAAACATTTGAGTCTCATTAAGAATCAGAATCTCCCCTGTGAGAATTATCCTACATGCCTGTTAATGATTCTGTCTTTGCAAGTACGCGCTTTGTTGCTAAATGCTAGCGTAATTGTGTCTGTTTTTGCCTTCAAAATGCTTTTTTGATAGCCTGATCTTTAGTTACAAAACCACAGACAAATAATAGATTAAAGGTGCATTCGCTCAACAAGGAAGCATAATGATTTAAAATACTTTGCAAGATTCAAAACCAAATTATCTTTTCTCCAGAATAATTATTTGTCATGACTATAACAACCTTACACTTTAGAATTGTAAATGAGTCATAAGAACTTCTGTTGTGTCATTTGCTATAAGATGGAATATCATTAACAAAAATTTAAAATAGGAAAGGCCTCGAAATAGGCTCATGTGGAACTTTACTTTGAATATTAGGGGAATTATTATTACTATTAGGTACGCGCTTTCTACCTCTTAATATCCTCATACTCAAGATAGTAGCTATGGATACGACTGTTCTAACAATGATCACTATGGTATTGATCCATCAGATAAATTTATTAAGAGGTGAAAAGACTGTCCCTAAGTCTAAATTTGAAAAAAAAAATACTATTTCAAGTATCTATACGGAGTGTTCTAAACGGAGCATTCTAAATATTTTGATATTTTTTTCTTCTGGTTCCCATCTGGTTACATTGATATAACAAAAGTTTTGGAAAACCCTTTAAACTTTTATTTTAAACAACTTATAATTTATTCTTAGATGTACAGGGTGGTCCATTCGGTAGCGGAATTTTAAAATTGCCGCCATTCGCAAACCACTCAACCGATTGACGTCATTTTTTGTAGGCATACTCACAAAGATCTAGGGTTTTGTTGACAAGTGTTTTGATCACAATAATGGCGACCTCGAAGACAACCTATTCGTTGGAACAAAGAGTGACATTGGTACGGCTCTGGTACCAAAATGGACAGAGTCCGGCGGCAACACTGAGAGCCTTTAGGACCGAGGTGGACAGACATACGACCCTTAAAGCGGAAACCATCTCAAAGTGAGTAGTTAAAAATCTAGGCAAAAATTAAATTTTTGCTCAATATTTTTACAATTAATTAATTGATTTCTTACAAAAACAACAATAGATTGATGGCCAAGTTTGAGAGGACCGGAAGTGTGTTGGATGACAAGGCAGGAATGGCCACCAAAGAGTTCACTGTCCGAACAGAAGAGAATGTGAAGCGCGATATTGGACATTTCGAAATCCAGTGTTCTAAGGATCCTCCATCAGGACCTGGAGTGGTTCCCGTATAAGATACAGATTGTGCAAGCTCTGAGCCCTCGAACTGTGACCCAAAGATTCGATTTCGCCAATGAAGTCCTCGACCGCATCGAGAATGACAAAATGGATGTAAAGATGATTCACTTCACGGATGAATGCCATTTCTATCTCAATGGCTATGTTAACAAACAGAATTATCGTCATTGGGGCAGTGAACAGCCGCATTTCACCGTTGCGACCCCACTCCACTCTCAGCGAGTAACTGTCTGGTGTTCTGTGACTGCCAAAAAGATATTCGGTCCGATATTCTTGGACACCAATGTGACTGCAGTTGCCTATAAGGACCAAATTCTGAAGGAATTCATCAAAAAGGCCAGACTCAATCGGATGGTCAACAATTATTGGTTTCAACAGGACGGTGCGAGACCTCATCGAGCCCAGGAAGTTTTCGACTGTCTCAAGGAAGAGTTCGAAGAGAGAATCATTGGATTGGGGGCATAGACTGGCCACCCTATTCTCCCGATCTCAATGTCTGCGATTTCTTTCTCTGGGGTTATATCAAGGATAGAGTCTACAAAAACAACCCTAAGACTATAGAAGAGCTCAAAAAGAACATCACAGACGTCATCAAAGGCATTACACGCGAAGTTCTGGAGAGGTCAACTGGGGCCTTCGAAACAAGGCTCCGCCACGTTGTGACCAGCGAGGGTTCACACTTCGAAAACTTAATTCACTAAACTCCAAACGTTTATCTTCAGAATAAAAAAAGAATTTCATTTTTATGTCTTGTAGTTTTTTTATAATCGATTTTTCAAAATTCCGCTACCGAATGGACCACCCAGTATATTATATACAGTAATTCGTAAATGTATTAACAACAACACCCAAGATTTGTCACACGGAGTTTAGCTCGGACTTGTTGTATTATAGGATTTGGACGGTTAAGACATCAATTTTGATGCAAATCCTCTGGTAGATGCTTTTCATTTCCAGTTTTCCGCCCACTGTGGTGGTTATAATGGGAAGTTTCTAACTAACCACTTTCACGTTGTTCTAAAATAATAACAGGCTGCTAAGTCTAGCCAGAGCATTATTTCTTGGTTCTATAAATCGTATTAATTTTAAATGTACATAACTGTTCTTTGCACTTGAGACATGGAATACCCTTTCACATGCTGTTATTGTCCTATCAATTGTTCTAATAGATATATTTTTAGATTTCTAAATATTTACAATATCGCATTTAGTCATTAGTCAACCAAATTAGAAACACCTTTCAGTAATTCTAACTTGTGCACTATTTCTTGACAACTTTTTGGCATAAATGAATAATCAAATAACTTAAGTGACAATAATGCTTGTGACCAGGAGCAGGTAGCACGTTGCCATGCTACCAATCAGCAGCTTTTCCAGTTACAAGCAATGCTTCTTTTACTTACAAGGGTACTTGGTAGGGTACTATTAGTATTTGACTTTTATAAAAGTAAGCTTCAATCTTTGCTCTTGAAAAGCCATTATTTAGGATTTAGCTAAAGAGTTCCATTGTAATGATTAAAAACCACAGATCGTTACTTTCCTATTTAATTCGACGCATTATGGTTTTGGCATCCGTTTTTCAGATTATTCTACATCAGAACTGTTGACGACAAAAGCATCATCCGCTTGCTAAAGTATCCATGAGCCAGGTAGAAACCTTTGTTTAGAAACCGCCAACCAGCTATAATTCTAAGGAAGAAATGAGGCAATATTAAATAAAGAAATGTGAAGTTTTTTTGATAGAATGTTGCAAACAATTTAAAAAAACGGAAATTAATGAGTAAGTACTATCCAAATAATTTTCACAAAAACCCCAAACATTTACCTCCAAGACTTCCAAGAATAGAAGTATTGACAACATGATCAATCATAAATAAACATCTTTATTTTTAGATAAACCACATGGATAAAGCACTGCATCGTCTACAGGTTTGTTTTCATACATCTGACGCAAAATAAACTATTTCTATTAACGTATCAAAACACGGGAGTCTCCACAAATTTGCGTACACACAGCGCGTCTTTTACTATGATGTAAAAATCACACATATGCATAATAAAACTACGCCAACACACATGACATTCTTACATCATCCTAACTAACCAAAACGATAAAACAGAATCTTTTTTATCATCCGATCCGACATCAGGGAAAATAAATATATAACTCTAGAAGTTAATAAATTTTAAAGCCTTAATTTTATCCATACGTATATTTGCATGTCAAAAAACCATTAAGAAACCCCCGTATTCCATTACTACATCGGTGTTTCAAAAATTTAATTATGATCTGTACCCTGGAGCCTTTTGTATAAGTTACATCTTCTTGATGCGTATGTATGGCATATGTAATAATAACCCAAAGATAATAAATTAATTTTAAATTTGAAACTGATTGTAAAATTAATTTAAGTCTACTTTACAGAGTTAGAAATTGGAACTTTCATTTTTTTATTTCAATTGTTATTGATTTCCAATATTGAATTATAGACCATCATTCTTGAGTTGAGATTTTGTAACTCCCTTCACACAGTTAGTTCGAGGACATTAAAGATTTGCGACTGCATAAAAACCGTTTAATCTATTTTTAGACAACAAAAATGAGGAAAAAAATTGTATACCAATATGCAAAACACGTCTCGTTACATAACATTAAAAATATCTCATACTATTCTTTTAATGACTCATATTTTATCACATCTGTTTACCAAACATTTTATTATTGTTGTTTTTTTGGGTACTTAAATTTAGCATAAAAAACAAGGAAGGATCTTCATTATTTTCTGCATACTGTCAAAGAGTAATGCGCAATGGCAGACGCATTTAAAATGTTACAGAAATTCCTTAAAATAAAGAAATAAATCTGATAACACGTGTTTGTTATATTTTAATGATTTCGAGCAAATACCAAGTGGTAGTTTCACTTAAACATAACGGTTCTTAACCTCTCTTATGAAAACAAATAAATTTTCAACTGTGTAGTAAATGTACAACCAGCCACGCTTTTGGTTGCTCATGAAACTTGTGTATTTGCGTGTCAATAGTACGGTAATACATATACATTAATCACTTCGCTTTATCTTTGCCTTTACGCGTACGATATCTTGTCTAAATTAAACCGGTGAAGCAATTAATTATGTTTACAAAACCTCTGGATTGAATCAAGAACGGAATTTTACCGAAAATATTTAAGATTGTCATTTAAATTAATTGCATGAGCTAACATTTAATTATGTAGAATTTATTCTTTATGAATTAAATTAGGTTAAAGATTTTATTTAAATTAAAAACTTCCAGTGTTCCATATCACTTTTTTACGTGTTTTTGTACTTACTTACCTGAACATCCACGATATCATCTAATGAGTACCCTTTGAATTATTATAGCAGTTTTGAGATGTCGAAGCTAGGACTTCTGTTATTGCATTTTGATTTTATTTTCAGTTACATATGATAAATCCAGAAGGACTTGGTAAAGAAGAAGAGCAAACATAACTAGAGCAGCCCAAAGAAGTCGCAAGAAAAAATTGCTGAGGACATTACTATGAAATCAAAACTTTACTCGAAATGTCAAAAAAAGCCATCAAGTTCTTTTTTTGTTTCCTCTTGGTACAGAAAAGGTCCACCTTATGATGAAGATTTTTTATTAACACACAAAAAAATATCAAAACTGTATTTAGTCTCCAAAATTCAAGAATGAGTATTAAGCATTTACATATTGTTCAAAAAGAAAGTTTTCTCAATAAGAAATGGTCAGATGCTGCTCCTGGTAATAACCCTCTATGGCAAAATCACTTTTCTAACTCTTCGCTATTTCAAATTTCTACACATCCTTGTGACTATACGTGTTGCGATAGATTCGTCTGGAATATTACTACGTAAAAATAAACCTAATAGTCACGTTGTCGCAATGAAAATATTTCGTATTGCATTCTAGTAATAATCCGGCTTTGGAAGACTTACCTCACTGGGATCATAAGTGTCAGACAACTTTAAACTTAGATTGGGATATACAAATACAATAATAAATAACAAATTTGCCAAAAAAAGTTGAGCGCCAGTGTTTTCTTGAACTCGAGGGAAAACACAAACCCGAGACAAACTTATTATCTATTAATATTATAGCTAACTATATTATTAATAATATAAAGATCAATAATTTAAAACTATAATGATATTCTTTTCTTTGTAAAAAAAAAACTTCAAAAAGAGATTTTACGCGAAACAAGGCGGATTAACAATAAATACAGATCTTTAGTTACACTTATCTATGTTTGTAATGACTTGATCAAAGTTTGAGCTATACATATATTTTCTTTAAAAAAGGTTTCATGAAAAACGATTTCTTTATACACAGGTATTTTTCGTCACAATCCAGAGTATTTCAAGCGATGATGTACGTACAATCATAAACTTTTTATATCAACTCACCAAAGCTACGTTTACAATCGCCGCACGGTGATCAATTTTGAATAATTAGCTAGAAAATGGAATTTCTCATTTCGAAAAAATAATAGTATACGTAGCAAGTTAAAGAGTCAATTGTTAATATACCGTAGATTTAACAGGTCTGGACTGGTCCAATTTGTTGCGACCAACGTTAAAAGTAGAAGTACTGTATTGACGCACTTATGCTATTGCAAAGTGTTGTGTCGATGAGCACTATTTTGTTTATGTTAATAAAGTTTTGCATATTTATAATATTAGTTTGTTGTTGTAAGTGTAACAAGAACCATTTCTAGTAAGGAAATAACTTTATAAAATAGCATAATACTTAAAGTTTAGCGGATGGGCTTGCGGTAGTTAAACAAAAAAAAGTTTCAAAAAGTTTCACGACAAATTTTATTCTGTCTTGTAGGTTTGAGCTTCTACTTTAAAATCTATAATAAATCTTCACTTAGTTTTACCAATAATTTCTTCTGTCTTGATTTGTTGAATGAATCAGAAATGGAACTTCTTATAGACGTGGCGGTACAAGGAAAGGGAAACACGAACGATGAAAACATGGAAAGATGTTTTCTTAAAGATGTAGAAAAAGTATTAAAACACTTTTAGTGTTAGTTTCTCCACAATATTAGACACACTATTAAGTGGATATGCTATAAATACGACCAAGTTTAAAAAGTGCACGATAAAAACTGTAAAACTCTATATAAAGCTATATCCCTGGTATCCTATGCCAGTAAACCTCCACAAAATACTAATACGCAAACCAGATGTGTTGGGCCATTTTATGTGTCCAATTGGACAGTTGTCTGAAGACGCTTTCCTGGCTCACCATAAAGAGTTAAAGAAGTTTGGTGAACATCACACCCGGAAGATGTCAAAGTGTAATTAACATCTTTTGCATTTGCTCTTGATATCTTCAGATTCTCTAATTACCAGCATTCGAACGCTACCAAAAAGAAAATGTGGAAGTTTGTTAGAAGAGGTCAGATCTCTCCTTCAGATCCCTCTGTAGAAGACTCTGACGATGACCAGGAGAAAGAAGACTTATAAAATGATAAAGAATATCCATTCATTTATTTATTTATGTTTTTTGTGTACTATACTTAATAAAATATAATTTTTTATTTTTGGTGAATTCTAAGGTTAAATATCTTTTAAAAGCTTGAGTAATAAGAGTCATAAAAGGTAAATTTTGCATTTTGTTTTACTAGAGTGTGCTTCTATTACATTCCATACCACAATGCAGTGATTAATAATTTTGTCTTCCTAAATGACCGAAATTGATCACCGGTGACCGCACCCATGGAATTTTCCAGGCTGATTACGCAATACTGCCATTTCAAATTCCAGCTCAGTTAAATTATAAAGTTTTTTTATTGGTTTCCTAAATTTCACGATGCAGATTTAATAGTTTAACTCCGGCTAGTCTTCTGGTCGAGATTCTTAAAAAGCAATCTAGGACGACTACTATCGAAGTTGACGAACCATATAGTCTGATGGAATTTAACACAAAAGAAGACTTGCATTAAAACTCACACATTGGGAAATGAATTCCCAACAAAAACAATCACCAATTCAAT
>VTPC01090619.1:31451-224876 GCA_011009095.1 Ignelater luminosus
TTTTATGAAGGAAGCTGACGTTGTGTCACCCTGCAAAAGCATAAGTACAAAGTATGCCATGTTGTATGTTGTTATTGTGTCAAAGAGAATACCTGCGTTGGTACTTTTCCCTTACCAGGCTTGTAAAAATAAATGTTTTGTTCGGCAGGTGCCAAAGCTGTGATCTATATTCTCCCCAACCATAACTACAATTTTATATACACTAGATTTTCCAACGGCCTACTTAAGTACATAAACAATTTGCAGATACATAAATACTCGTGCATAGAATTGGCCTTCCACTCGTGGTTGACCAACATAAATCACATTTAAAGCTTTCGAAATGATTAAATACAGCGTGCAATGTAGGTAGTCGTCAAGACAGCTTCCTGTACCCAATTCCTGAAACACCTCAAATTTCAATTATTTCGAAAACAATCATTGCTAGAAAAAACCTGAATAGAATCGATTTTGTGAAAAATTTAATTTGGTATAAAGTGCAGTTTTTCTAAGATAGATATTTTTCGAGATATTTACAAAAAACTGGAAAAAGGTTAGCAAATTGATGAATTTTGCCCTCTACCTACACGAGCTCACCACAAAAGGGGGGGGGGTATGATTATGTCTCATACATCAGGGGACCTCCCCCAAATACTCTACCAAGTATCAAGACTTTTGTGAACTTTTCCGGGATACCGCCTTTTTGCCCTAATTTGACTGTATTATAATTTCTGAAGAATAAGACCAGATAATAAAGAAATAGTGTAACGTAAACAAACAATTACCAAAGTAAATAAAATTCAGAATTCAGAATAAGTATTCAAAGTTGCACCCACTACCGCCATGATTTTGCCTGCCTCAAAGATTTACGATTTGAGCTTTTTGATGTTTTTCTCTCGATTTGATTAGTTTCTTGAAAATGACAGGTGACCGTGGAGAATGGGATTTGGCAGGGTTATATCAGGAACTGACTCGACAGACGATGTGAATTTCTTTTACCAGCCACAGATTGACGAAGATTTTGTCATGTGACAATACAATCAATTTTGAAAGATAAAAGAAAATTTCAAGTCACTAAGTTATTCTTGTTTTCGGTCAGTTTTAGTGGTTTACAGACCACCTTATATCTACATCCAGTAATAATTATTTTGTTGCAGTTTTGAAAGCCCAAATTAATCGTTTGGTACTTTTCTCATTTTGGCTTTTATTACTCAGGATCTTTTAGCTGCTTAAAACAAATAACCTAACACAACACAGCAAGTAAGTTAGAGCGTAAGTAGGAAACACATAATCACCGCAATTTGCATGTAAGAATTTAAAGTTGTTAATTTATTATTTAAATTACTGATTTACAGCATTTATAGCCTCATATAAAAGGTAAGCATCCAAGAAGTTAAAGTTGCAGAATGAGAAATTAAATTTTATTGCTTGAGGCCTATGTAAAACCTATTATCGTCTCATACAACCGTCATTAAACGTCAAAGCCCTTTGAACTCACAACTTTTTATCATTTAGATCTACATCGTCTGAAAAAATACAAACATTAGTTAAGTATCTACCTTCTTAAAGTTCAAAAAGCAATATTACTCAATATCCTAGGGCAATTTAAGTAACCAGGTTTTCTTTTGTTTTTCAGAAAAAAAATATTTTTATACAGTGTGTTATGTAATGTATTAACACTTTATGTAACTAATAAAAATTTTCAATAAAGCTGTTAATGGGGCATTTTAAAAATAAATTATAAGTTGTGAAGAAAACCGACATAATATAATCCAAATAATATAAAAGCGTGCGTTATTTTACGATTCAATTAAGCTGCAGGCTAAATATTATTATATCGAGAAGGTTGTTGCGTGCATACAAGAATAAATTTTAATTTCACTTTTTCGAATTTTAATCAAAACCCATGTAATGAATAAGAACTCGTTTATTCCCTGACCCACTAATAGATGTGTATTTCGTCTTTTTACATTCTATTTCACAATTAAAATATTGTTCTTAACATTTTTCTAACAATTAATAAAATTCCTTAATTATACTTTTTAAAGGCATTCATCTGTCTTAAAATAACTAATTATTACTCTGTCATATCCTTTCAGAATTTTCTTGATTGTTTTCTCTGCCAATTATAATTAATTTTAATTTTTTTTTCTTTCATATTTGCTCATCACTTTTGGACTTTAAGAAAAGCTTTTTAACGCTTCAAAAGAATTGCTAAATAGTTTACATAACATCCTAAGGGTTTATTCATTTATTTTTGTTTCTTCAAGTGACAAATTAAAAAGTTTCACTTTCTTATCAAAACAAATTTTTGTTTTGGCACACTTTCATGCATATAATGACATATTTCAAAATATATCATATGTAAGTTTTGCTTGATCACATGGGATACCATAAAAGACGAACACAAATATTTTGAATAAACTTTGCTACTCTATATATATCTTTTTCAGAATGTTTTTGTTATTATTATTATCTTTAATATTACATATGTTTGTACTAAAGAAACATTCCGTGTTATTAGTTTATGAAAAATTATTTTCTGTTGTAATAATAATATTAATAATTATTAGTTTCATTACTAACTTAATCAAATAAAATAACACTTAGTAATTACTAGGTAAAGACCAATTTAGATTCATGCAGAAATGAATCTCAAAGTTGCAATACTTGAATAGATTTTTTCCACTTGACTAGTTTAATAAACTGTGTGAATAAAAAATAAGTTATGCTGTTAATGAATTCCTTATTGGGATATTTGCTACTGTATTTAATGCTATTATGTATTCAATTTTAAATTATCCTGGGTGCTTACTAAATATAGAATTTTCTAATTGCGAAAGAGATGTTTTTGATGAGCCATTCTTTTAACAAACAAACTTTTTTAAAGAGAATTTAGAGCTTTTCGATTCTTCACTTAAGCAAATAAAACACCAGAACTTTATTTATAAAAAATTAATCTGAATTTAACTATAGATAGGTTGGATGTATGGATTGTGAAATGTCTTTGGTATTTTAGTACTAGATGAATAACCTCTAGTCAATTCAATTTTGCGAATTGCGGAAAAGTAGAGATCTAAAAATAAAGACACGATGGTGATATTAATTTCCTGAGAAATACAGAAAACTTTCCAAGATTTCACGATTAATTATTTTCTGTCCGTCTAAAGACAACATTTTTCTAGCGTTTCCTATTTATTTATTAGTTAGAGTAATATAAATTTTTGCTTAGTATTTATTAAGTTTTAAAAACAAATCTTAAAGTTTAACAGAAAATTAAGGAAGTAAACAAATCACCTTACACCTAAGTCCTCCTCCTCCAATTAGTTACACCGCACGTGCTTCTTGATTGTCATTAATCATTTCTAATAAGGCATTTTTTATTTCTGTTATTCACATTTTTGATTTTTGATAGCAAAGAATTTCAATCTCATTGTCAAAGTAATAGTCCAGAGAATAAATTTTTTAGAAGGAACATGTGACAGTTTCCAATAGTAGTATCATGTTTCACTTGATATTTAACTTCATAGACTAATAAGAGTTACAATTTTGTTAAAATATCTTGAACTTAGTGTTTGTGTTTTTTTTTTATTTTTTGTTTCTACATAACGCATCAAGAGAAAAAGTACAGAAGTTTGTTTTGGAAATTCTGCTTTGATAGCACGACTTTCATCGTATAAGAAAAATGTTGCTCAATGCTTTGATAGACAGTGTTCGGTACTGGTATCATCTGAGTCCGCTATGGCATGTGATGTGCCTCACAAGTTACTAGACTCATTCGCTAAGATCACACCATATCTACTAAATTACTGCGTAGACATCCTAATAGTAAGCAGAGCCGGTCAGTTTCAGAACTCATTAAACGAATAGCTTAACTTTTTAACTGATTTCTGAGCCCTAAGACAGTTGCCTTACTTATTCAATGCCTGAAGCCGGCAGTAACATAATGTAGAATTTTTTTAATCTCTTCCTTATCCATTAATTTCCAAGTTACCACAATGTTATTCATAGACATTGATTAGATAATTAGGTAGATACTATTTCCTCATAATAGCAGTAAATAATATAAACTGTACGTATCTACACGGAGTTTTAAGCAAACACAGTTGACCACTAACAACACACAAAAAGGTGGCAAAGTAGTTCAGGTAAAGTTCATGACATTTTTTTAGAGAAAAGGGCAGTTTTAGAAAAAAGATGTTTTTCTACCAGGTAAACCACGAAGGAACTTTGAGCTACTAGATACCTGATTTTGTTTTAACAATTTTATAGTACGAACTATCAGTACTGCAACCTGATCATTTATATAGCTCAAAGTTGTTTCCTGGTCTACTTGATCAAGAACATTATTTTGCTCAAAACGTGATTTTCTTTAAGAAATGTCATAAAAACCCACAACATATTACATTTCCAAATTCCAAGAAGATGACAGCCAAGAAATAACCACCGAAGAAATAAAGAAAAATTTAAAAAATATTAAAAATAGTAAAGCTCCTGGTCCTGGAAGTGTTCCTATAGAATTTGTGAAACATGCTCCTAAAATATTAATAGAAACACTGAAAGATATTTTTAATAAGTGCCTAATAGAGATGCATAGTACTCTCGAAGAATGGAATAAGGCATACTTAACGTCAGTTTATAAGAAAGGGGCAAAATCCGATTGCCAAAATTACAGAGGTATAAGTATAACAGCAAGTATGGGAAAACTGTACGGACGAATAATTAAATCAAGACTGGAAAAGATTATTGCCATAAATAAAGAACAGAGTGGATTTACTGGAGGTCGGAGTTGTACAAATAATATGTTCACAATAAAGCAGGTGTTAGAAAAACGAATGGTAAGAAATTTATCGATTTGGAGAGGGCACTGAAAAAACTTTTCGAGATATTGGAAAAACTAAACATCCCTACAAACTATATTTCAGCAATAAGAGACCTATACCAGAGACAAGAAACATATGTGAAAGTAGGAAATAAATTATCAGTATCCTTCACCCCAACAAAAGGATTAAAACAGGGTTGTTGCCTGTCTCCAACCCTCTTTAAAATATACTTAAATGAAATTCTAAAAAAATGGCAAAACAAATAAGGAAATATGGGCCTCGACATCAATGGGATATATCTGCATGCTCTACTATTTGCAGACGACCAGGTGGTAGTAGCCGCCGAAGAATTTGACATTAAATATATGCTAAGGAAACTCGAGAAAACATATCAGAAGGCCGGACTAAAAATTAATTATGAAGAAACTAAATATATTGTAGTGGGAAGAGAAGGAGGTGACCTAACTATAAACGGAAGAAAAGTACAAATATCTTGGAACGCTAATCACCAATGAAGGAAATAGCAGAAAAAAAATTAAAAAAAGAGTAACACTGGGGAAAAAAGGTTATACAACAATTAAACTCTGTCTTTTGGTCAACTGAAATAACAAAACATTCAAAGAAAAGGATATACGACGCAACTGTTCAAAGTATATTGTTATACGGTTCTGAAACGTGAGAATTACAAGAAGAAGATAAAAAAAAGGATAATGACCGTCCAAATGGATTTTATGAAAAAAAGTTGCAGAATATCACGCCTACAGCTTGTAAGAAATGAAACCATTAACAGAGAGATGGACCTACAAAGGAAAGTCATAGAAGAAATTGAAATACGACGCCTAAAATGGTATGGTCATGTGAGACGTATGGAGGACTCTCGATGGCCTAAGAAGATATGAAGATGGTAACCACATCAACGCAGAAAAAGAGCAAGGCCGAGAGAAGTATATGCAAGAAAGACAACCAGTGGGAAGATAAGAAAGCGTGGCGCTTGGGATGCGAGAGACGGCCACAGGGTCTGTAACAAACTCGCTATATATATTTTTCAAGAAGTCAGAGCCTTCTAATGATATGAATATTGCAGCACGGTACTGTTTGAAAATCAAAACCCTTACGCAGGAGATTGATAAAATCGAAAATTAATATTATCTAGTTATGGTGCTTGGGTAACACTAAAACTTTTATTTATAACTTTTTTTCCTGTATAATAAAAAATTATATGTAATTGTAGTGAACATCTCTCAATGGCTTAAATCATAAAACAATCGAAACGTATCATATCTATAAATAAATGTGTGGGTAGACAAAGAAGGATATTACACAAAAAATCCCACTGAGAGAAACACAAAGATAGGATTTCAATTTCATTCCTAAGAGGGTTCAGCACCAAGTTAAAATGTTATCCATCACTAGGTAATGTATAGTATATTTCAAATAATCTTTTCTATAAAGTATTGATTATTGTAATTTTTATGTTCTGCTAAATATTCTTCCAATTAGTAAATTTTTAAATGTGTTTTTGCTTTCTTTAGATTATTTCAGTACTGGAATCCATTTTAAAGTTTCTATGACGCAGGTAGGCAAAAAGTGGTTCACTTTTTAGAATTTATTCATAAACATTCATTCAAGATGAAATTCAATCCTAATCTTGTAAGACATTCGGCGGAAACATTCTTATAGTTTTTAGTAATGTAGTCTGTTTGTGTATTATAGAATTTATTCAATTGCTTACAGAATCAAGAAACCCCATATACTGTCATAACTGGTAAGTTGGCTAAGCACTCATATGGTATGGCATAAATTCCTTCCTAGTTTGAAAAACTTCACTTGTTTTTGAATAATAACGTTGTCGGTTTCTTTGATAAAACACTTTATCATAACCTCATATAGTTTTAAGAAAAAGGTATTAAGAAAAGAAGTTTTTCCTGTCCAACCCCGTATAAATAGACCTTGAGTGATTAATACTTGAGAAAGAGCAACCTCACAGCATAAATAAATTACATGACAAATGTCAGCTATGCTCGAAAAGGGGTACATTTCAAATGTTCATCCTACTATGGCGTTTTCTACGTGCAGTTCTTATTCAGACGATCTCGTATAATCGATATCATGAAATGTACATGTATAACAATTTGATCAATATAAGCTGCGTCCTGATTACAATTCTTGGCCTAGGTTCACAAAATGACCTGAACACCGAAATTTAGTTGTAGATCAAGTTATATAACAGTATCAGCTTAAGAATGATCACACTGTAACATTAATTAGGAAAATTACATTAAAAATTAACGGTAAAATAGCTGTAACGTAATGAAACGTATACGTTACAGGCAGTTAAATCAAAAATTGCTTTTCTCTTAAAATTTGAAGAAACTAAATTGTAGCAACCTTTTTATTAAAGAAAAAATAGATTATGCAAAAAAATATTATTTTCAATAACTTATTTAGTTTATTTTAGATTAAATTTGTAAAATGGAGGTAAATATAAATGTAAAAACAGAAAGAGGAACAGAAATCTTAAAACTAAATAAAATTTATTTTCTGATACAGTAAAACAAGGTCAAGTTTAATATCGATCGCAAAGGGCATTCATTCCACTAGGTCGTTATTCAAGGGAAAATTTACTTTCCGTCGTCGGAAAATATTTAAATTGGGTAAGATAATTTAAAACGTGATTTAAACACATTTTTATCTAAAAATGAGTGGACACGCAATTTGGTTGCATTTTATTATGTAGATACCGTAGTACAAAACAAATCTTGAAAAAAATTACTGTACATGGTAAGTTTTATGATGTCACGAGGAAGCATCTTATACGTAGAAGAAAAACAATGTGTATAGAAAAGTTTCGACTGAAACTATGTAGGATAATGTATGCATCAAAATATTGCAAAACACAAAAAGAATTGATGCACATGTAAAGGTAAATTATATTTTTTATTGTTATTTTTTTGTAGGTGAAGATAAAATGAAAATTAGGGACAGCTGTTTGTATTTAAATTTCTAAAATGTTCCTCGTCCAGCTTGTTCCACCATATTGCAGTCCAAAGCCTACAAATAACCAATTTTTAGTAAGTTACATTGACTTACATAATTAACATAAGTAAAAAAGAGGAATAATTTCAAGCTTAAACCACAAGTACAAATAGCTTTATCATTAAAAAAAGAATGTTGTTCGATCCAGTTTTCCCGGATAAAATATTTACGGGTTTATTGGTTATGAAATATTTAAGTTGAACCCTGGAATTGTAAACCGAAATGAAAACCGTCACAAAAAATCAATAAGAAAACGAGGGGTCAGTTACCTCCAAATTTGTCGTCATTAAAAAATTTATATGAATGGAACGCTGTGATGATGATACCTTTTAATTATTTTATGAAAAAGAATCAATAAGAAAACTTATTGAAATCGTAATTCACGTAATTAAATTGTTTTACGCCATTTTATTATTATGTTCGTGTACATACACAACTTCAACCCTCCTTTACAATTCCTCGCCCATGCAACGTTATCTATTGTAAAAAGTGTGTAGGACGATTACAGTTATAAAGGGATTTTGCTTTTTAAATTTTCCCTTATTAAGACAGGTTTATTTATATCTGTATACCTGCATTGTTTTTCCTACTTGATGAAGAAATTTTTAATAAAACTGTATTAAGTAAATCAAATAACTCAAGTTTTAATGAGGTCTTCTAACAAGAATAACGATAATAGAAACATACATACACTTTCAGATTTAGATTTATATAAGAAAATAACAATAACACCGTTCAATTTATAGGTAACCCTGAGAAGTAAATATATCAACACAGGAAAATTGTGTGAAGAGAAGCTTTCTTTGACGTCAAGGGATCAGAATGAAAATAAACGAAATTCCAGCTCGGTTTCTACCCTGGTAAGCACCTGTAAGCAAATTATTAGCGTGTAGGCGATCCTGCTGCCGGGTGCTTGCTTTCTCCTTCTTCCTTTGAAGAACTTCTCTCGTTTTGTGCGTGAGTGTATATGTGAGCAAACTTGCTGCGTTCACTCTTACATACGCACTCATACAAGAGGAAATATAATATTCTAGTATGAATCTGTCTCTTTCTATATTTCGATTTTCCCAGGGAAATCGAGCCTGAAAATTTTGTTGTGTTCTCTTTCCATAAAAGAGGACTGTATAGAGTAGATCATTACGTGTGCACCTCACCTGGCAACACACCAGAATTGATTTATTTGGGCACCCCCGCGCTACGTCATAATTTAAATCAGCTACGTGTCCTGGAGATTTTCGGTCGCTATCGATAGCACCACAAAAAACAGTTTTACCTGCTGAAAAAATAATAACTTGACGTAATTAGAACTAACAGTAGTCTTTACGTGCTATTAATTTGTAAAAACAAATAATCATTTTTCATTTGTTGTGTAGGTTTGTTGATTAAATTTCATAATCCCTATCAATTTAGAGCTTGTATATTAGATAATTAAGTCATTTTAATTGAAATTATTGATATTTTTTGTTCTATCATGGACTCGTTAAAATAATTCAGTAAACAATAAAACAATTAAAAATAAAGAGATACTGCAAAAATAATAGCATAATAACTAATTAGCCAATTGAGCGAATAATCATAACACCAAAGTAATAAATAAGCTCACATTGCTAAAATCGGTTAAAAGAAAGCAAAAACATCAAAACTAAACATTCTTAAAATAAGCTCTATAGAAAAATTAGGATTCACATAGGGATCGAACTCACATACTTAGTTCACCACGCCATTCCTTTTCAATTAAACTAGGGAATTATTTTTCCCAAACAAAAGTTAGTATTTGTATATTTTCATGCGTTGGGATGTTTAGATAATGAATCACTGAGTGACAAAGTTGAGGCATCTTATCTAAGAAATCTAATCCAGAACCTCTATTACGGTCTTTTAACAATCATACCATACAAAAAAAGATGGCATTAATCCAAACAGAGTTGGTATAGATAGTTAACTTGAACTAATTATTTTCTTCATCTTCATACATAATTAGAGCTCGAGTTTGTTATATGTATATTTAGAGGCATTTTCAGTCTTGATCTTTTCTGCAAGATTTAGGCTTCCCTCACATCTCTAACATGTTCTTTCCATTTCCTTCTAGAGTGCTTGATTTTATCGTCTAATGATTTAATATTTGGTTTTGTTAACTTACATGTCTTAGAAATTGCATTTCTACACCTAATATTGCTGACCATTTTCTTTTGGTTATGACCAAACTTTTTGAGTTAAGTCGGTAACAGCAATTTGTCGCATTTGGTCTAGTTTTCAATTGACTACATGAAAACTCTAAATCTTTCTTTTAATCATTTTAGTGTGTTTGGATTTGTTGATAGATTTATGTCCTTAGAAACATTAACGAGCCCCAGTACAGTACTATCTATGTTTATATAGTGAATTACTCTGTTTTCTTTTAATCTGTTCATAATCATTTAAAAACCGAGAATTAAAGGAGAAAAATAATTTAATTCTCTCAAGGTTAAATTCTTTGTTCAAGTATCCTCTCGATTCGTTTTTGCACAACTTTGTCATGACCACCTAGGTTGTTTGGACTTCATTTTATGCTGGTCTTAGCTGTACATTTTTCTACTATTTTCTTGATTATTCATTCTTGAATATTTTTGTTTGGCGTGAAAAATATAAAACGCACATAACTGGCTTTTGGCAATGCATAAGATTGATGTATACCTTTCCCTAACTCACACCACGCAATACGTTAGCAACATGGTGTAAATTTGTACAACTTTGTCTAAAAATAAAATGTTGGTTATTCAATTCCAATAAACATTTTAAAGTCTTGACAAATGAGAAACTTTGTTAATAATTGATTTTTCGACAAAAAGTCACGTTTTGAAAAAGTTTTGCTTGCGCTTAAATGACAAATTGCAACCTCAAGATTGTTTTATGGATATAAAAAAACTAACCAAAGTTATTTTCTTAAACTGAACTTTTGACATTCTTGCCTAATTCTGAGCTTTCGATAAGATACAATAACGTTTAGACATATTTTGACAACAGCCTTTGTGGTATCATGGAATTGACGATAATGTTTCAAAATAGCTTGGAGTGTTTCAGGTCGTTTGATATCAAATTTCTTGACGTATTGAAGAGTTGCATGGTTACTAAGATTTCGGAATTTTATAACTGTTTACCAGACCCACCCTATATTAGTCGCGTTTTGTGAACCCTTTCTTTAAGCTTTCGCCATAACAAATAATGTCACTCACTCGTGAAGGAAAATGGCTTGGAGCTCTATCTAACTGAATACTTTACTATAAAATACCATCTTTACTAGCACGCTCATCGAAAAAATTAGTTTTTGACATAATAAAGAGTAATAAGTGTAGAGTTAATCCACATTTAAGTCGAAGCAAATCTTTTTTGAATAAGCGACTTTTTTCGGAAAATCGATGTTAGCAAAGTGTCCCAACTGTCAAGTAATTTTTCACAAATACGTTGTGTAGTAGTTACAGAATAATAGAATTGATTTCTAGAAACTGTAAGTAAACATCCAGCTTGATTTTTCAGAAATTCAGAATTTTCTTTATTCCTAATCAAAAATACGCGTAATAAATAAAATGTTTTCTTGAATTTTCTTCATACCTATTGTAAAATTTATTTTCGGAATTAGCCGTTGAAGTTACTGCTAATTTGTCCTGAATTTGTAGATATCAAATCAACCCACTTGGTTTAAGGAACCCTAGACGTGTGAAGATCATGAGATTCTTAAGATGCTAACTAGGTTGGTGTTAATCGTTACTGAATAGAATCTCGCGTTCTTCATCCGGTTCAAAACGATTATTGGGATATTGCAATCTACTGTACATGTCTTCCTAGGAGCAGTAATCAGGCTAAAAATTAGATTCTACATTTCAGTTTGCTTAGCCTGAATTTAATCTAGCTAGGATTGAAATTTAATGTTTAGAGCAAGCGAAAAACCATTACGAAGTTTTTCCATAGAACACATAGTTATCAAGACACGGGGTGTCCTGGACTTATGTATACTGTCAACAGTCTATTTATTACAAGTTGTAGTGTAGTTTCGAAGCAAGTGCCTTGTTCAAATGTGTCCAACAGCTAGAAATATCTGCCAGAAAGGATAAGATCCCAGGACATTTTCTGAAACAAATTTCTGATTTAGTCTTTAAGCAATTGATACACGTAGGTTGCCTGATTTCAGTTTTGAAGTAAATACGTTTTGCAATAAATTAACAAAACGTCGAAGCTGTCTGTCAGTAACTAAGCGAAAAAAAATTGCGACAGTCATAGATTAATTTTTGAAGATAGTAAATGTATAAACTGCATTAGTTAACTTTTTGGATTCATTGGTTGATATAAACGAGTTTTGGATTTTTATTTGAATTTTCCAGAGCAACGTAACATTTATTCCCAAGAGAGTAGTCGAAAGTTCGGCATTCATATCGACCAAACGGAAAACAGTATGTTAATGACATAAATTAGGATGACAATTTTATTAAATCGTTGTACCACAGGGGTTAAAATCAGGGCCTTTACTATGCATTTAATACATTATCTATTATAGCGCTTTATATGCTTGAGCCTCTAGATCAATTTATACCTTAAGCAATTGCAGTTTCTTAATTATACTTTTATATTTCATAGTTGTTTGAATAATAGATACAATTTATTAGTTATTATCTATTGTATTTTAAAAATTTAAAAATTCTTTTATGTTAGTTGATTAGAAAAAGAAGTAGAAAAAACTACCTGCTTGCGCGGCATTCATAATAAATATCAAATATTATTATCAGATATAATTACATAGAATCTTACATCTACCGTTACAATATCACAACACACTGATCTTTATCAGTTAAAAGTTCGGTTGAAAATTAATTTATCCTATAACATTTAACAATAGTTTCGGTAAAAACTTTCTTTTATGCAGATGTCTAATTATTGTAAGATAATCTTTCATGTTGATAAAGCAGAACCTTTTGGCATTTTATGCAAATTAAAATTAAAGTCTTGTATCTGTCAAAAAAAGTACGAAACAAATTTTATATCTTCAGATCTCATTAGCAATAGTGTGGTTTAGTTTTTAAACCGGTCCTCCTACATTTTTGTACATTACGAAGTGAATTTTTATTTTGTTGTTTATTTTCTTAATTAGATATAGCACGCAATAAAGATTATAACATACGTGAACAATTTCAAGTTTTGTCAAATAGGTTTAGTATTGAAACTAATCAATTAAGTATCGTTTTAAATCTATCAAATCAGGTAGTTAGTACTGGTTTTGATAGATAAATATAAAAAGGACGATTAAAAAGATTAATTTCGTTTAATTAATATTATTATTTTTTATTGTTACTATTATTAGTTGTTATTATTACTATTCCTGTTTGTACATAAATGCGAAACTAAGAACTACACTAACATCAGGGTAAAACGCAAAATGAGAATGGAAATGTCATCGGATGAACTTTAGCTTTGGAATTTATAAATTTATTCTTCTATTTTCATCTGTTGAAAAATTTCGTTTAATTAGTATTATTGTTTGTTATTGCGTTTTGTTTTCTGAACTGCTTTCGTCTTGGTATTATTACATTATAGCAGTGACAGACTGCTGTAATATCTGGAATAGAAAAGTTTGAGATTTTAAACCTGAAGTAGATTTTATTCCAGAAACAGTTACTATTAGCTAATATAAATAGGATTATTGGAAGATGATACCAAGATTTAAATGTGAACAAGTAATCTCATACTAGGTAAATATGTAAACCATCACATAATTACAAGTTGGGATACGCTTTCCCCTGTATAGCATGTTACTCATCCCATTCTTGCAAAATATTGCTATGTTTGTTACTTTGGATACGGGGCTTGTGATAAGAAGAGACTTATAAGAAGCTAAAATTCTAAGTTGTATTGCAACCAAAGATTAGAAATATTAAACGTTTAATCCTGAAAACGCAAATTTTACGATTTCGCTATTGATTATAGCAAGTTGAAAAATGTGTAGCTTTTGAAGGCACACTTCTAAAAAGGTGGGAAAGAGTTAACTGATTCGGTGAGAGAACAGAATGTTTATTTAGCTTTGATCATTCTCCACCTCGGTAAATCTCACTGAAACGTTACAATATCTGTTGAAGGGATGTGCATTTCTAATTCACCTGCTTTTTAGATCACTAATGATCGTTAATGTTATTTTGTTATTATTTCTCGAATAATTTTTAAAAATATTTAAATGTTGATGCTAAATATTTAATACTTATAGTACCTGATTATGAAGACAACCCAAAAATTTTAAAATGTTGCGATATATTTGAAATGACATTATTCATTTTATTGGTTTGCGTAGAAGTTACATAAAGCATTCGAACAATAATGGTAGTTACACAACACAAAATTGAACTTGAAGATGTTACACACTATCAACATTTTCTTGTCGTCACTATCTGTGCGCATTTCTTATATAACTACTACATCGAGATTTTCTCAGTACTCGAATTAATGTAACTAAAAATAATAAAATTCAATTCTGTCTCCAACAAAATGCCAACAGTGTGCATAATGGAAATGTAAGTACTAAACCAATTATAAAAGTAACAAGAAGCATAAGCATTAAACATTCAGGAAATCGCAAAACTTTGCAAAGTATCTTTTAGCTCTTAATTCCTGTAATGCTCCCAAATTATTGTTTTACATGGTGGTAGGAACAACTTACATAATTCTTAAATAACACAATGTGCCTATACCAAAGATATTTATGTTATGTTAACTTCTAATAGTTTGGTATTCCTAGTGTTAATAAATGATCAATTGCTAACAAACATTAATATTAAAACAATAATTCACATTCCTTATAAGTTTGCAAATTTTGAACTTTGCATATTATAATATTTAAGTTTACGCATTAGATGTATTTTAAATTAACATGATAGGTGAACTATGAGAGTGCACATAAGATGTTCCCTCTTCTCTCGTGTGATCTACAACTTTAGTTTAATTGAAAATCCAAAGGGTCAGTTTGCAAAACTTCTAGTTAATTTTATTGTTTGTCCAACATATTGTTCTTTTGGAAATATCAAATTATTATTAAAATTTGAATCTTTTTAAATTAACCGACTGACAGTTTCAAAATAAAGATTTCTACGAATAATAATAGTTAGGAAAAGCTATAGTGAAGCTTATAATTCCACGAAGAGACCTATAGCATAACGCCTGGTTTGTGTATAATCATACCTTCCTGGTGATTTCAATAAATTATTTCTAATGGTTCAATCCGTATTATCATGTTAAATTTAACTGTAAAAATGATTTGTTGTTCTTTATGCAACTCTGCGTTAATAGGCATAAGATAAACTACAAAAGTACTTACGAAAGCATTTAATTGTTACTAGACTACAGAATGACTTACTCTACTTCTAAGTTACTACAAACGTGTTTGTGTCTTGATTACTCAAACATAAGAATTGCACCAACAGAGAATAAAACACCATAAGTAAACTACCTATGATGGACGTGGAATGAAAGAGATGTCCAGAATCAATACTACAATGTTTAAAATGTTTAAAATCTATGTCACACTATCAGTCAGTTTGATCAAACTTGACTATCAGTCTGAAACAATGACGCCATACCTTTAGTTTGATCAGATTTTCTAACTTTTAGAGGCGTTTCTAAATCCATCAGTCAATTGAATGGCTTACGTGGTTGGCTAAATTTGAAAATTGTAAAGCAAGCGCGAAACCAAGAAGGTTATAGCGGGTTATAGATAATACTTATTCGTCTCTGTTTTGCTTTTCGTTTATTTTCATTTTGTTTCAATGCTAATTCTAATATTGAAACAGCTACTTATTCATTTTTACAAAATAATACCAACTCACCACACAGATATTAAAAGGAATTATTATATTATTAAAAAACAACAATAATAATAAATGAATATCAATGTCCTAACCTCACAAAATTAAACAAAAACCCCCTTGTTTTTGTAAACACAGTTATCCTAACCTCATAGTTTGAACAAATTATGTATTATAATGTGACTACCCAGTTTGGTACAAACTTGAGTTTGTCAGTTTTGATCTCATCATTCTAGACTGATAGTCAAGTTTAATCATATTATTTGATAATGTGGCCTGTGCTTAATTTTCTTTGCATTCTTTATAGATCTGTTTCAATTCTACGAGAAGAATATAATGACACTTTAATGTTTCAGGTTCAACAGAAAACCTTACAGAACAAAAGCTTTTCTATTTATGAATGATCATGCTATGCAGGCCCGCCGCTAGTCACCTGAACGCCCGTGTGCAAAACCGACTATGCCGCCCCCACCCGCATCTTCTGTCCCTGTCTGGGCTTGTACAAAGTAAAGAAATACTTTACAAAGTCAAACCATTTATTATCATTACATGTTTATGACGTACAATTTTCAAAAATCAATGTCAATGTCAAACGCCCGGCTCTCACTCATTTATTGTACCAAATGTGAGTTTTTTGTGATTGTACCTACTTTTGTTAAGGTGCTTCGAAGCTGTAGACTTCTCGAATCTTAATTCCGATACATGCCAATAGATGGCGTTGTTATGAGATAATTGACAAAGCCAGTTAATGTGAGACAAAGTACCGGCACCAAACAAAACACGATTGCAAATTGGGCTCATTCGCGATTTTCTCTCCGCTAGAGGAGCTGTTATTCCACGTTAAATCTAAACGGCAGTTTATAAATTTTAATAACCTCAAACTTATAAACTGACTTTTAAAGTTGTCCATTGTCAAATTCGAAAAATTTGTCACTTGTAACCTATAATTCAGTTGACAGTTCGTACCCAAGCTAACCAGTTCTGTTTACATAGCGGTTTAAAAAAAATAATTTTCGAGCAATGATTTTTTACGATTTTCAAAGCACCTTGACACCCAAATAATTCATCAAACGAATTAATACGGCTTTTGTTAAGAAAGCTCCATCAGATAGAACTGTTTATAATTAGTTTGCTGAGTTCCAGCGTGGACGTTCTTTTCTTAGTGATGAATTTTGTGAAGGTGGTTCGTCCAGTCTGTTGTTGGCACTAACGTTGATGCCGTGCGTAAAACGATTGAGGGCGATCGGCATGTGACACACCTTAGGCATTGACGTAAAAACAATACACACGATTTTACACGATCATTTAGACGTGTAAATTGGTGCAAAGAAATGCTGAAGAAATTCAACCGAGATCATTCAAATTTAGTGTACGACATTGTTACATGTGACGAAAGTTGGATCTACTCATACCAGCCGGAAATTAAACAGCAATCCACTATTTGGATGTTTCGAGATGAATCGAAACCCGCAGAAGTTGTTCGTTCACGCAGTATTGCAAAGTAAATGATTGCTTGTTTCTTCCGTATTTCTGGACATATGACAATCATAGCTTCAGAGGATTGAAAAACTGTGAACGCTGATCGGAACACAACAATCTGTTTGCCGGAAGTCATCGATGAAATCAGTAAAAACAATCCACACCGACGCATCATTCTTCTCCACGACAATGCAAGTGCCCACACAGTTTAACAAACTGTCTACTTTTTAGCGAGTGAAAAAGTGAAATTGATGTCGCATTGTCCATATGCACCTGATGACTTCTTTCTGTTTCCAACAATCAAAAACAAAATGCGTGGTGAGTGTTATTCTTCACCTGAAGCAGCCGTTGAGGCATTTAGGCAACTGGTTTCTAAGGTATACCAGCTTCAGATTGGAAAAAATGCTTCGAAAATTGGTTCGAGCGTAAGCAAATGGGTATTGATGCTAAGGGCGAATATTTTGAAAAACAATAAAGCCATTCACTAAATTGTATCGGTGTACTGATTAATGAGAATGTATGAACATGAAGAGATTGCTGTATTTGCCGCCCCCCTGAACGTGCCGCCCGTTTGCGGTGCACACCCTGCACACCCGCTTACGGCGGGCCTGATTCTATGTCATATTGAATAAATTCTAACTCGAATGTCTTCAATTTTATAAAAATGTACCTAAGGTTGCCAACTAATCTAGTCTAGTCACACTTGAAGAAAAAAGTTCAATTCGTTTGAATCAAACAACCCTCAAAACAGGATTTCACTACTCTTGTGTACAAAGGTCCTATTAAGAATTTTCTGGATTTAAGCAATTTTTGCATCTGATTGACTTTAGGTAGTAATCATGAAAGTTTATCAGAGAAACGATTGATTCCTTTAAAATACTACAAACTATAAAAAGCTAAGAGATGGAATCAATTACTTTGGCTTTGGCTACTAGAAACTTAACTATGGGTAAATTTGTGTAAATGCAACAAAATATTTTGCATTTTTCCCCTCTGCAAAAGATCCTGTCGGCATCCATGTTTACTACGGATTTCTTTTTCACGAATTTTATTTTGCTTTCTGTCATCTCTAGTTTTTTTCCTATTATGTTTGACATTGCTTTGTAGGCAGCACATGTTTTCTTTCTTGAAAATTTTAAAACTCTAAATGGTTTAAGTCAGGGGTCCCCAACCTTTTTGTATCTAAGAGCACATTCTAGAGTATCGGTCGACCGGCGGGCACCATTTATTTTTTTAAGGTAAATCTATAGTTGGGCATAATTAATGATACACATAAAATACAAAAAAAAATTTAATTCCAAAAATATAATCTTTGGCACTGCATTTCATTGGCCATTGCTTCATGATAATGATATTCCTGCTCGTAGGCAATCATCAACATGTTCATCTGTTAGTCGAGATCTGTACTTTCATTTTATGATATTCATTGTTGAACACAATGATTCACCCAAGTCTGTGAAACCGGAAAACGGTTTTATCTTGTATGGTGATTTTTTTCGAGAATAGAGATTTGTTTCCGTCAATTATATTTCAGTTCTTATCTGAACCGTTAGTTCAACAAAATTTTGATTTTTGGTATTGAGATAATTTTTTATTTCTTCATTTAAATTTACAAATCTTGTAAGACCTTTGCCTTTACTGAGTCAACGTACTTCAGTATACACAATAAGACCAGGATCTTCAGGTTTTTCTAGTAGGGCCTTGAAAAGGTAGTGTTGCAAAGAGGCGGCTCGAATAAAGATTACTATTTTTGTAACTACTTTCATGACGTGTCCGAAGGGTAATATTCTAACACACAAAGCTTCCTGGTAGATAACACAGTGATACGACATAAAATTTGAAAATGATTTATCTTTCTTGCAAATCCATTGATATTACCAACCATTGCTGGTGCGCCATCAGTAGTTATCGCCGACAGCTTGTGCAGAGGCATATTTATCTAGTCTGCATAATTATGCTCTTAATACGTTATAGATTTCCTCACCTGTTGTTCGTCCTTTCATCGGTAATATTTTTAGTAGATCTTTTTTACAGTAAAGTTACTTAATGCCATTCTCACCATAACTGCTAACTATGCTGTGTATTGTATTGTAGTAAGTACTAGTCACATATTTCCAAATCACTTTTTAACTGAGTTTGCATGTCTTTTGAAATGGCATGTATTCTTCTTGCGACGGTGTTATCTGACAACTGTAAATCTTATATTGCTGACGTTTGTTAGAAAATCCCTCCCGCGTATATTTCTCTAAGTCTAATTCATTACTAAATATTAAAAAAAATCTCAAAACATTTTTACATAACATTTTATTGAAAAAATTCTTTTACTCTACTTATTTTGTGTAGTGGCTTTCTGGTTCTTGAATCTTATTGTTCATCATCTTTATTTTTTTTTCTTTTTGTTCGGTATTACTCTATAGCGTTCTTCTTCAAAAAGCACTGTTCTTGTTTGCATTATTCTATTTCTATCGACTAGAAGTTTTTTGTTATGTTGATGTATTCTTGGCATCTCATGTGTTATTTATGCTCTGAACAAAAAATGATTTGAGCTTCTATGAATTTAGCATGTCGGGACTCATCCACAAAACTTTTTGTATATTTTAGTGATTTTTACTGCCTCCGCTTTTTTTTTCGGTTTCTTTTTCCTATTTGATCTCTTCGATGGATGCACATATATTTAACTTTGTATACTGATTTATGCATCTAATCTATATTTGATATTTTTCTTGAGCAAAATAATTTTTTTTCCTTTTGCTGAGATAATCTCTTTTGAAGAGATACTTACTAGATTCTACTATTTCCAAGAACAATTTTTGGTCAATAGTCCTACTATCATAAATACAATATTGCCTTATGGCAAAATTCAACTGTATATAGTATTCAATTTTAAATAAATATTGCTAAATCTATAATGTCAATTAACAATAAATTCATCAACTAATATAATAACAACAATAAAATAAATATTTCTAGTACCTATATTATTCATGATGTTCTTTTTTTATAGAAAGTATTAGCTTCACATGTGATTTTTAAAATCAGCGTGTGTTGCAGAATACTGTCTTAATTCATAGAATATCCCACTACTCAATCTAGTTTGTTATTTCCACTTTTTATGATGATTTTGCTTATTTTATTAATGTTTACAAAATTTTACAACATTAATCATTATTATATAAATATAAAAATTCCCTCAAAATTAGTGCGATAAATTATGATGCGACGAGAAAAAATTGGAACTTGTACTTTTAATAGATTAACTAATAGCCAATCGAATATTAATTAAATTCTAATTCGTAGAACTTGGATAAATTAACGTATTAATAAATACTTAGAATAAAAAACAAGAAATACCGTAATCTTCTCGTAAACAACGCAAACTTATTTAATAATTACTAACATTTTTATTAACGCAGACAGTCTCTATATCATTTATTTCCTAATATCTGAATAATAACTATCGTTTTTTTGCAATGTAATTCATACAATCCCAGAGGTTGATGACTAATGGGTTTTGCAAAACCGTAAACCTGATTGCTCCATAAGTTTTTACCTTTGCGTTTGTTATAGCGCAAGCAGAACATTTTTCTTAGTGTATTCACGGAAACTTGTCTTCATCCGAAGCACTAATTTGTGGCGTTTACCTGGTCTGAAATTATAATAGTATGGGAAGTACAAAATTGGCTAGAATTTTTTGCAATAATTTATTTATAGGGAAAATGCATTCCCTAGCTATTATGTCCGGTTTTAATGGTGACGTATCAGAAAAAATTGATGATGTCATTATTTTTATTTTTCATTTGCATTTTTTTTTAAATAATTTGCTTAAATCTTAATTTATTGTTATTTAAAAGCGCGTGAAGTGTTTGTATTAAATTTAATCATATTCAAAGCAATTTATTCATGTATAAACACGAAATTGTCCATAACCCTTTGAACTTAGCATATAATCTTTCAATCGTATCAAGAATCCTGGAATAACATCGTGTTACAGAGATTTATATAAAATATAATGTAAGAGAGATAAATTTTATTATGTTGTAACACTACACAACCATTCAACAATCCAGAGATTTTAGAAATATTGGAAAGCATGTTGTATATATTTGCTATTACTTAATTCGTGTGTTTTTAGCCTCACGATGTAGCAAAACGTCATTATACAATTATATTAATATTAAAAGCATAATTGAGCTTCATTTCTGGCATTTGAAATCCTGTCACAAAATTTATAATTATATATATTGTTAAAACATAATTTCATTTGCTTAAAGCAAATAAATCTCTTTAATAAAACACAGGCTGGAACGATTATATATTTTCCGGTAAAGAATATTTTTGCTTTATCGTTAAATTTCTTTTTCTACTCAGGAATCTACACAGGAATTTCGATACACTTTTTGGGATAATACATAGGGCTTTTAACGTATTCCTTGCGTAGGTTTTTTGTGATATTGGAAGAGTGTGTTTTCATTGAGTTAACTCAAACAAAAAGCATTTAGATATTCAAGCCCCACCTACGTATCTAATTTAAATTAATTAATTAATATTTTTTAATGTAAATGTCCTAAGTACTAAATTTTTATTAATTTAAGATCTCTCGAATTATCAAAGGGGTACTAATAAAAATTTGATTTGCAGTTTTTAACTGTTGCATTGTATAAGCTTCATCTGCAATATGCTTGTCGAAGATTCATTAAAGATTAAACGATAAAATATTAGCGATAAGCATATACCTATGATTTTCTAATTATTCGATACCTCTTTTTCTTTCATCTTCCTACATACCTTGTTTAGGTTTATTTTTTTATAGCATTATTCATATAGAGTACTATTCTTTACATGCTATCAACTTTAGAATGTTTGCGACTGCCCTTTTTTTTTAATTAAAAACTTTAAACTAAAAAGGTACCAATCAGCTCTACGTTCTAAAAATATTTTTTGACTGACAGAGTATTTCATAAGTGTAGGCTTGTGATTCTATATGTGATCTTGTTTTACACTGAATATTTAATTTGTACAAAGACAATCGACAGGCTTCAAACCTATTACCTTTGTTTTTGTAAATTACTGATGAAAAACATTTGCTAACGATTATAATCTTTTCGGGTGCCCAAGACCAAGAAAGACAAACTGTAAATGTATACTCTTCTTTTTCTCCTTCCTCTGATCTCATATCTGTCGCAATTAGCTTGCATAGTAATAGTCGTCGAATACTAGCTTAAAAAGCACCATTTTTGATCTGTCCTCTGTTTCATGACAAGATTCAGCAGAATTCATTCAGATTCAAAGTTAAAATAATACTTTTAATGTAAGAAAAAACGATTGAAAACAATTAAAAAAAGCAACACACAAACTTTAACTGTTTGTTGGTCTTTAACTAGAAAGATAGGATCTAGATAAGAAAAAAATAATTCAGGCCAAAGGAAACCAACAAGTAAATGGGATGGCAAAAAACGTTGGGACGCTTTTATATTTGCAACTAAGTTTGCTACTATTGTGATCATTACTTTTTCAACGTTTACTTACTAATGCACAAGGAGAGAGATAATTGCCAATAATAAAATTTATCATCTGATGACACCGCTGCTCACTTCTCAAGTGATTTAAACTTGTTATACACTGATAGCTTGAATTTGGTACTTCTGAGAGAGGCTAGGTCATTTGGCTGCGAGACTGTTAGAACAGAATGTGGCCGTTTGGATAAAAAACAAAAAATAGTATTGTAATTCTCTTTTTGTAAATTTCCAATTATTGTTTCCTATCGTTTCCGTCAGTTCTGAAGGTTAAGATTTTTATTATATGTTGATACCATTCTATTTGCTTGCATCTTGCTAATCTCAATATAAAAGAAAAAGGTCGGCTTCCAATCAGCCATCATAAATCCTTTTGAGATCACAAGATAATAATTTGAAAAAACAGTGTTTGCTATAAACCATTACTACCATACCTTACCAAGACTGTCTTTGTTAATACCATCTCTATTGGCTTGTTACATCTTTAATAACAGCTTTTGGAATTTTTGGTATACCAGAATCAGGGTAGTAATTCACAAGTCACAATACGTCTTTTGTCTATATACAATTGTTTTTATAATTTTTAAGGACGTGAGAATAAATTTCTACCAGAAAATCAAATTTCTGCCTAGATCAATAAGATTTCTTGCCTAGAGATAATTTTTGTTTTTGATCTCACTATTAAACATTTTTTTATTAGGTTTATTCTAATAGAAATTTCGCAATAAAATCAACCTATGAACTTTGTTGCATTAATAAATACTGATGAAATATAATAACGCCAAAAGTTCAAAAGTTTTTAATAGAGTTTTAATTAGTACTATCTTTCAAAACATTGTGGGATGCCCCGTATAATATCAAAACGTTGAAAATAATGTGCAAAGGAATTAATTAAAAACATGGAATATATTCAGTTTTAGAAATACAAAAGATCTTTAGCAGGAAGAGAAACAAAAAAATAATATTTAGCATATTTTAGAAGGAAGTGACATAATATTAAAGTATACTAAGTTCTGAAAACCACTTTTATTAAGGGTGTAGGTGGGATAGGTCACTTATGTAAATAAATACATGACTGTTATATTTTCCTTAAGCTAATTACTAAGAATTCATTATAATAAAATTCTAATCCGGCTCTGTTTTTAATTGTCAAGAAGACAATACATCCTAGTTGTATTTAATAATTAAGAAAAATAATGTTTTCTAACTATATTTATGTCTTGATTTTTCTGAATTAAAGATGAATAATTATAAAAAGTCCTAAGAATACCGATATCATAAAAAAGTCCGTTAAAAAGGAATGGAGGGGCGTCGAAAATTCCCAAATTCCCCCATGATGTTTCTCCTCTCGGTTTATTCTGCTTCCCACCTGTCCGCAGGTTATTCACTTACGGGGAGAAAGAAAGAAGAAAAGATGACAATATCCGCGTGTAACTCTGGTTGTCGTTGTTCCCGTTCTTTTCGATTAATTATTAATGAAGCGACTAGTAATTTACATAAAACCAAGTGCTGACACGGGTATAAACTATTTTCGCATAACTTGGAATTTATCTTGATCTATCCTCATACCTTCCAGGTTACACTGCTCTAGAGGCATTATAAATCGTGTGCACTTGACACAAACACATACGCAGAGAAATCGATGAAAACGCTTCTCTGCCTGACACGGACACGAACCGGGGGTAGCAGCATAAACCCCCACACTCTGAGGGGTGCAGAAACGGAAGCGACGTCATAACCGCTACGTCATAACCATGACGTTACGAAGTAAGAGGAAGGGAAAAGGGGGATTCTAACGGTGCGCTATAGCGGTCGATGGGGAGTGACGTCACTATGCTGGTATGACGTAAGAAGTGTCGCGAACGCCGAGTTTTATAATAGGCGAGTTGAGGCAGGATTGTTATACTTGCTGCAAGAGTGAAGGTGTGCAGTCGCGTGTTATATCTAGAGTGCTATGGACCATCGCGAAGACGAACGTTCACATGGTGTTAAGTTACCGAAGACCGGAACATTTATTATATGTTTATAATTGAAAGGACCCGGTGCCCTAGTTCCTGTGCGCTTTGAACACTTAGCATTTTTTTCATTCCTTAAAATTTGTTCCTGATAACGAGTTACCATTTAAACAAAAGTTTTAATTTATTATTAAGTGAGATATCTCTGAAGATTCAAGAGGACATTGAAAAAGTTTTATGAAAAACTTATAAATTGTCGCGTGCGCCTTTGAAGATATCCGTCATCGATTAGCAGTTAAAAGTTTCAGCAGGAAGCTTTCAGTGACTGTTTAGAACTTTTATTGAATACAGTAGGAAGAAATAGACTGTGCTTATTTAATTTTTGTGTTCTTGTGTATGAGGATTTCGACTGATCCAGTCGTGGATTCGCCTTCTAAGGGTCCGGAAGGCGCGCGCTCTGTAACCACCACTCCGGAGCCAACAGAGTTCCAGGAGTCGCCAGGTGAATTATTGTGCCTCTGCTTCAGTAGACTGAATGCTATTTTATGTGTTACCTTCGTAAGAAATCACATTAGATAGAACATTTTGTGTTTTGCTTGGTATAATAAATTTCGAAACCATAAAAATGTTTCAAATAATCAGTTTTGAAGTTCCTGGATTTATTAAATGTTAAATGTCTATTATCTTCTTCTCCAGCACACGTCCAACTCCAAAGTTTGGTTTTTTGTGTTATTTTTGCATGCCAATAATAAAAAGAGACTTGTAATTTGTTTTGTAAAATTGTGCCGTTTAAACGCTTTAAAAACGAATTGGTGAATCAAAAATAATTGCAAAATCATCGCTCACCGATAAATTCTAAAAAAATATATAAAAACGTACAGAAGAACCTGTGTTGTGTTGTACGATGCCATCAATCCGAGATGCGCTCCGGTCCGTCGCCGAGCAGACACGGGCTGCAATGTTATAGCGCACAACATACCGATTCCAACAACAATTCACCTAGTTACAACTACCTGAGAAATAAGTGTATGTAATTTTATTCTCATTTATTACTTTTTTTTCTGCGAAATTACTAACGCTTCCTTAACTTCCTTTTTTTACTAACTTTTCCTTTGGGTAATCATAAATAATATTGGTTGTTTGCGGTAATTTGGATTATGGTAAGAAAGAAAACATAAAAATAAGTTATTATGTGCTAATTGTCACAAGTTGAAGAGCTTAAATCTTGTTTTATTTAAGTTTGTTAAGAAGCTTTATTTAAAAAGGCTTTTCACTAATACGATGCACGAAGAAAGTTGAGAGTGTCTAAAACTGAAAATGAAATATTATAATTTATAAGTGATGGAAATTGTTAAAATATCAATTATTATTGTATTTTCAGTCAAACATATACTAAGATAGTGTAAAAGAAAGGTTTTCAAGTATTCTAAGATAATGCAAATATGGTGTGTCATCTGTTAGTAATTCAGAATTTAGGACATTATTATAATTTAGAAGCAATGAAGAAATCGAAAAACGGTTTTCAAGAGAAATGACTGAAAGTGTAGTCAATTTTACATTGTCGAAATGGATGAGACTGGTGAACAACTTTTTAAATTGACTAAAATAACTCAGATAACGCTATAATTTAATTTGCTATATGAATTGTAAGAACGATTCTTAACCAATACCTGAACGTTAGATAAAGAGAAGAATTCAGAATTGATAGTTATGCCGAAGATTAAAATATTTGAAAATTATTGTGACGATTATCTTAATTCAATACCGGTTTCTATAGCTACATGTGAACATTATCAAATTGCACATCCCAGTTTGATAAAAGCTTTGTGAAACACGTACAGTTAATTAACAACTGATGCCGTGAATCCTTATTATGCAAGTGCTCTAGAGTACGTTTGGTAAAGTTTCCCAAAAACACTTTTGAGATATATCATAAATAATAATAAGGAACAAAATTCTTTTTATTGCTGGATTTTATTCTGTTAGGCGTTTAGTGTAAAGCAAACATTTTCTAAGTGCTCCGTCGGAACATCTCAATCCTGCCTAAAGTTAAACACAAACTTTCTAAATTGAATACACGATATAACACAAATTAACTTATCAAACATCGCCCCCAAAGATTCATTTTAACAATGTGATGTTACAAAATTGGCCAAACACTCTTTATATTGTACTCGTAACAATAGGGGAAATCACTGTTGGGCCTATTGATAAAAGAGGATTTTAAATAATTTGATCGTAATCTAATTTATTTTATTAATTAACAACTGACTGTTTAATTAAGCTTAATAAATTACAAAATTTTATCTCTTTTTCTCTAAAGAATGTAAGTAGCAAAAAGAACAGTTTCGCTCTTCCTTTTTGACATCTTTAGTACTGTCTATTTAAGGCCTGACTGCATCTGTTGTATAACACCTACACAAAAGATTTCAATAAAATTTAATAATCAAATATAACACTTAAGACATCTAGCGGTGTTTCTGATAGTTATTAACAGTGAAAGCTTTAGCGCAAAAAATTATAAAAATAATTTAATTTTTAGATTATTTAGTAATAATTCTTCATTAAATCAAGATTATAGTTTTTTGAAATTCTAGAAATCTTAAAAAATATAAAATAAAATCAAGAAGAATAACCTTTATTTATTTACATGTATTTTCAATCTAATTATTATTTTATTAAATAAAAATAAATAAGTAAAATACATATACAAAGGAATATTATCATTAAATATATAAAAATAAAAACAAAAATTCAATATAGTAACTTTTTAATTTACATTTAAATAAAACAATACTTAATTATTTAATGCCGCCCACAATTTATAATTTTAATGATAATCAGGGAGGAGAAAGTGTCTCCCATTTGTCCGTTCTAGTGGGTGCCCATAAAATCGAAACAAAGAGCTCATCCCACAAAATGTAATTTTTTTGTATAGGGAACCAATAATGCAATCGGATGCAATAAATTACAATGGGTTTCAATACACCCATTTTAATGAATGAAGCGCAAATAGAAAAATCCCACGCACATGCGTGCAATTAATGAACGCTTTTAACTATATTTGTATTTATTTTTTTATATTGATTATCATTGGGATGATAAAAGTAAATATACAGGTGTATATGATAAATTTAAATTATTATGATTAAACCCTGAAAAAATGAAAAAAACAATAGTGAAGACATTTTTAAATAAAAATAGATAATGACATTTGAATAATAAAATTGGAATTGAAACAATATTGGGTACATAGTACAATTAAATTATGTACAGAAGCCTACTAAGGTTTGAATTATTTATTTTCAAACTTGTGCTTCTCGAAAAGGGAGATGGAAACTCCCAAGAGGTTCACATTGATCCATTGTTTCACTAATTAATATTGTCTCGTATTTTATAAAACGAAATACAACAAACATTTATTATTTGATTAATTTAATAAAACTTGTCAATTACAGCTAGAAAATAATAGTTTTCGTTTATTTTTATCTGATGTAATTCAAGTATTATTGATTTTAACAAAACGAATTGTAGTAGAATTTCTTACTACAACTTGATAAATATTTAGCAAAATTTGTATAAAATGAACCCAACTACATAAACCTGATTTAATCTAACGTCTACTGTTTACTGCAATTGTTTCATTGACAAACAAATCTCAACATCTTTAACATTTTGTTAGGTTTGCTATAATCTACCGACGCACAGTGTATTTCAAGTATTCGCATTGCACGGTTTAATTTAAATTAACTCGTTTTTCTTATAGATTATGGATGAGCCACACTAATAAAAAGAAGAAACGCACTGTAGGTATGGTATTGTGATTAGCTTTGCTTTAGCTTTATATTATCCAGCCAGTCATATATTTACTTATGTTTGATCTAACCTAGCTCCTAACAAAGATCTACTTTTTTCCGCATAATATTCAATTTGAAATTTTCTAGTTCAAACTATACATATCTTGCAGTACACCTAAATATAAAAAAATATCCAAGAAAGAAAATCAAAAAAGATTGAAAGAAAACAGACCGCATTGTTTCTATACGTTGGTAATTCTATATTTTGATCTTCTAGAATTTCAAAACAAAACTTGTGGGAAATCTGAAGAATCCTAACATACATAAATATTGTTAAGTCATTGATCTTGTGAGATTTTATTTTCCAGTTTTGTTTATAATCTAATTTAACTTTTTCTTTGGCTTGATCTAACTTTTTCGAGGGGTCAAATAACAGCAACCTGAAGTCATATTTGCATGAACTGATCGATAAAATATTAAATCATCCAATCTTCTCGGTTTTATGTTATTTCTATTATATTTCTTGATTATGAAAACCAGTAAAACATCCTATTAAGAGTAATCCCATTTGTTTTTATCTTCAAATTTTTCACTCTTTTCCTCTTCGATGATATTTTCTTAATTATATATAATAATATTGCGATTTAATTATGTAGGACTGTTAGGTTATCATCTCCACACCTGCGTAATTGATCAAGCTTTTAAGAGAGACTGACTCGACCAGCTTTTTACTCTGTTTCATATCGTCCAATGCTTCATGACTAATTAAATTTAATTAATTAAATCCTGGCAATTTATTAAGACCTACATGATTTCTGAGTATACTACACAAAAAATTTTTAGAAGGTAGTACCTAGCAAGATGAAACTTTCTTTTTATCCTTAAGTAAACAATTTTTCTTCATCTTTATATTCCACATTTTCTATTCTAGTAGCTATAACTCTTCTGATGATTTAAAAAAGTGAAATTAGCTTGATTTTCCTAACTCTCACGCGTATGTTTATAGTAAACCTCGTATGTTACAAAAACATAAATTAAGGAAAGAAAAGAAAAATATGGGAACTTACAAGATCGTCTAAAACAACAGGAATTTCCTGCAAAAATGTCATTTTCCAATAATTCCTTTACGGAAGCATAAAGGAAATATGGCATAAACAAAAACATTAATTTTTCATTACTTTCCTTAAATCATTTCTAGTGACACACTTGTCACCTTTTTGTTGTTTTTATAAACAGTTTTACAGCCATTTAAAATTTAATTCAACAAAGAATTGTTTATAATTTAATTATTTGAAAGGTTTTTTGTCAGTTTAATCAAAGAGTAAATTATCAGGATTACTCTTAAAGGAAATGATTTTTGTTATATAGCAGAAGTTTCACATTTATATGAGTGTTGACTAAACAAGGTAATTTTCTTGCAGATAAATTAATTTTTTTCGAAACGGAAAAAATCGCTTGTGTTCATTAAATCGAGTTGAAAATACACAGGTGCACCAATGTTTCCTAAAGTAATAACTGTAAGAATATAATAAATAACGACTCAAGATTCTGCAGTTACTTGCTGCTCTAAATTATACATAATTGACGTGGAGACTCTTGGTACCTTTCGCTTTTACTGTAATATTCACACTCGTAACACACGAAAATTACATTAATAATAATTACATCTGTCTGTAACCATTAACATACCTTTTATGTAGTTGGTAGCAATGGACAAATTAGAATGAATATAAATCTTCACTACATAAGTAATCTCAGAAGGTTAATTACTTGAAAAATATATTTTTCCACTCTGGTTGAAGGATTTTCTTTAGTTACTTCCTATTTCTTTTTCTTTATAACGAGTGATCAAGAAATAACTAAATCTATATTTTGTAGCTGAAGTTATTCTATTATATCTGCTTTATAAACTATGAGATTATTCATTTTTAAATATAAAAATAACAAAACACAAAAAGCACGTGGTTTTCCTATATGAAACAGCACGTGGTTTATACGTATAGTAGGCGCTCACTTGTGACCATCGTGGGACCAGGGCCAAGAAATTTTCCTGTAAAAACACGCGCTGAAATTTACACGTTGTAATTGCATGCAACTGTAAAACACCCACTTAAAAGAAAAACAAATTTATAGAATCACTCGAAATCATATAAAAATAAAATCGTCAATTTCCAAGTGTCAGAACTCATTAAAAGGTTGTCTCTTTCAAAAGAAAATAAAAAGTTCTACATGAAAATTGTATTATCATTACACTATTATTGGCATGTTATAAAGTATGGTTTGGCAATCATTTTAGACTTGTCACATGTTATACGATGCTTGTTCTGAGTCATTTCATGTATAGATTTTCGATTTAAAATAGATGACAATTTTTTATAAACAACATAAGAAATAAGCCAAATAAATCACTTGAGGTTGAAAAAAATTAATAAAAAAATATTCCTTCCAGCTCATACTACCGTAAAATATTTAAATTAATTTAAACTCAACTGAAGCTGAAACTGATCCGTACTCAGATTACATTTAATATACGCGATCTTATCTTGTATCTTGTAGTTAAATTTATTTAATAGACAATGTAAAAACATATAAATATAACGTCACAATTAAAAAAGGAAAGAAATAAATTCTTTTTCAAGTTTATTTCGACTAGCTGAAGGTGAAAAACCTTTGACAATGTAGATATTTAAGTTTTCAAGTACCTTAAACCTCCAGTTGCATAAAGCGTTTTTAAAGTCATTATTAGCTCATGCGATTATAACTTTAAAATGTAGTGATCTTATTGAAGGATTCTCAATTGACAACTAAATCCTGCTAAATCTGATTAGAAACTTTGAACTTCAATTGGTTTTATTTTTTAATTTCTCCTTACTGGGCCAAGATTACTATAATTACATAAAATGCATAAAACAGAAGATCCAAAAGTGTCATTAGATTTTGCCTCTAACCTCACTTTTAACATCCAATTGATGCGCAAAGAACATTTGCGCTTTTAGATTTGATCACATGAAGCAACTTTAATTTAAAACAAGCTGACATACCTATTTGTTTGTTTTATTGCACTGAAGATAACCTCATTAATTTATTTGAAATTTCCAATTTTAGCTTTATTCCTAAAATAAATAAATTACAGTGGTGCACTTTTACTAAACAAGCGTGAATCTCATAAAGCGTTCCAAATTTTCCTTCTAAATTTCATTTTAATTCAGTACATCTCGTACAAAGTGTGGGTGTTTTCTGTTTGTTACAAGAAGAAATATAAGGCCCAATTTAGTCTTTTCATTCTATCTATTTTTAGGGTTCCACCGAGCTTTTGTTTCTTCCTTCGCAAAAACAGATTTAAATATAGTTCTTGTTAAAAAGACGTAAAAAGCAACGCGCCGAAAACATACGTAAAGAAACAATCTGTTTCCGAAAATACGGAAGCAACGAGCGAGAGCGAAACGCGGCCCGTGACGTCAGAGAGTCGATAAGAATAGCGCGTCGCGACGCCTCGTACATAATGACCCGTGACGTCATATTGGCGTCATTCCTCACACCCATGCGGTTCATGACGTCACGGGGACGCCATCGATTCGTGACGTCACTGGTGCGTTATCTCGCTTTCGCTTCAGGTTTTTTGCGTCGGTCTCTCTTCAGTGTTGCGCCAGCGTCGAGGTCAGCGAGAAAGTTCTGTGCTAGTTTTACACTTGCATCGAAACGGTGAGCGTCCTTTTCAGGTTTCAGCTGATTTCAGCTGATTTTGGCATATAGAGAAAATTGTGTTCTAATCGTTTTGGCTTCCACTTCAGTATACGAGGCGTTCAAAAGGCCATACGTTCTTTCATCTGTACGTTAGGTATGTTATTGTTTTTTGTTTTCTTTTGAAATAAATTTAAATCTACGCAAAATTTTTGGGAAATTCTGATTGGATGATGAATGAAATGTTTATTGCGTAGGTTTATATTTAATAAATAAGGGATGAAAATGTTTGAATGAGATTGGATTTTCATGAAATAGGAAAGATTTTGAAGTTCGTGATAACTGCCAAGGTCAAGGGCGTGCGCACTTGGTGGTACTTTGATTATACGTTCTTTCTTTCTCTTACAGTCCCTGATGAGATAAAAAAAGGTTCTTAAATCACGTTGTGAGAAATAAGCACGCCCTCGACTTTACTTTAATCAGTTATGATTAGAAAATTTTCAATTAAAGAAAAGTAATTTCATTTTATTTTGTTTTCTATTTTTATTTTATTAATCGAGTTAATAGGTTTTCCCATAAGGAATTATAAATGCACGTTGTCTGCTGTCATAAGAATTGCGCCATAAAGTATAATAAATTTTAAGATAAAGGAGACAAAAAGATCCGGGAAAACTAGGCTAATAGAATGACTCATGACTGACTATATGGCAGCAAAGTATCTCAGCGTTTTACTTTTCAAACAAATTGCACATAGTAGTCGCACTCATTTTTCATTCTTGAAGCTTGTTCACACCATAAATCAAAGACAAAAGAAACTTAAACTGTAATTACTATCAAAGCAACATTTAATTGTAATAAAAACTTCCTGCGTGAACTATTATAGCACGATTTTTCAAGATCAACTTTATTATTATTCTTCTCGATTGACCCTCTCAAACCGTTTTCGGAAAATAAAAAAATATTGTCAGGTAACTAATAGAATCGTACACCTACAAGATGATATGACTTATAACGGTAGCCAAGCCTTTTCTTATTTGTCATCTTTTCACACTTAACTAACGTTTTACTGCAGGACACTCAATCTATTAATAAGAAATTATTTGAACGGTACATGATATCATAGATTTTACCTTAAGGCTAACGTTTTAATAGCGTTGGTTAGTGTAGGTGGATTTGAAAAAAATATTAACCAAATAACATGTTGATTTAACATGTTAATATAGTCGTAGACATGGTGTTGTGATCATCATCGAGAAACCCAAAATATAATTTTTATGTTCACGATCTCTAGTTTGTTCCTGGTTTATTTTAATTTTCCTTATCGCAATTATCTCCTTTTTTAAAACACAACACTTATCAATAGTTACGTACATTATATCATCAAGGTTCTTGATTCTAGATTATTTCTTGTATAACAGTTTTATAAATTAAATTTGAACGCAATCTCATTAAAATTTGATTATAATACGATTAATCAGTTGATTTTACTTCCCGATCTATAATTTTTAATTTTTCGACTAATATTGCGTTTAACATAACCTTACCTTCTTATCAAACAACAACTGAACTATTTCTTCTACCTAATTCAGTACACACGAACTTATCAAACCTCTATGTGCGTCCTTTTTGGATACAATCCAGAAATCAAAACTGTTTGTTTCAGAAAAAAACACTCCGATATTTGTTGCAAAATACCAATTTTATGTAGAAGAATTTGCATAATTTATCGATAAAAAAATAAAAGTAAGTCAAATCGTTTCGACTTTCCGGTAGTACGGGCTAATTTAAAATAGTTTTGGGTGCGTGACGAGTTTTGAATACGTATTTGCGAAACACTCGAGAAAGTGTTTTATCGATTACACAGGAGACGTAGAAATAGATGCTCTTCGATTAACTTTTACGAAATACTAATACATCGCTTTAATTATTCTGTCAAGTGATTAGGATCAATTGATATTTCTTTTATTAAAGAAACAAGAAATTATTGAGAAACTTTAATAAGACTTTTTACCACCATGAAGATGTCCATTAGAAAAGATTGCTTTTCGCTAATACTTTTAAAGTAGTTTTCTATTAAAAAGTTAAACATTTTAAACTTTCCTATTATTGATATGTCATCTCCGGTCGGTGCTTCTCAATATTTATTTATCCCATTACGTCTACAAACCGGAGAGTTGTTGAAGTGTGCTCAAGATCGACTTCTGAGTAGTAGTAGTGATCCCTCAAATATAATAATATTTACCTTACGGTTTGGATTTATTATTTTTCAAACTTAAATATTTGCCTCTTAAGAAAAAATCTTGTAGGTAAATTCGATCATTTACAATTTTCCTTCCTTGTTTTTTCTTTCTAACATCCGGTTTTCAGTTAGGCGTTTTCGCCCCCATATATGGAAAGCTAAAAGCCCACACAATATAACAGAGCTTTTTCATTGATCCATTACGTCATTGAATCTCATTTTATGACGTGAAGAGCGTCGTCATAGAAGTTTTCGTGACGATATCAGGCATCCATGTCAGCTGTACAGATGATCGATGAGATGCCTGATCGCGTGATGTCGACGCTTTCGGAGGATTTACCATGTTATCTGATAAAAAGTCACGCTATCTAAGTGTTTTCCATGGAACTAATAGCACGAATTTTTTTATTACAGATATTGCATTGAATTAAAGAGGTCATAAAGCTTGATAACGAAATTTTATCGATCAACTTAAAATTTTCTATTGTATTTACTATTACTACTGATCATTTAAAAAAACGATCCTTCATTGTATAAAGTTTTAAGGAACTCTTTCATTCTTTAGTGTTAAAAATAAAATAAATAATAAAATATTGACCATATAATACTATAAAATGCAGTTATAAGCGCACTCTCCTAGTAATCTGATCCTATTGATACTCCCTATTAATCTCTTTCAACAAATAAATTTGAAATTTAATCCCCTTGAAAATAATTACCTTTTCACGGATGAATATAAATAAAATTGGCAATAAAAATGTATCTCCCTTTTATAATAAGAATTTTAATTAAAACATTTTTCCCTAGTGTGAATCAAGATGAATAAATATCTATAACGACCTTAAATAGGTTTATAGGAGAAATTTTGATCTTTCTTAGATTAGTGTAGCAAACTCTTCATCATTTGTCGGCAGTATTTTAGTTATTTTCTTAGTGTTTGTTATTTGCTTCAGCAGGGGGAGCAAGTGATCCACCTACCTACTATGCGCTTACATTAAAAATGCATAGTATCAAGTAACTGAGGTTGCCAAGGGATACATTAATTATCTACTTAATGACAGTCATTGTATTAATGTTATTTAATAAATTGTGTTTATGCGTAGTGTCCTTTTTATATACAGAGTGTCCCGTTTAACAGTCTACACGCTATTCGGGAAATTAACGCTAAAATTTAGTTTTTGGTGTAACTCAATCTATAAATTGCAAAACTGAGATCTGGACATTTTTTAAAACAATCTATTAAACATTTTTTGTTCTTATTCTGTTACTATCAGTTCTAGACCTGTGGGATCTTAATAATTCTTCTACGAAATATCGATGACGTAATAAAAAAAAATAGTTCTACTCAATAAATGAAACTGGACGTCGTTAATGATTTGACAAGTTATTCTAAAAGACGCAACATTATCAAAATAAATTACCAATATTATACATAGAAAAAAATTGAAATTCGCGTGGGAATCGAACCTACACATCTCGGCTGTCCGGGTCAAATGCTCTATCTTTAACCTAGCGAATTCAGTTGAGAATCAATTCTAAAATAAGCATTATCACGCAGATATTCCAAAATTAAATCTCCATCCTGCTGACTAGGAATTTTTCAATAATGACAGAATCGCCTCTAACTTTCGAATTTCCAAATTTTAAATTTTAACTGTTTAAGTTCAAAAACTTGTTGCCTTCCTTTCCATTAAAAAGTTTTGGATGGGCCGCATACTAAAAACTTTCACGTTCTCTTTAAATGCTACCTTGTACTCACTTTTCTAAATCTTTCTGTCATATCAAATCTTCCTATGATGAACTCAATAGTCTAGCTGATTTGTGCTTTTTTCCCAAACAGTGCCGTATTAATTTTCTAATTCAGAAGTAACATGTCATATACTACACTACTTGCACAAAATTGAATTCTAATATTTTTCATTCATATAATTACGCCATCATTTTACATCAGAAATAATTAAATTTGTGGTTGCAACGTTATAACAAAAACCAATAATTAATATTTGCCCACTCACTTAAGGGAATATTCAAACGCAAGAAATGTGTAGAATAGAACCGCAATAAATTCCGTAACAACTATAAAATAAACAATGCGGTATAAAATATAAGCGTAGACCAAAGAAATTGTATAATTGTCGACCATAACTGTCAGGAGTGGTGTAAGTGCTTTGCGAATGATGAAGCTCGACGCTCGTAAAGCTGCCGGGACAGATCTAATGGTGAACTTCTAACGTCGCGTTTTACGCTGCTGTGCGGTCTTGTATGTATTTACTACTTGTAATCACTCGTAAAACTCTACAACACACTTTAAACGTAAGCAGCTGTGGCATTGCACAGAATGTAGTACTTAAACGCACCAACACATTCATTTTTTCCTCTTTCTTTCTTTTTCTTCTTTTTACCCATTGTGAACACGCCTTACATTTATATGCGTCATGTAACGATGTCCTTCGGCATTTTCATAAAAGTGAGACTTTACAAGAATTTGTAGGTTGTAAAGATTAAAATTACAAACTTCCGTTATCATTTAATTAGCCTTGGTTGATGCTTGCAGAAAACAAAACTCATTTCATTTTACAAAACGTAACTAATTTCTATCTAAACTTAATCACTTACTTTGTGTCTCTTGAGCGAAAAATATTTTCTTTATAATATAAGACATTGCTTAAATTTCTAAGAAAGAATTCATAACCTTTTTTTAGTTGGTGACCTAAATACCAGAAACGATAAATTAAATCCAAGTACGGGAAATGACGATTTTCAAGAATCTTCTCAGGCAAAACCACCACGTAAATGATACAGGTGTTTATATTCTTGAAATATAAACACTTTTTTATAATATACATTTTTCTTGTAAATTCAATTTCCTCTTCTTTCTACTTAAAATAAACAAAATATCGTCAGAATCGACATTATTTCTAAGTTGAACGTTATTTGCAATTTTTTCCTTAAATAAGAATTTAATTTTCTGGCGAAGAAAAAAATTTTGGCCTTTAGCTTTGGAAACAGTAATAAAGAATTTTGGATCGCCGAGTTGACTTTCAACAATATTAAAATGCATTTTTCTAATCGTTTTTGGAACTTCCGTATACCACCCACATTGTCAAAGTAATTCCTTCAATTGCTACGTTTTATTGTCCCAAAGAAGGTCACATCTATTATGGACTGGCATGAAGTTGGTTATTTCTAGAAAAATATTAGTCAAAAGAATTTTTGTTACCATTGTAACATTTACCATGGTGAGATTTTTTCCGAATAAAACTATTTGTACGATGATAAGAAACCTTTCTTCGATACAATCAGGATAACAAGTAATAGATATAAAATCTCAAAAAACTTCATACTAGACTTTTTTCCTGAAATCGAAATCATCAAAAGATCTTGTGCAAAATGTAAATCCTGATACCCGATCTTCAAATTATTAATGTAGTGGCTGCTGTGTGAAACTGCTATTTACTCACCTCTCAATTTGAGACAACGTTTCTAAAACAGCCAATGTTAGATATGATAATCTTGAGATATTCGAGCAATCTTTATTTTTATCAACACTCTCACTGCCTTTTTTGCTGAGAAAACTCATTTAGAACTTAATTCCATTATCAGATAAATAGCTTGAAGTTAACATAACCAATGAAAAATGTAATGTATAGAACTTTGCTAGGACATGTCAAGAATATGGTCTGCAAGATTAACAAAAATATAGACGGTAGGCACTAAAACCCTCACCTAACTTGGTCTGGGTTTTCTATGTTTCACATAATTTCTGTTGTTGCAGTTCCCAGCTTTTCACCAAATCAAAATATCAAAAGAATAACTGACAAGTGTTCTAGATTTGGTTATGGCTCACAATTCAAGTTTGAAACCTATGTTTACTGTTCAAAGATGTTTTACGATAAGGTTGATTTTCAAATAATTTTATTTAAAAAATTCTGAAACGTTTGGTCTATGTACTACAAGCAGAACCGTTAGTTTGCTCAATTTACATTATTGTACCCGAACTTCTGGCTAAATATACCATGATTTAGTACTACAGATAGTATGGTTCATAAATTTGTGTTTTATTGTTGATGAAAAATCACTTTTATTCTTCCATAAATACTGGTTTTTTGTACAAAGCAAAAAAACTAATTAAGACACGGGTATCACGTCATATAACTAAAATATAGATAAAATAAAATTTTACTGGTATTTTTTAATGAAACACACTTGATGAATTCGCACTTCTGAACAGTGCTGTTGGTATTCAAAATTTCGTCTATTTTACTAAAAATAAAATAAACTTAACGTATAATACCAGACTATTTAAAAAGACACTATAGTCAGTTCAGTACAACTTTTAACCAAGATTAAAATAAATTTAAATACATCAAAATTTTCCTTAAGTGTCGCTTTTTAATAAGGACATTAATTTTCATATAAGTAGAAAATAATGTAAATTCAGTATAAAAAATAGATTTTTACACAATAACAAAAAATGTTTTATGGTTATGAAATTACTCACAAACTTCTGTGTTAAATTATTTATATCATATTATATGAAATAATTACAAAGTGCTAACAGAAGGTGAGATAGAAAAAAAACGAGATTTAAAATAACAAGTTTTCAACATCGTTTAATTAAAATTTTCACCAAATGATCATTTGAGATCATTAAATTTATAAAATTATGGTAATCAAAAATACTCTGTGTTTGGACAAAGAGATTTTACCGGAACTAAAACCCTAAAGGCAACTTTTTTCTGCTTGATGTCCTTGCTCTGGTAAAAGCGTACTATTTTAAAATTCATGCTTGCAGCAGGAATAATCACTGTTATTTTTGATAGTTCTTTAAACATATCAGAACCGTACAAAGAAGGATTTATTTGAATTTAAGATCATTTAGATTTAAAACATATTCGATGGTAAAAAAGAAAGAAGATTTTAAATAAATATTTGTTTTATACAAAAAAAACTTTAAACGATTCTAAATTTTTGATCTAACTAAAGATAACCACAGTTAATGAAGTGTTACTTATAGAAAGATTGCAATTATATCATCAGTAAACAGTTAGATTTCTAGCAGTGGCGTAGATAAAGTAAATAAAAATGTAATCTAATAATCTTCTATTATTATTAGGATGCAGGACACAACATAATTGTCGCTTTGACTTTATATTTTGATAATCTATGAGGACAATTTTTTCTAACCTAACAATCGTCAGCTTTTACAAGAATTTATTATTACGCCACTGATTCTTAAACGAAGAAAACATTTTACCTTCAATGAGGAAGTTATAAAGTATTCGATTTTATTAAATCTTTATAATTAGCCAATTAATCCAATAAAAAGATAAGAAGAACGTGCTTATATAAATACCATCATCCTCGTGAATCTCGTTCTAGCAAAGTTATATCGTCTTCATTATCTGTTTTTGAATATCCTGTTTGTTTTTGTTTCCTTCTTCTTTTCTCTCATTCCATTAAAAAAGGAATCTTAAACACAAAATAAAATATTCCGCTTTGCAAACTCATACACAAATATTTAGCAGTGGGCGTTTTCGCGATGCTTAATCCCCTTCTGCAACGACGTCAGGTATAAAGGAAGATTGCAGAAGAGGAGAACTAGTTGTTGGGAGTTTCAAGTTATCGTACCCATCATCTTGTTGTGTGTTCTACCATGTACATACAAGACAGTTACTAATGGACAAACATTATTTTCACAGTTACTAGCCATAATTTCTTTCATGATGCTTATATACGACCCTTTTTTTCATTAGGAAAAAATACATCAGCTTCTTGTAATGTTGAGAATTTTAAAAAACTTCTTTTGCCAGTATAATGTGAAAAGTTTGAAAAACTCGTTTTGCTAATGGAATTCAATGGCTTTATTTAGAAATACCTGATAATTAATATTTATGATTTTATCTATGCGATTGGTAGTTGTAGCTTTGTTTCTTAAATGCATTTTTGTAAAAGCTAATACCGTTAGGACATTAATAAAAAACAAATGTTAAATGATGACCATTTACAATAAGAAAGATTCGTGAATATCTTCTTGTATATCCTGTTTTCCATTGTCTTCATTTATTCTTATTCCTATCATTTTTAATCTTCTAATCGATTTTACTCAGGAAATAATGAAGTAATAGACTGGCAAAGAATTTTATAATAAACTCGAGAAAATATAAATCTTAGAAATATTTTGCATCTTCAGTGTAAATCTTCATTTTTTTCCAAAGAAGCCCATTTTGTTACTCATTACTCATATATCATCAGCAAGTTAATTGAGTATTCAAAAATAAAATCTATTTGTTTAAAAATCTGGATAAAGAGTTTCTAATCTTGACTACGACAATAGGAATATGGTCAATCATTTCCAGACTGTATTGCCAAAAGGCAATTTAATTTATTTTAATTCTAATAGCATTTTGTTTATTTGCTATAAAATAAAGGATTTTGGCAAGATACAGACAAGCTTTCAACTAGAAGACTATACTCCATCACACTTGAATCCCATTGCTTTCAAGAGAAAATATTTTGCATGAAAAGCAAAAAGCAAAATTTCCTCCATTTGACAAAATCTTTTGATTTTTCTTTGATCTATGATAGCATATCAATTATAGTTTGCTCTTTTATTTAAATAAGGTTTTTAGTTTAGAATTTTAATCAATTTTTTTAATTCGATTGTTAGACCTTGTTCCTTTACTATTATTTTTCCATGTTTTATGCTTTTTCCTCCAAGCAATAGTTTATAAATCCTGAAACTTGAGAAGAAACCTATTACAAAATCAGAATACAAATAATTCCTAGTATATTGGATATATCGATTGTCGAAATAATGCAATTTAATCGAAGATTGGACCGAGGTCGTCCAGTTTAAGCAATCCAACACAAAAAAAGAGAAACATTCTGTTGGAATACATGCATATGTATACACGAAGAATGTCCCACTTAAGTGAAATTTGATGTTCAAATAATTCTACTAAACTCTTACGTACATGCATGTACATAACTATGTTTATTATTTATTTATAATATTGGGTGTTGGTCAATAACCCTGATGTCAATTCATAATAAATTGCTTATAAACGATATTAATGATGTTACGAATTCTTTATCCTCCCAAAAATTCCTGAGGTCCTTATGTATGCATGTATTTTTTTCTTGCTTCAATAAAATTCTTTCATGGCCGAATCGATGATTAAATTTTAGTTGCTAATTTAAAGGCAAAATTAAAAAAAGGAGTTTTATATTGTTTGAATTAATTCTCGGGCAGCTCCCAGCATTGAAATGAAACACACGTATGATGTAATAGAACTTTACTTAACTTTTCTTGAAACGTTGAACGTGGTTACTGGTTGCTAACTGATAAAAAAAGACTCTTAGGGTGCAACGCTACCCTCTGTCGGTGCGGCAAGTATGGGAATTACAGAATACAAAAAAAACGATTTAACATATATAATATAATGGCTTTGTTTACAGTTTCCTTTATATAAAACGCTATTGGAGTTGCTAGGATCTGATAAATAATATGTGAGTTATAAATAAAACACAAATAATAATTGCTGATTAAGTGTTTGAAGAAAAGACCTTTAATTAAAATTCTCCATGTTGGATTAATTTTCTATCACTTGTATAGGAAAATGCATGAAGATATAATGATATACATTTCCAGATCAGTTATTCATAATTTATGTGATCTCAGATATAACTGGTATAATTTTATATAAGAAATCTTTAAAAACTTTAATTTATAGTAAATTTATGCATGCTGTTATTTGTTATAAATATTTATAACCGTATGAATAATGCAAAACTAATAACAGCATAATTATCGGGCGTAATTATTTTCCAAACATCTCCAATCGCGTTGTTAATGAATTGTTGTATATAGTTTTATATACACGGTTGTGATTTAGCAACCGTTACAGTCTTTTTACATAATTTATTATAAAACTACATTTTATACTCTCGATACATATATGGATTAAAACTATTTTAATTGTATATTATATACCGCGTACGTGTTAAGAAATTTTTATGACTTCATTGTTTGCTTCTACAAACTCATTTTGTATTATTGTATCTTGCTATAGGGGGAAAACTTTTGCTCATCAAAAATTACTAAATACTAGTCAAGGTGAACGTGTTAATAAACGAAAATCTCACAACACATAATTTTAGTAAAAAGATTGTAGAACAATAAATAACGGGATGTTCTGTCATATGGATGTTTCTAATTTATAGTCAAACACATTTTTCAAAAATTTATTAAAACTTTTTAAATATTTACAATGGAAAATTCCATAGTGCTAAGTATTTGATTTGTAGATTAAACATCCTTGGGCAAACGTTGTGAATTTCTACAGATCTCTATGTCCTTAAGTCTTCCTTATTTGTTTTTTTTGGGTTTGGTTCTTTAAAGAATTCTTACTAAAAATGAATGTCTGAATTTTGGATCTGTATATAGCTGAAATATCTAATATTCTTATGAGGAAGTATACAAATGCAAAGACCATTAGATTTTGCGACCTCGAATCTTTGGATCTATATTTAGACAGTTTACGTCTCTTCTTTAAAATTGGTTTTAGATGTGATCATACATTTTGGCATCGAAATTTGCTTTGTATTTGAATTACTGATGTTTTTGACAAGTGAAGTACTTTTGCACGAAACAAACTTAGCATAGCAAGACCTTCACATGATTGAGAATTCCTCTGAAAAATGCTGTTCTCTATACTTGCTATCTTTCGAATGAAGGAAAGCATAAGGCTCACTTGTACAATCATTAGATAGGTAAACTAGAGAATTATTACTATAGATACAATTGTGAAAAGTGGCAGACAACAATTATATTCATGGCAATATTCGCGTAGTTAACATATTAGATGTTGTTTAAAGCTATTTTGATTTTTTGGAATCTCTGGGAAATGATAAAAAAACCATCTAGCTTCCCGGACTAAAGAGTAGGAAACAAATTCAGACACCTTAAGAAAGAGATCGATATCTATCAAAGTTTGGTATCATTTTTTTAGTTCTTTTATTGCCGCGTAATTTTCTAATAATTAACCTAATAACACCCTCTATTAAGCATAAAAACAAGACTAAATTTATCTAGTCTCATAAATATTTATAAACCAAAAGAGATAGAAAACAAAACTTAAAGCACTTTGTTATCTCACGCGTAACCACCGTACTTATTATAGTAAATAAAGTAGCACTGACAGATGTTGCGTTGCAAATCAATGAAGTATGAAAATTCATTGCAAAACAAATTTGCACATTTGGCTACCATGAAAGGCTTATTTTTAATACTTCATATCACTCTCTCATCTAACAAAAAGAAAACGCTTACGTAATATAGAAATATTAACAACATGTGATGTGTAACTTTAGACCATCGAATTTTATTTATTTAAATTCTTGTGCATAATTTTTATTGAAAGAAAAAAGGGTATGCCACGCAGATATAAATTAATAGAATTTAAGAAATAATTAGAACTACACAAGAACACTTTAAGTGGAATTGAGATGTTGTTGGTTCTAAACAAACAGCGGGTGTTAAATTACTGTTCTTTACTGAAAAAGGACAAAAACATTTATCTCGGCTTGTTTCAACTCTAAAATAGGTGTGAAATTAATCAGCGAAAGAAATTGCAAGGATTATATTTATTTATAAATTAATCAGTGGCGTACTAAACTAAAGAAAACTAATTATATAGCGATAGTTTTGGTAGGTAATATAATTCAATCGGGAGAGATTTATTATTTTAATAACATACGTCGATGTCGATATAATACAAGAATTTATTTTAATAATAAGAAAACTAAAAAATTTAAGATTCGTATAAATTATTCTAAAACACTCCCGTTAAGTTCTCATTATTGTTACTAATTAAATAATTATTAATTATGATTAATTGATGGATTAGTAAACAAAAATTCTTAAGAGTAGAATATATTTATTAATCTATGATATGATTATTCCTACAAGAGACTTCAATGCTCAATCAAGTATTTAACCTTTAAAAAACCAAAAAAGGCATTGTAATTATCATTTTTTTAAAGTAGATGGAAGATGATTAATAGATAGAAACAAAGTCAGTAAGAAGCGTTAAGTAGTTATAACGAGACTAGAATTTTGCATAGACTTCTATTACCTGGCTGACACAGCGTTATTAAATTTGAAATTTAAATCAAAACATAATAATAATTAAACATATGATTAATCTAATAGAGTGTCATTATGCATACGAGATTTTTAAAAATATAAAACCTTAGTAAAAACAAATTAAGATATTATTTAAAATATGCATCAGGGAAAAAATACAAAATTTTCCATTTTTTTTATTTTTTAATTGTTAGCTATCAATTGCAATTATATTTTATTACTGTTCTTGTTTTAATCATGCTCGTTTGTATGTATAATTAGATTAAGCCAGATACTATGTGTGTATGTACGCTTGAATATAATACAAGACTGTGATTAGCTTAACATAATTTAATATTACTTAGTCATTATTATATCTTCAGCAGACAAAAGAAATTGAATAGGAATTAATTGTTTGGGAGAGATTAATGCAGAGTCATTCTTATAATAAGTAAACTTGCAATAAAAAAGATGAAATAAAACAAATAGTTTAAAATCAGTTATGAAAGGTACAGATATGGAAGCTGGATGTAATTTAGAATTTCTAATAATCTTCACACTTACTTATAAAAAAAACCGGATGATCAGCTTCAAGTGCGTTCAGAGTACACCTTTCTTGAAAGGCTTTTCGCCAGTATAATTTCCACCCAAATTTAAAAAGTTCCTATTAAGATTTTGCATACTTAAATTTGTAATATTGTGAAGAATTAAAAAGAGATTTTCAAAACATTGATTAATTAATAAGGACATTATTTTAAATATCAGACAAAAGCTATCTGGAAAATTCAAGAATTGACAGTAATAGAAAGTTTACATTTCAAAACATCTTTTATTATCTTCACAATATAAAGTTTCAAACTGAATATTAATAATATTTAAAAGAATAAAATTCAGGTCATTCACAATCAGTTATGTCCTAATTTTTCCTTAATTCAACAAATTAACATTATTTATTTATATTAAATAAGAATATTTCTTTTGAAATAAAAAAATGTGTAGGTATTTAAAAGTGATTAATCAAAATTTCCACAGATTTGTTTAGTGTCTAGTAATTTATTAAAAAAGGCTAGATCTGCAGGAGCGATCAACTAACTATATTTAAGTTAATAAGACACTCCTTAAAATTTAAATTAGTTCAGATTTCAAAAATTAAATTAAGAAAAAATCGAACACCTACTTTATCATATTTCATGGCTAAATTTGAATCAATGAGAAAGAATTAAAAAATCTTTTTTTCGCCGATGATGATGATGATGTTATAATGTCATCTTCTCAAATGAAATCTTTATCTTTGATTTTTTGAAAGTGTTAATTAGTAAAAATAAAATAGTTAAAGGCAAGGTGATTGAAAAATTTTATGTATAATTAATTCCTGGATAAATTTTTTAAAAAATCGTTTTAAAGGATTTATTTAGTCTTTTAACTCCGGGGTATAATAAATTTACATAAATCCAAGGATTCTTTAATAAAACCGAAATTGATTTTGCTTTTTTCATATTGAAAATCGATCAGTAAAGATCTTTACGAAATAATATCTATTCTTAGGGTATTATTAATATAATGAGAAAATATCAATAACAACTTCTTTGTTCCTTGAATTTTAAGATGCAAATTAGAAAATATATAACTGCATTATTATGTCAGTTCTTAACATTGAATGTCGGATTAGATCTACCTACAAAACTGATAATATATCATTACCAATTAAATATACTTAATTGGTTTCAACGACAGGGAAATATGAACTGAACTAGAAATATAAAAAAAATTGTTCGAAAAAACGAAACCTTGTAAATGTCCCTGATGAAATAATATTGTTGAAAACAACGATGAGCGTCTGATCTAAATCGCACATGACCGAAAAACTTTTATAATCTAATACTACACTTTATAATTAATGATGTTTCCGCTCAACATATAAAAGTGTTTCGTTTTTCTTTCTGGATTCACTTTACTAAACAGATGTAACTTTATGAGAGAGAAGATAAATGATTTTAATAAACAAATAATTAATGACTGAAAATATTATCGATACAAAATAAATTTTTAAATGAGTTGATGTTCGTTTGTTAAAAGAATCCTAATAACTTTTATAAATCTTAAAATAGAAGATTTATGAATAAGATTCCATAAACATTACGTCCGCCTAATAATTAATAATAATTATTAGATATTAACCACAAATAATTTACATTTTCGTAAAATTATGGCAATTCATTTGTATAAAAGATATAAATTAGAATTAAAACATCAATTTAAATGAATTTTTAAAATATTCTATTAATAGTTATACTTACTAAATACAAAATCAAGAAATAATTATAATCTGCTTACGCACAAACTAAGAAGTATACTGATAAAGAAACAGCTAATCAACTAAGAAATTTTAAATTTACAGCCATTAAGAATATACGGACTTCCAAGAATCCATAATCTATAGATCAATAATATACCGTTGCTACCGATAACCAGTTTCATATAAAATCTACAAACTGCCATCTTGTCAATATTTAAAAAATAATTGAAAATGAAATTCACAAATAATGAAATACAAGACGTTCAAGTGAATTCCAAATTAGAAATATTTACGTCCGAATTTAATCAATAATCATATATTTAATTTTAAAAATTGTGAGATAATCTCCACAGAACCTAAATTTAAAAGCGTAACATCTAGAATCCGTTCAGATCAAATATTGAAAAACGTTCTGTTTCAATGGCAAGCGCCAATGTATATTTCAATTTCTGGTAGGTATAAGAAAATCTTGTTTAGAAATTGAATTTTCCTTGGTATCGCTTTTTCTCCAACGTCAGATTTTGGATTTGGGTTTTAGCATTCCAGATGTTCTCGCATGGGTGTAAGACATTTAATAACTCCAGAATCTGTTTTCTTGAAAGTCTGTGGGACAAGACAGAGAGAATGCTATGAAATTTATTCTTCTTACCTCTAACGTTTGAAAACTATTGTTATCTTTTGTAACCACCCAAATAGGTCTCAGTCAGATAGTCAACATGTCTGTTGACTATTAATACTAAAAATCAAAATCTTCGACATGATACGTTTCATAGTTTAATGTCAATTAGACATTGACCGCTATCTTTCTACTGATTTATTCCAGGAATTTGAAATGATACTTGACCACATTTTTCTTGTGCACACAATACTTCATAATGGCTACAGTTTTTTACACAAACTAAAATTTTTACGACCATCCATAATTGTTTAGTATTCGTAGAACTATCTTATGATGTTACACAGTCAGAACTAGCTTAATCTGGAATTAATTCTATACCTGCTTGATTTCTTCTAATAAATTTGATTAAATCACACTTTTTACATAATTTTAATATTACAGTGTTTAATTTATTATAATTTGGATTTTTTTATTATAAAACTGTCACACCACGGATCTGAGTATTTAAATCAGATATTTTCTGTTTTCGTTTCCTATCAATTTAATATCCTGTTTTGATATTTGCTACCATAAAATCGATTAATTTCTGTTTAATTATTATTTATAATTTCTACTAGAAAAATTAATTAGTTCAAAATGATTGTAAAATGTTTTTTTAAAAACGATTAAAGGTAAACTCGAATGCCAGCTTTAAACTTCCTTAACATAAAATTGCTCTCGCTTAAAAGAATAAAGGTATACCGGCTGTCAACTGCAAATCGGATTTATTGACTAATCATTAGTGCGAATACTTCTAGTTAATAATGGAATAATTTTAAAGTAATGAGATACACGCACGTGTTGTCTGTAGTGGAACGTTTTATCACTGTTTTACTCTAAGATTACGCCATTTAAATTACCTACTTGCACAAACGAAATAGAAACAGAAAGTCTTCAAATTATAGTATCGGTGATTGGGCGGCGTTATACAAGATAAATCAAACTTAATTAGTAAAGAACACCTAACATACTCTGCGAACATGATCATCTGTAAAGTAAAAAAAAAATATGCCTTTGCTTGCGCTTGCAATATTTTTCTCCTTCAGATTTAGAAAGGTGAAAGATTTTACAATTAAGTAAAAAAACCTTTAGATGATTGCAAATGCAATTTCAGTAGTTTTCATTACTATTATGTGCTTATTACAATTAAGAAAAATATTTACTATATACGGTCGCAGCAGCATGTACCAATACAGATAGGATTAATTAACACTTTTAATAACTGCAGCGATTTCCTGTTGATGCCTTGTTTGATATTATCCAAAGACTAATTAATTTTCTCGTTTCACAATAAAATGAATGGTAATAATAATAAGGCGCTTTATATTGCCTTTAAGGAGTTGATTTCAATTTATAAATTCTTTCATTTTTACACGCTACAGTTTTAATTTAATTCAGAATCAAGTTTATCTTTAGGAAAAGATTGAATCGTTGATTTTGTATATTGTCCTAAAAAAATATTATAATGATTTGCCATATATGGTATTATTACCTCGTTTCTGGCGGAACTTCTTGATCAACGCAAAAGGGTTAATAATAAACATAAAATATAGTATTTAAATGAGGTCATAATAAACAAATTTCTTTTTTCACAGCCAAAAAGATTCGGCACGGTTAATTTCCATAAATTAGACGATCGTCCTTCAGAGTCGGATTCTAGAAAACATTATCTCTTTTAGATGCAAGATGGAAGGGTGGAGGGGAAATCTAAAAAAGACCATTAGATTGATTGTAATATTATAAAACCGGTCCTATTCGGCAGACGCGCCTTTGTAGCCTCAGGTCAGGCTAACTACACCTCCACAGGTGCTTTACAGTTTACAACTTTCGGTTTCTAAAAGTGTTTTCCCTACAGGCTTAATAAGAGATGAAAACGATTCGAAATCCATTCTGATTATTTAGACAAGGACGCATTTATTTCGATCGGATTTAAAGAAACGAAAAGTGCAGCAATTTGCGTAATCCGTACAAAATACATATATTTAATTGCCTACATTACGTAACGCTTGCAGAATTAAAAGATGTATCAGACAGATTAAGATATGTTTGCTAATTTATCTCTATCGCAATTCTTTGAAAGATGCTAGAAATTTTCTATTTATAAAACGCAAAAGCTCGACTCTCTTAATAAATCAGACGCAGTATAATCATAAGTTTCAAGAGCTAGAGAAAGATCGGATCTCTCTCTTAAGATCTAAATGGAACACCTTGGTGTTGAGCCATAATAATAATTGTAGCTTTAGTTTTAAGAGCGTGGGCACAACGTGTGAGACTTGACTTAACGTGACTTTACACGGTTTCAAGCGCCACCGTGGCGACTTCACCTTTTACTGATACAACTGATAGTGTCAACTTAATTTTTATTTTCATCTTCTTTACGTTTTATTTTCATCGTGTTATCATTTGTATGCATTTCAAACTCCTTGGGAGTCGAGAATTTTTCTAAATTCCATAAGGACGCATTCCATTTTGACTTAACGCATTTCTCTTTCTTTCCGTTTCAAGATATATTTCAATTCCTATCTTGTTCATTTATTTAGATATTTTAAAATTTGATTGTAAAAAGTAGAATCGCAGTTTTCAACTAATTTTATAATTAAGAATCTAAATATTTTCGTGATATTCTCAGTGGTGTACCATAAATTATTAACAGATAAATTTTTACAGAGATATAAATTAATTAAGCAGTAAAATCAAGATAAGTTGTTTTTAATTCATAATAAATTAACCAAAAATACTAGAAATTAATAAAACAGCTGGAAACTTCAACGGTAGGTCAGACTACAAAACCTTGCGCGCTCTCGTCTTTCCCGACTTCCTGAAATTAAGAAGTTTATAAAACACCCAATTAATGTCATTACGGTCCTTTATCACACATTCCTACCTGTAAAGAAGTTTCGTAATAATTATGACTTTTCATATCTGGCATGCCCATGCATCAGTTAACAATCCTTTGTTTACATTCATATGCAAACACTTTCTTTTATTTACGGACCGAGGATAGGTAACCAGATATGAGATGGTGTTTCGGTTCGTTGATTTTAAACATTTTCTTAACATTACACTATCCATTAAACACGATTTTATAATAATAACGATCACCTTTTGTTTGTACTTTCATGTTTTTAGTTGCAATTTTAGAATTAAATTTTAGTTGACAAATGTTAGCTTGTTGGGGCGTTTTAAAGATTTCTCTCTAATACTTTTCACTTTTAGAAACTTCTATAAATTTTTAAAATTGACTTCTAATAATTTACTTGAGGAATAAAACAATCTTCTATCGGATTTACTGCAGTTGTTATGATATGTTATATCATGTATCTCACGGAAAACAGAACGTGCGCTTTTACCTATGCAGAATTATTCACTAATTTAAATGTTATTTGATGGAACATTCAAAGAACTCTAATAATAATAAATATCATCCATCAAATAATCACAACCTAAGTTAATGTAAGCTTGAAGAATTCTCAACTAGCTTCTGTTAAAGCTGCAATTAAGACGCTCAGATAAATAAAACAATTAATGTGAACAGGATGCCATAGAATGTCTACATTTAAAACGAATTTCTCTGAAATGATACCAATAAATAACCACCAATTCCCTCAAGAAAGATATACTGGGCGCGCTTCTTATTATCACTTCATAAAAACAATGTAAGATCCTGTTTTTTGTTTGGTGAACAGTTACCCAATTACCAAAGCCATAAAAATTGTCAAACCAAAAAATTTTATGAGCAATCCGTAGCCAGTTACACCACATCAAGATAACGATACTCAATATTTATGGAATCGTAAAAACTTAAAGCCTCTCAAAAAAACAAGTTTGTATGTAATAAAATATACTTATGTGGATGCGTATGTATGCGTGAATACAAAGTAAAAACCAGTAGGGCTGAAATCTTACTTCTTTTAACTTGTCACTGTTATTTTATATAAAAGACGATCAAAATTGCAAAAATAAACTGGATTTGTGAAATCCCCGGTTGAGTATACTTATATAGGAATGTTGTTGCGCTTATTACTACGGTTTCAATATTTTATGTACAGCTCATAAAACTTGCATTTTATAAAAGACAAGTTTAGAACATGGAAGATTCTCCAGTTATGCTAATTAGTGGTTATAAATTATTGTTCCGATTGTTGTAGAAAGTAAGCATTGTTATAAATCAAGTAACGACACGTCGCGTCGCATACCTCTCCTTCTTTGCAAGTATAATTTTTCACTAAATTAACCAAGAAAACGAAACTTATTTTCCCCGATTTCATCAATACCATAATCTGTAGTCTGTATCTTTTGCAATATCCACCCATACGTAGGAAAAACAATATATTCTCAAGGTTTAAATGATAGATATTGAGGTTGTCATTTTGAGGAACAACTAATTAGTAGCAAAGTATTACGCCTTAATTAAAACCCATTAAAAATAAAAAATATATATAAATTGATTAAGGCGGTAGTTAAAGCTCATGTGACAAACCAAAAATTAATCAGCACTTCAAAATAAATTCCTTGGAATTATTTGACATGCATGCTTTTAATATTTAGAGGTTAATTCAAACTAGTGGTACACCCAATAAGGGAAAACTCTAAATCAGCAAAAAGATCAAGTTTTAGAAGTGAAGATGAGAAGATTGATTGCCTAAATAAACCACTTTCCCTTTTTCAATTTAATTAGTTATATGTAAATTAAGCATTAATTTAAATTTACAAAAAATGCTAGGTGTATACTATAAACAAGTAATTTCTGACCTGCGCAACAGTTTTAGAATTAGATATTTATAGTTTTACACCAATAAGAAAAAATAATTAGATCAAACTTAACCTTATGAAAGATTTTTTATTTTTTGCGGAACTGAAAGTTGCATTTTTACAAGTGCACGTCGAGAAACCTGTTTTAGGCTTTAATTTAGGATAAAATTTACTTGAAAAAAGATGTTATTACAAAATTATTCTGCAATTGAGATACTTTAATAATAAATAAAAAAAATTATGTAAGAATGGATACGTAGTATGGCTGAGTGTTGATCTTGCTAATTAAAAATTCTTTAATTTGATGTAGTAAGTAACCTACATATTTTCTGAAATAAAAATACGTGATGAAACCAGTTCAAATTTTTACGTCACTTTTGTTTTTATGCGTGCAGTAGCGTAATAAAAGTTAAAAGAAAGGGCGGAATAAAATCATTTAAAATTGTTATTGTAAGAAAGAGAGTTTTTGCATCAGACAACCACATTTAAATTACTTCCGTTACAGTTCCTTTCAAAATCTTATTATCAAAATCCAAAATCAGTTTTTTCAGAAAGGTAATCTTCAATGATAAAGTCTCCTAAAAGAAAAAAGTTCACTCCACAACCACGACAAGCAATTAAATGGGAAATGCCTTCAGAATAGTTCAAGATTTAAATCTGTCAGATATACAGTTGATCAATAGTCAAAGTCATCCCGATCTTCTTAGATAGTACTCATAGATCTCTCAATATAACAGTTTTCTTGATTTTATTATAAATTAGGAATTGTATGTCATATTCATAACACGTGTAAGATTCATCTACACACAAAGGAGATCCTTGGTGCACTTATTGAAGATAAGCATTCTAAGGTTGAGAATTGAGAAAATAATCGAGAACGGACATGGTGTGTTAATCTGATAGATGCCCAAAGTGTCCCAAAAATGTAGAGATGAGTAGAATGTAGACACGTTTAAATTTCAACCAGAAAGGTTTTTTGGGAAGAAGACCATAATCATAAAAGACAGAATTTACTAGTCTGCTATGTTTGCAAGAGTGTCTGATACGGTTAACTTGAGTTTTACAGAACTCACTATTTTTATTTGTTTGAGTTTCTATAATTTTTTTAATTTTATGGAAGAGTTTTCAATTTGGACAGACTTCATCTTGTGCCTTCCAATCTTGCGCTGGACATCCTAACCTCTAAACCACAATAAAACTAATCAGAGAGAAGAAAAGCTTTCTCGACTTACACTAAATATAATTCATATCAAAGGGCTGTTTTCTTGTTGTAGAAGCTGGGCAATTTAATACTCAAGCCATTCTATCCTAATCTGATCTATACAATCGATAATTCCTTTCAAAAACGTTTAATTGAAGACGAATATAGAATTTCTTTCGACGGTTCTAGTTGAATACAAGGAAATATAAATTAGGTCGCAAAAATTTGATTAAGACAAAAATTATATAATCTTGATATACCTAGTTCTCCATTTCAAAACTCAATATGTACTTCTTACGTCAACATAAATTCCCATAAATTGGAAAAATTGAACACCTGTGCAAATTTATGCATTTCGCCGTAGATTAGAACAAAATAACGTCTACCAAGAAAAATAAATATAAAATACTAGTAAATTACTATTAATAAAGTGGATATGTTTATTACTTCATTAAATGGAACGACCGCAGTTTTAAGAGTGAAAATCAGAAAAACACAAAACTTGACACAGCGACACCATTCCATTATGCACAAATTTTTAGAGAATCCTGTTCGTAACACTGTGATTTGTGAATAAAGTTTTATCATAAGAAGAAAAAACTAGTTACATAAAAGTTATATTGTCGTAAATAACTGACATTATTAAACAATGTTGACTCAAATTTGTTGTGTTGAGGAAGAGCTTGGATATTTAACGACCGTTTTATGCAAATTTTCGGAGAACCTGTTCTAAATGTCTATATTTATAAAAAATTGCATCGTCTTAGGGTTTGATTTTTTTTACAAAAAATATGTGTCTAAAAATAATTACAATCAGCACAGTTGATCGTACTAATTTTAACTGTAAATTTTGTCAAGATTGTCATTTGTTTTGTTTTTCTTAACGATGCTTCATTAAAGCTACACCAACCTGCTTGCTGATCATATCATTAACCAAAAACGACCTCAAACATACAGTTAATTGAATCATCAAACAAAGTAAATGAAAAAGATCACGTCCTGCGCTACCGTTTCATTCATCGATCAATACTTCAGGCAATAATCAATTGTTTATTTTGATATAATTAGAAGTTTGAAGAGATATATACACCTTGACTATTACCAGACGATTAATAAGTATTACTACCGGTTTTCGAATGTAGAAACGTATAATTTTATTATAAACATCTTTGTGAACGTAGAAATAATGATGCGCTACTATCTTTAAATTATTCCTGGTCAAGATTTTTCTAAGACGCCCAATTAACCAACAGCTACGAAAGAAAAAGATAAACCAACAGTGCGTAGGATTTTGGGCGTTAATTTAATATTTATATATTTAATTAAGTTAAATGCAAATTAAACAAAAAAAATTATCTTTTCAAACCATATTTATAATTTGTATTAATTTTAAATTGATCACTTAATTTCCTGTAACTCTTAGTCATCGTAATCCTCCTATACATATTGAAATGTAACTGCATTCTTTATCTTTTTTTTTTTCATTATTTTATTCTAATATGCTAATTTGTCTCTTAACGGATACCGTTAGAAGGAGACTTCAACGGTAGATCAAGACGCAAACCCGGAGACTTCAACGCCTGCTCACAAGGTCATTTCTTTATTATTGACATAATAGAACTGCTGTCTTTGTCTCTTTTTTTTGGTGTTTTTCTAGTGAATTTATATACGTAATTAGAACTATGACGAAGGAGATTTTTATACACATTTTTTTCTCTCTCAAAAAGTTACTATAATAATCTGTTTATTAATTATGTTTACTAGAAATATTTAAAACTGGATTATATAAACATTTTTCTTCTATTTTCAGCACAAATAAATTATTCTGTTTTAGAATTTTATATCAGGATGAAATATTAAGTTGTAATATAGCAAAGTATACGGTGTACCATTAAAGACTGTGACTTATGATTTTGCCCAGGGCATAGAGAGTGAAAGTTGACCAGCTTCCACATATACATCCAAGAACAAGAATATTAAAAGATTCATAATATAAAATGAGAGAGTCTGAGAAAATAATATTGCCAAACTACCTATTTAAATGCGATTTTAGAATTTGGGACGCTTGATGCTTTAAGGACTAGTTATTTAATTAATTTCTTGGGTTATTTATTCTTATTTTTTTGCAGACATCTAAAACAAGCATTTTCAACATCCTAATATGATAAACAATTTTTTATCTTTCCAATAATTCTGAATTAATTTATTAGATTATCTACTTTAACAAATAACAATTATTATTATTATTATCACGCCAGTGTTCAAAAGTAGATTTAGTTTTGTTTTGCCAGGTGTACTTCCGGATGTTTATATGTAGAGAACAAACGGAAGTATATTTGGAAAAATTTAAAGAAACGGAACCAAAATGCACCTACGCACTAAAATAAAATTTAATAAAACAAGAACGGGGACAAAGTAGAAGATCTAGATCAATTCAAGGTAATAATAATAATTTGGTGTGTTCCAACATCAGTGAATTGCAGTAACAATTTTTTTCATCCAATTGAAAGTTCAGGTCGGTTCTAGACGTGGCTAATAGAAAGGATCTAAAGATTGAAATACTACATTATGATTTTTGTAAATTCTAAAACCCAAAATTTGCATAATCAGGCTTTTGTTCAATAATAACCTCAAAAATTCAAAATTGAATAAGAACAACAACTTTGGTTCAACTACCTCATCTTAAGTTCTTGGTTTCCTTTCTCAGTTGTTATGGTTTGACTAAGTATTTAAATCTCTCGACTATTTCAGTGTCTGATCGCCGTTATTACTGATTTTGATTTTGTTTCTTCGAGAAGAAATCACAAATTTTAGATGATGTGATCTTCCTTCATTGGTGTTACATTCGCGATTTTCTACTATTTTTTGAAAGATTTATTTGAACTTTTCTCTGGTTTAGATTTTTCACAAGCCTTTACATCGATAATATTTTTCCCGTTTCACAAGATGATTACAGTATGACTAAAATGTGCAAAACGGTATACCAACAACATAGTTAATTGACTATAGCTTCATTTTGTGTCTTTGGCAGATTTCTCTTTTATATGGCCGCTGATGGTTTTATCATCTTGTTTGCTGGTTAACAGACTTTTTTCAGACCGAGTCGGAGTTTTCTACCGTTATCAAATCAGATTTCCCGTTTGCACGCGGTTAGATTGATTTATTGTTTGGATATTTACAAAATCAGAAAATCGAATTGATTTGATGTCTAAATCTATAGAAATACTAGCAGGACAATTTCTAACGTGCAACTAATTATACGACCGCGTTTCTATCTCACATTTTCTATTTCGTCAGAAATGTTTTTGGAGATTTTCTCCAAATGTACTCTTGTTGATTGGATACTTATTGGAATCGGGTCTCTTGTTAAAAACACTTTCTAAACAAGAAAGTGTCTTTACGTTAAGTTTTTGCAGAAATTATGCAAAATTAGATTAATTGTCTTGGCAACAGTTGTAATGCCCTCAATAGCATTAGAATTATATAAAAGCTGTCTAAAAGACAAAGAAGATTATTATTTTTGATAATTATTAAGAGACAGTTTGGTTTGTTTTGCCATTTGATGAATAGATAGCAAGCGCTATTTGGGTGTCTTTAAATTAGGAAATGAAAGATTCATGGTTTTTTTACCAATGTGTTTCCCTCGGTTTTTTTTAATTTTCATATTAGAATAATGCTTGCAATTTTATTTGAAAAGTTTAAAATCACAAAATTAACATTATCACGAAAGCTATGTATGCTCCACCAAGAAACGTTACTAAATTGTTTTCAAGTGAACTTCTGAACAATTGAATTTTATTTGCTATCTTTCAATAGTGCGTAGATTCTGTCCTTGGAAGATTTCAGTACAAAATCAATTTTCATAATTAATTTGAAAATATCAATTGAAATTTAAAATGATAACAAATAAAATATATCTAATAGCAGAGACAAAGCGACTCAATTATTTTCCAATTCCCAGCAGAGAGAATAGTCTCGTAATTATATTAAAAAATATAATATAATTAGAAGTAATTAAATGGTACATTTTATTATGATTACTATCGCTCCTTGATCAACTATTATAAATTTGCTATACTGAGGTATGTTGTTTACACTTGGATAAAACAAAGTAGGTATAAATAAAACGTGGGTGTAAGTAGTATCGTATTACTAATTTGTTAAATTGATTGATATAATGTAACCAATGGTCAAAATAATGTACGTTTGCATATCCGAGAGAGCAGTAGAAAAAAATTATACACGCGTATTAATTAATCTCCATGTAATCGCGACAATTTACCGACATGAAATAACTTAACATACCACATAAAATAATAATTTTGCATACCTGCAACATGCCGTTGCCGGAAAAATATGTATGCAAATGATTGTAGGCGTGTTGTTTGAATGTATAGTATGTATTACTTTACATTGTGTGGTGGTTATATATTATGTATATTGTTTCAGCTTTGTATATTCGACAAAAACATTAAATCCGTGTGAACGGGGCAAGTTTTATTTTATTTTATTTTATTTATACCAAAACTCAATATTGTATTATGCTATATATAAATATAAATATATTAAAATTAAGGCGCCTACGGTACCGTGTTTTACCGTTTGTAATAGCTGATGTTACACGGAAACGAGCATTGTAAATCAAATTGTAGACTATGACTTCAAGTATTAATTTGCATTGTTATTTGTGTGCGCCACGTTTGTTGTACCACTTTCTATTATTATTTTAAAAAAGATTTTAAGTTTTCTTCTCAAACATTCATACTGATACAAAAGGTATTATTAGATCGATTACAACACGTTTTAGATACCTCTACACATAAGATTTACTTATTATATAAGGTTTTGTGCTAAAATATATAATTTAATAAACTAACAATAAGACTTTATTACCGACAGTCTACTAGCTAATTATATCTACAAGATACAACCATTATGGATTCGTGAAATAACAGAAAGACTCTACAGATTAAATTAAGGAATTGAAACACAAATAGTTTTATTGGCGATGATAATCTGCTTACCTATTCTTTTTGTTACCGGTATTAATTTGAAACATTGGGTAACTGATATTTGCAACCATTTCTTTTTCTTGTTCACTTTGATCAATGTAATTGTATACTTAGGACAATTCGAGAGAAATCAGTCTGAAAATTCAACAAATCACTTGATTAAGAATTTTATATATAGAAATCTAGAAAAAGATTCACTAAGATAAATTTTCCAGCTTCTGTCTGTAGATTGTATGGGTTTTGCCCAACTTCCATTACTTCCTCTAGACTTTTTGTTTTTATTTTGGCAATGAGTATTTCCATATAGCGATTCTTTTTTTGCTTTTAATTAATTAAGCCTCATGTTCGGGTGGGTCAGTTTTTTGCTTTAAGTTGGTCTTGTTCTAAAACATTCGAAAGGTTTTGTTCTCCTTTTTCAATCTATAAATAAACACGCATTTCCTCTTTACCACTTCGACTGCCTACGAGTTTTAATATCCTTTTAGTATTGAGTTAAATTTAAATTGAATTAAGATAACAAACATCATCTTTGTTTACATTTACGTTCCTATCAAAAATAATAACTATAATTAATTTTATTTGTTTATTTTAATAAAAATATTATTTCTTACAATAATGTGGGTTACAATAGTTAATTTTCTTAGAGAAATCTTAATAAATCAATAAATCACAATTCTAAAACATTATTATAACCACTTTACTTGTTGAAATGACGGAACATAAAATAAATAAATGCCTAAAGCTAGGTATAACTACAAATACAATTTCCCTTGCCTATATTTTACCCAACCTAAAATGTAATTTCATTATTAATTCTTCGGTTTGGAAAATTTGCATAACACAAATACACATGCCCTTATTGCATGGGCTTAATACAATTTCTATTATAATTATTATTAATTCTTCTTGACTCACACCCACAAAGAAAACTGTTGTATGTATACTGTAGTACATACATAGTTTAAACGTTTAATAGCCGGAGGATGACCGTGCACTTCCCTATCGTTTCTTGGGTGGTTCTCGATTTTTCTTTTCTATTAACAGAAAATATTCAACTGCAAAATGAAAGGGCTTTGTGTAATGGCTAATTATAACGACTTATTGTGAATTGATAATGCAGAGTATTAGAAATGGGATTGACTGACGCCGATAAAGAGAAATATTTCTATTGAATATAAAACGAGACACATGATGGTGATTTTAACGTTCGAATAGAATGCAAAATAATTTTATTCAAATGTTTAATGCTAAATGGAGCATTTAAATCTATTTGGAATAGCAAATTTAAGTTCTCTCGATATTACAATTTTCTAGAAATATACCTGTGCGCATTTTTAATACATTCAAGCTATTATACAAGCAAATTGAGATTGCAAACATTTCAAAGTGATGCCGCCTATGGAAATCTTTGAAACTTTCTTCTTCGAACGGAGATACCTCTAATGATGGCCCGCCGTAACATCTCAGTTATTAATTACAGCCGACTTTGATTATGTAATGTGGGAATTGATAAATAGGCGCTAACTAGGTAAAAGTATTGTTTTTACCGAACAAACTTTTCAATACTAATAATAGTAATAATAATTTACGTCACTCTTTTAAAAAGATAAAGATTAAACATTAAGAAATATTTTTATCATCAAAACGAATTAACCTGCAATTAAACAATTATTCTCATTAAAATAATTAATAAAAATTGAGATTGCTGAGGATGTAACTGTTGTGGTAAAAGGACGGAATTGGACTGAAATTATTATGAAATGTAGTATGTGTTAAGATCCAAAATTAAGCATGTAGATGCGCGAATTTGTTTTTTTTTAAATCTCCTTGTGCAATATGTTCCATAATAAATTAAAGAGAAAGTGCTTGAAGCAACTTGAATTGACCTCTTTTTTGCATTAAAATTTTTGATTTATGATTTTGATTAAAAATGTCTATATATGAAAAATTAAAATAAATCTTATTGCAGACATTCATTTCTACATAATGATGATACTTGCAAACAGGTATTAAAATGATACTTTAGAAAAAAAAGTTTCCTTTCTGTCTTCAGAACCGTCTCTATACTTTTATTGGTGATTTCAATTAGATTAGATCATTTTAATTTGCCTTAATCAATAAGTCACTGAATATGAGTATACCATTATAATTATATAATTCCGAATGAATACAAGATGCCAAAATTGGACACATTTAACATAAGTACAAGATAACATTAAAAATGGTATTCGTTCGTAATTGAAATGATTTTAAATTTTCCTTCTTTAGTCCTGGATCAGATATACCAGCAAATAATTCTTTTTGGTTACGTCTCTATTCTCAGTATTCTATTACAAACGTATATTCGTTTTAAAAAGGTTTATATAGCCGATTACGCTGGTAGATAGAAGACATCTTGAAAGTAGTTGCTCTGTTTTTGCACCAGACTAAAGTAGACTTGCAAATTAGATCAGCCCATATGAAGAAATTCATACGACAATCTAAAAAATTATATTTAGAGTATTCCCAGATATTTGAAATTAACACAATAATTATATGAGAATTATTAAGTTTGTATTAACCAAAGCTAGGTTAGATTAAGTTAGGTGTGAGTTACTTTTATTATAATTTGTTCTATATTATTAGCATCTTAATTCTAAGATGTGAATTAATTAAACAATTTTATCGTTTTATTTGTAAGTTAGTATCATCATTTTTGTTTTTAAAAACTTTTATGTTATTATACAAAAATCGAGTCATAAAAATATCCGAGATGATCCAATAAAAAAAGATATTTAGCAATAGCGTTTATTTTATATCCTTCAATAGATTTTCTACTAACGATAAGTAATCAAAATCCAATTTAGAATTTAATAAACAACCACTAATAAAAAGTCGACAATATGTTTTTATAAATATGGCATAAAGCCCCACTTAATCAAGTATGGGCTGTGCGGCCCTATTCAAAGCGTTTCGTTACGGGCCATAACTTTGTGTTCATACCCGCGTCCTGATTACTACGGGGGCTTCAAATATCACTGACTTCAAGCTCCCTGGGGAGATCGAACTCTTCTATACCATAATCATATTTTCAAATATGGTAGAGAATATTCGCGCAGCTCTCCCGTGTTCTATTTTATTAGTGGTGTCTGCCTGGTGTATACATCTATATATAAGAGAGGGATGATGTCGCTCTAAGTTTATTAGTAAATCGCTCTTCAACTCGTGCGTCCCGTTAATAATATTAGTAATACAGTATTAGTATTTCGCGATTCGTTTCGGTGCCGCAATTGGCAAATAGCGTTGGACGAAGAACTAAGTACTGCCTACTTAATGGTGAAATAATAAAGAAATTATATTCCGCAGAAATAATTGTTTAATTGCATCCAACGATAACGTAACAACCGACTAAAATTCATTACGAATTAGACACACGTAAACAATTAATTATAGTAACCGTAATGCAACGAGACATTATTATTTACAACACTCCCGACGTATAATTATCTTTCATTATATAATAATTACACGCCTTTTGTTTTTATGATATTTTTAAATTTACTTTCAATTAGTGTGTATTATTGTAAAGTTTGCGTGGAAAATACATTAAATCCACAATCGCTACATGCTACTATCGAGCAGACAATTTAACCAAAAATCCTAATTTCACTTGATTCTTCCGTGTTAAACTTACAATCAGAATTAGTTATACAATAAGTAATGTTTGTTGAAGACGATGATAGCTACCAGCATTAATGGTTTGTAAAATCTTATTTCGTAATAATATTAATTATTTACGATCATCAGGATTATTATTATTATTATTATTATTATTAAAAATATTTCTCCGCTTCTGTAGGTACTTATTGGAAATTTTATTATTACTATGTTACGACATTTTCTCTTGTTTCACTCTATGCAATTCGTTTTTGCAATATAAACAAGTGTAATATGATTGTGTTACGTGCATGTGTGTATGCGTATGCGTAACATCCTTAAAAGACAACACTTTTTAATTAAATCATTGTTCTTAAATTGTATTGACAGATTTCAGTATTAATAAATTCCTTCGATTTATTTAATCTTGTAAAATTAACTATTACTACTATTGTCTTCTTCTTTTTACTCTACCTGCTTTTTTCTGTCTCTTATTAACCAAAACTTACTGTCTAAAATCGCACATTGAAGATTATCTTGTTATTCTATGTAATTAATGAATGATTTCTTTTTTTGCAGGTACAGTTTTAATACAGGGCGAAGTTTCAAGTGCCCCCCTGGTGGCGGCGAGCGCGCAGCCTTCCGCCCCAAGTAGTCCTCAATCAAGTATGCTTCTGCTCCAGACACAGGTAATTTAAGTTTCTTATTATATTAGAATCTATTAACTTCGTGCTCAGATGATTTTTTGTAATTTGAAGACTTTTGATTGCCTCTTGTAACTTACCTTTAGGTTTAAATAATAGTAGCTGTGTCTATTGGTTTTGCATTTAATTAGCAGTTGTTACTAATATTTGATCAAAAGGATTCTTAAAGAAGTTTGCAAAATATTGAAGTTGTTTAGATTTTTGGCAAAATGAAATGAACCCTTTTGGAGACTTTACTCGAGTAACATTTTCCTACTTCTAGTTGAAATATAAGCCCGAATTTGTTTGTAACAGCCCTTAATACTGTGGTTCACAAATTTTTAAAATTTTTTTGCATTAACAAAACAATGAAGTCATCTCTGAACTAAAATATTATACCTACAAAATTTAATCTATCAATTCTGAAACAAATATAAAAACTAAAAATATGTTATACAATAAATGAACGATTTGCTCTAAAGAAACTTCTCGATAGTCCAAATTCAATGAATATTATGAGCCTAATATATTATTATTATAAAACTTAATCTTATTTTATGATTGGAAGGCACCACTTGACTGAAACATACAAAGTTAGCTACAATTTTATACTTTAATATTTCATAAAAATTAAAAAAATTAAGATTTTAAAAGTTACTCGCCACTTTGATATTTAAAAAACAAAAACACTATAGTGGTGGTTAACCTTTGAAATCTATTTCTATGTTTTTAAATCAGTAAGGTATTAAAATACACTGATTGTAGATGTCCCAATTAAACATTCTTTTTTTAATTCGCAAATAAGATTTATGGGTACGCAAAATTTCATGCCAACTCCATCAATAAAACTCTGTTGAAACTCTTTTGAATCGATTCTAATAAAGTATATTAGATTATTTGTTTATTCTCTAAAAAAATTTCTTGTGTAATCTCTATTTAAATTCCCACTAAATCCGACTCTGCATAAATTTTTAAACATCTAATTAAACATTACTACCGTTGTAATACAAAAGACGATGAATCCGTAATTATCTTAAATAATGAAATTCCTTCCCACTTCAAGTAGTTTCTTCTCTCTTTTTTCAAGATCTCTCTTTTTGATGTTCACGCTCGATGAAACGATACATAATCACGCTAGATTTCTTTTGTTATAATAATAATAATAATGTAATTATCAAAACGATTAAAATAGGAGAAAAACACATGTTATACATGCGTGAAGAACAAAATGCGCTAATTGTCTTTAATTATAATGAGAAATCAGGTAATGAATTCAACAACAATTAGTTCTCACGGTTTACTCGGCGCCTGTAAAAAAACTTTTGTTATTCGTATTATAAAAGGCGGCTCTCATTAACCGGCTTTGCTTTATTGTAAATGATAATTTATACCTAGTTGAGATTCTGAAGAAAGAATTTAATAAGAACCTGTCAAGTTTTTTTATTGCCTTTAGTCAATATTTTTACAGGAGCGGACTGTTTTATTTTGTTATTTCTTACGTTTTACGACCTAAAAAATAACTGTCTTTAAATACAATAGTCTCAAAAGTATTTAACAGTTTAACTTTTATTTATTGGTTATATATCGTTTCAAAAGAGTGCGAAACTTGCAGCCATAAGTCACGGTTCTTGTCATGGGTACAATATCGATGCGATGGTAGTTCGTGATAACGGTAACTTGATATCCTTAAATAACATATGGTAGTGAACACGGACGGGGTCTTTCTCTACATGAAATGGAAGACCATATAGTAAACGTCACGATTTTCCTACTTTTGCTTATTAGTTTAAATTAGTAATGTCTTTCCTAGCTACAAAAGCTTCAGGAATTTATAACATTACCATTTTATAGAAATTTATGTTTACTAGATCCCAGAGAAAGAAACTGCTTTAGAATTCAATTTTTCATATAAATAAAATAATTAAAAGCACAAACGTGTATGCGAAAAGCAAACCATAATCTCAACAAATTCAATGCGTAACTTTAGTTGCATCTATTTAAAAGTTAAAAAATAAAAATGTTTGTGTCAAATGAATTTAGAATTGATTAGGTTCTATTAGTAACAACTGTTATATATAGAGTGTAAACAGAGCAATCCATCTGATACAATGATTCAACTATCCGAAGGCTGAGTTACACATACCTAACTATGCATTCCGAACTACTTGTTCCGTTTATACGCATGTAATTATGATATATTGGACAGGTGATTAATTTACACGTCCTTTCAGCTCTCCGTGTTTCATTATCCTGTTAGTGAGGGATTTGTGTGGTAGGTGCACCAAAGGAGTCGCCTCCTACCTATATATTTATGCTAATTTGTCAAGAATTCTATTCTCCAAGTTTATTATTATTATTATTATTGTTATTACCGTAACGGCGTACGTTTTGTATTTGTGTGCGCTTTCATTTCGTTAAAATTTCTAAATTTCTTGCACCTATCACAAGTCGAGTACACAAAAAGAGAAATATTCCACCATATTGGGCGTCGAGACGTCGTCACCACGACGACGACGACGCATGGAAACTTGCTACCAATGACAGTAAAGTTAAAGTCACGCCCCTTTCTAGTTGATATCCCTCTACCATAGTAAAGAACTAGGTGAAACGGGACAAGTCAATAATTTAGTCTTGGCGTGCGGCAATGCTAGACAATCGCCAGTGTTTAATTGGTTTGCTCGCGGTATCACGGTTTTAATCGACACGCTACCGTCCTTATAACTTTTGCCGCGTTAATTTTAGTACGGTACCTCGATTGACACTAAATATAATGAGCACGAAGTTGTTATTTAAATATCGAGGACGCTCGTCAGTTACATCGTTGTTTGATTACAGACCCCGTTTGGCTCGAGCAGTTTTGCGGATCTGCTGACCGCCCCATTTCCGGACGACCCCAGCTCCGTTTTACCCCCAGAAGACCTAGATCCATTCCCTGAAGTGGCCTTACAATCTCAACCTTCTTCCCCGGCACCGCTGCCCAGTTTTCAAGAAACCTACTCCGTGCGCTACAGCGCTCCTTATAAGATGGACGACGAGTGCTTCAACGTCGCTTATCATCACCAGCACGGACAAGTGGCGACAGCACCCTCTCACCACTACGAATATCAACAACATCATCCATACCCTAGCACTCCTTATTATCCACCCCCGCAAACCTGCACCGCATCCGGCTTCGAAAGTCTAATTTCCCACGAATCGTATTCCCTTCCCCCTTATCAAACTACTACTGCCGAAATGCAAGTTAGCACTGCCCTAAGTCCCCGCCATCGACGTGCTTCGCTACCTTTACAACGTTCCGAATCAACTAGCAGCAGCGAGAGTCCGAAGTTGCGTCTCGCAGGGCCCGCGCCGTCGGCTTCCTCTTCCGCAGCAAGTTCTCCAGGAGGCAGCGGAGACGTATCGAGCGCGAAAGGACCAGCACCGCCTTCTCCCTCGCAATTATGCGCCGTATGTGGTGATACTGCTGCTTGCCAACATTACGGCGTACGCACTTGCGAAGGATGCAAGGGATTTTTTAAGAGAACGGTCCAGAAAGGTTCTAAATATGTATGTCTAGCCGACAAAGCTTGCCCCGTCGATAAAAGACGGCGGAACAGATGTCAGTTCTGTAGATTCCAGAAATGTTTAGTCGTTGGCATGGTTAAAGAAGTAGTGAGAACCGATTCGCTTAAAGGTCGACGAGGACGACTGCCGTCCAAACCAAAATCACCCCAAGAATCACCACCGAGCCCTCCGGTTTCTTTAATAACGGCATTAGTTAGAGCACATGTTGATACGACTCCAGACCTTGCCAATTTAGATTATTCGCAATATTGTGAACCGAGCCCTGTGGAGCCAGCCATGTCCGAAGCGGAAAAGATTCAACAATTCTATAGTTTATTGACAACGTCCGTCGATGTGATTCGCAATTTCGCTGAGAAAATTCCAGGATATCAAGAGCTGTGTCGAGAGGATAAAGAATTACTATTTCAATCTGCATCGTTAGAGCTGTTCGTTTTGCGGCTTGCTTATAGAACTCATGCTAATGATACGAAACTTACGTTTTGTAATGGAGTCGTTTTAGATAAACAACAATGTCAACGATCATTCGGAGATTGGCTCAATGCCATTCTAGAATTTAGCAATAGCCTTCATGCAATGGAAGTCGACATATCTGCATTCGCCTGTCTGTGCGCCCTCACTCTTATCACAGGTGAGTTGTTAACATTCATTTAAAATGTAATCACTTTTAAGAAGGTAATAATATTGAGTCAATGTTTATTTTTAAAGACTGTTTAATGGAAAAAAGATTGTTGAATGATTTAAAAAAGGAAATTTATTTGGAAATTTATAAAATGAAAAAAGTAGTCAGAGGCGTAGAATAGGTGAGTCATGGTCGGGTATTTACTTATCCAAAAAGAAATCCTGAATCACGTTAAATTCACTTAATTTGTAATTAATCTGATTGTAATGTATAAAAAAAAGATTAAAATTTTGTGTGATTAACACAGAGAAATAATTTAATTGATTACTTATAACCCGGGAAAATTTCAGTTATTAAAACGCTGTTGATTCACAATGTGGAATTATTGGATTTCTAAAAACCTTATAACGAGTACTATTTAGTTATTATTTATTTATTAAGTACATTCAACCACTAAGTAATTATCTTTCGAACTATTTTCATTTTAAAAATGCATAATTCAGGTGACATTTAGTATGTCAATAATTTCTAAAACAAATAACTAAGTAAGTTCTAAATTTTATTTTTCTTGCTTTAATGAAAAATATTTTAACTTTAGTATTTTTGCAAATATTGCCAAGCATCTTCAAATTATGTCTATAAACATCTAATATAACACTGCTCTAAACACCTGTTGAAAGCTGCTAGTTAACAAGATTTATTATTCTTCAATAATTTACATTCACCTATACTAATAAGATTTCGAAATCTACCTTTGTTATCTTACGTGAACATGACTACTATTTTCATGAATCTACATAAAAGAATTATCGGGGACCCATTCGGCAATATTACAAGTAATTTTACAAGCAGGGCCATTTATCGCACAATGACGGCTAATCACAGGGGCGGTATTTACTTGAGTTCGAGGGGGACGGTTTTTTAAAGTTAAAGCGGCAGCTAGGTTTTAACAAAGAAGTTTACAATTTAAAACTTGATTGCCAGAAGCTACAAATGTATCTGACGAATTACTAGTAAGATTTATAAATTATTATTCATAATTTGCTAGTAAAATCCGAACTTCTAAAATTACTTGTAAAATTGTGAAACGGGTCCCAGAGAGAAAATAAACATTTTCGACTATTATATTTTTTGAATAGTTACTTAGTTATTAAAGTTAGATTTTTATTTTTCCAGAACGACACGGTCTTCGAGATCCGCAACGTATAGAGCAGCTACAAATGAGAGTAATATCATCTCTACGCGATCACGTCACATACAATGCAGAGGCACAACGTAAGGCACATTACTTCAGCCGCCTTTTAGGGAAACTGCCCGAATTACGATCGCTAAGCGTCCAAGGGTTGCAAAGAATTTTTTACCTTAAGCTTGAAGATCTCGTTCCGGCTCCGCCGTTAATAGAAAACATGTTTGTGGCAAGTTTACCGTTTTAATGGGAAGAGTTAATATGATACAAAAGCTTTTTTAAGCGTGATATAAAGATATTTTATGTGATTTATTGATAATGTAGGTTAAAAAAAAGAAATTATTTTTCTTTCGTTTCTTTTTGGTTGCTTGAGTTCTAATGCAAGAAAATATACTGAAGGAAACTGTTATGATTATAATTACTAGAAAGTGTGTAACGATGAAGAGGAGGAGATTAGTTTTTAGGCTCCTATATCCTATAGGAGCAAAATTTCGATGTTTATCACTTGCCTAAAATGAAATGCACTTTAGATGTTGTCCAAAAATGAAATGCACTACCCAAAATAGTAGTTATTCTTAATTTAAATGTTATATGTATGTAAAAACAAATTCCCTTAAACCGCATTATTAGAGTTTTGCAATATATATGTATTTTTATGCCTTTTACACTTTTTCCAAAAAAACCTTTTTACATAACTTTTCAGACATTCTTTATAAAACCCTAAAAAAAAGTAAAATTACTTGTGTTAGTAATTTTTCAAATAGGTGCAGGTTTACGATTGTTTAGTTTGTTTAGTTTGCTAACTAGAATTTTTATGAATGAAGCTTGATTTTTGTGTTTTAAAAATAAGCCTGTACCTATTTATCAGATAATAATGTATAGATCAGTGCTGAATGGGAAAATTTTGCAAGGTGAGAGTACAAAAATCAATATATATATTATATATTTTTTATTTTAATAACTCTTACCTTTTATAATATGTATAGAGTATTAATTTAATAGAGAATAATGTTATGACCACGTTAAGGCAGAAAATTAAGATGCAGTGCTGTAAGATGTTATTTAAGATTTAAAATTAAGGGAGTATATTAATTTTTATTTTGCGATACCAATCACAAACGATACTACTCATAATAAAATAGTATAAATAATTTAAATCTAAACAAAGCAAAACAATGTGGGAATGATAATGAATATAAGACGGAGTTCCTGAACTGCTGTAATGAGTTTGTAGACTAATAAATGTTTAAATGTTACCACTACACGACAGTGTGGAAAAATATATGCGATACATCACTAGTCATGGCACTGTAAATATTTAGAAAGAATATTTTATTTACCACTGTTTATATAAAAAAAAGATGATATATATTTTTAATAGTTCATGTAAAAAAATTACTTGTCTATATCTAAAGTTACCTAATGGTTACCTTTTGAGAGTATGTTATTATTATTATTATTATTTTTATTATTATTTTTTTTACCATATTATTTTTTAATTATTATTAATTATATTATGATTAGGGAAAAAATTAAAAACCTTTTTTCTCGTGCCATTTTTCATAACTATTTTTTTATTATTAATTTCATATCAAGAAAATTGCCTTGGATGGAAACGATGGACTGACCGATAGTTACCTGATTGAGATGGTTTATAAAAAAAATACTATAAATTGTTAAACTAAACAGAATTTTTCTGTAAGGTACTTATCCACACCGTCCGTCTGCATCTAAATAATATATCAATGTATATCTTCATCACTTGTCCAAAATTTTAAATTTGAATTTGACCGATGTTTAACTATCTTTATAGGCATTTTTAAATTTTATTTTGCTTTGGTAGTGTTTATTCTACAGTTATGTGGTATAATGATTTCCAGCATTTCTGAATTTTTAAGATCCATTACTATAATTCTTTTTCTGTTTAGTTTTCATATTTCAATCTTTTCTTTGCTATTCTTACAAACTAACTTTTCCTCTGGTAAATACTCTGTTTTGCATTTATAAATTGTTCACATAACTGCACATATAAATATTAAAAATGCCTAGTATTGTGGTAGATGGTATTTAATAAAACCATAACATTTACTACTAAATCTATAAATATAGCTAAAAGGATCTGATATTCCTAGAATATAATCTTAATTTATTAATATAAATTTCACAAACATAATTTGGACAAGTGATACCATTCAACAAAATTAAATCCAACATTAAAACTATAAAATGCTTTATCTACATTTAATTAAAAGAAGACTCTACGGAAATTGTAAATAAATAAAAAAAGGATGCTATTATTATAATCCGCTATAATATATATTTTTTTTAATTAGATTTTAAATGGTTCGGGCATACGGGAGCCTTGCAATATCATTGTATTTCAATTTTGTACCTGCTTTCTCTATTATAAAAAAAGAATTCTTCCGTACCTAGAAAACTGTACTGCACACCACATATTCACATTCACATACAAATTTAAAATATCCTGGGTACCTTGAAAATCGATCCTATTACAAGTTATTAATATATGTGAAAGCTATACGTACTTAACTCTCAGCACAATTTTTGTTATACTTCATAAATTTTAAGTTCAAACTTATTTAAATTTAACTTGCCATGTCATGCCAGTTTGTGTTATAATTATAATATTTGATATTATAAATGTAAGATCTTTTTTTAGATTTTTGCGACGATGCTTTAGTTTAAATTATTTAGTTATAGTTACCTATAAAATACCTAAGTATTGCAATATTTATGTATAAAATTTAAAAAAAATGTGAAGATGTAGAGAAAAAATCCTGTATAATCATATCTATATGTAAGTTTTATATATATTATTATAATTATTTCTGTTTGTTTTATTCTCATTAATGGCTATACGAATGTATACATCATTTTTCCTTGTAATAATTTAACATTCAATAATAATTCTTTTTGTTATGATAATTAGCTACATTTTGTCAAACAATAATTATTCTAGATTACATAATATTATACTATTGTAATTTTATTTGTTTCAATCTACTTTGTACCACTTTTTCATTTTTTTTGAAATGATAAGTGCATATTATACTATTATCAGTTTAATTTTTCAATAAATAAAAGCTCGTTGATTTGGGAAAAATGTTTTTATGTTGTTTTATTTATAAGTAGTACCTACCTAACAAAAATATTCAGACAAACAATTATTAATGCAAATTAGATTTTTAATTATTTTTGCTTTCTGGCTTACAACAGACTGAACAGCAGAAATAATAGTATTTATTAAATAAACTCTCTTTATTAAGTATACAATATAGTAATAGTCTCTTTTTGACTGTTTATAAAATTATTCTTTCCACAACACATTTAAGTTTTGGTAATTTTCAAATTTTGTGTTACTAGAGCAATTTTCTTGTTTTATACGTTGGCAACAGTTGTGTCCATATATTAAAATACAGCACACTGCATTTTTTTATTATAGAATTCAGAGTAGGAAATAACAATTCTTATAACAATGTGTATGACATTAATGCTGTTCTCACTAAAAAAAAGTTACAGGTCATCACATTGTATATTTTCTGTACATTGCAAAAATGAACTTAAACCACAACCTACTCTGAATTGTATTTAAAAATGCACTGTAGTATAGATTTGATATATCTATCAAATATCTACTCATTTGTTACCAAACTGCCATTCAACAAAAATTTTATTCCATTAGCAATCAGTAATTACAATGATGATAGATAAATAGACTGGTAATTTCAGAAAGCTTATGCACAAAAAAATGGTAAAGTCAAGAAATTGTAGATTTTGAGCAAAATAAATTAAAGTCATACGCTCTTGACTTTATGGACAATAATAACAATAGCAAATTTTTAATTTTTTAGTTCTCAAGATGATCCAAAAATAAAAAGTGAACTCTTTGCAACTTCAAAATATATAAATATATAGAGAACAGAAGGTATTCTATAGTACACATAAGACGTGAAAATCCGCCACGTGTAAACTCAGAGCGTATGATGACACAATGGCTGCAAAAAAAAAACAAAGTATAATGCGATTTACATAACATACCTAATTACAACATAGCAATTGCTTTTGGACAACAACCAATCGGAAGTGTCGCTACAAAAAATTCACTCGGTGCGTGACCGATATGCTGATCGATCGAACAATTAGATGTTTGTTATTTGACAATGATGTAAACTTTTAGATCTTTAATATAAAATAGTATCAGATAATAATGACACTTCACATCTCAAACACCTAACCTTAAACACTGAGAATTAAATCATACCAGAAATCAAGCACACAATTGGACCGATCAACGCGCGTGGGTCACGTACCGAGTAAATAATGAATTTATAATCGTCTCATTAATATTACAATTCGTGCCAGGATTTGTTTAGACAGACAAGCCGTTTTTTTTTCTTGCAATATCTACTTTGGTTTTTTTATATGTAAATTAGCCGGGTGTTAGATGACGGACAACATTCTACAGTCACTGTTTGAACTATTATGGTTATGTTTATGCGTTATCCGTAATGTTTGATGCCATTGCATGGTATAACCACCTTTATGAGAATTTCCGACCTTATATGAATTATATGCTTTGTTTAAGTCTACGCATGGCAAATTTGGTTATGAGTTTTCATAGTACATATTAAACGTCTAAATTTTCTAGAAAGCACGCTGAAAACCCTGAGACCACACATTATTATTTTGAAATTACTAAGAATTAAGTCATGCCATTAGGGATGTAGAAAAATCTTTAGATCTGAACCGGCACTAGGGTGTAGTAAACGAGGTATAGCATATGATACGTTGATCAATTTCAGTTGTCTTATTTTCCATGGTAAGTTACCTCATTTGCACATGCCTGCGCCGGCTTTAACCATATAAATGCGTTGTGTAACTTCTATCCCACAACCAGTGATGTGTGTTGACACGTCAACAGTGATTGTTGACATTTTCGTGTCAACAATTGATTTTTCACGTCAAAAATGTCGACAATGTGTCAACAATGTCGACAATGTGTCAACAATGTCAACAATGTGTCAACTTTGCAAATAAAGTAGGATTCAGCACATTTTTCGTTAAACCTAACCTGTAAACACAGGTACTAAAATAAGCTAAAATGTCTAATAAGATCATTAATAAGATGTTCACGACAATTCAAGAATCAAAAGACTGAAAAGCCCAAGAATAAGAATTCTGATGAATTGGGTTTTCAGTTATAAAAGACTGTGACAGTAACTGAAGATGGAAAAAAAACTAAAATATTATTTAAATAAAATGGCATTAAAAACTAAATCCTATGTATTTATTCTTATTTCCATGAAATCAGTAAAATTACAAGTATGTTTACTCATAGCTCCATAGGCCCATACTAAGATTTTTAGTTCGGATATGTGGGGGCACAGTTTATATCTTACAGAATCAGTTAGATCACTCAGAGTGGTTCTTTTGATCTTTCGTGTTCCTGGTTTTTGGTCTGCGCGCGCTAAACTGTAGACCGCGCGCTTGTAGGGGAGGTTATATATGCAGTTGATATTCAAATTTCACAACTAATGTAACTTACCAACACTCAACAATTTCACTAATTCACTTACAGAATATGCAAGTTGATTTCATTTAAATAATACAATCTTTTATGAGATTATTTCTTTGAAGGTTAAGGTTAGGTTTTTCATCCCTCTACTTCTGGGCAGAAAATAGTGCTCTGCGCATAGACCGCGAGTTTCTTAAAGTGGAAGACAAAATGTAGGGGAAGTGATCCAACTGATTCTGTAAGGTATAAACTGTGGTGGGGGCAATTCTAGCAATGTGACAGTTAGTATAGATAGATATCTTAATGCAAAAGATTTTATTAATTGAAAAAACAAATGCTAACATGATGAACAACATCCTAGCATTTATTTATTTTCTAATCAAAATTATTCTATACGTAGATTAGACTTGAACGTACTTAAGCATCTCACAATTCCCTGTGCCTCCTATTTGCTCTCACATACTTTAAGTCAAATAAAAATTATTGTAATAAACTATGAATTGTTGACGTCGACATTGTTGACACGCACATCACTGCCCACAACAGCTTATAACATACGAATATTGTATATGAAACTTTTAGCTTTGCTTGGGATAGGACTCTGCTAACCTAAATGGCAAGACCAATGATCCGATATATTAGAAAATCAAATTCTACGCAAAATCTAAAATTTTCTATACAGGGCGAATAAAAAGTATGGAACATAATTTATATCTTCGAGATTATTATTTTTTGACGGGAATATTATACTAGCTGACCCATGATTTCGTCATTAAATCTTTGATTTTTCCTTTTGTTTCAAATAATAAAAACTAAATTAATTTTATTTTTAAATTATTTCATAAATATCTAGGACTTACCTAATGAATCAAAATTTTGATTTTATTACTTACCTAATCATTAAAGTTAACATTTAAAACTGAATTTTGATAACTGCATAGTATTTACCTAAAATGACATTAAAAGACATAAAGCACAAATAATGACGATTTCATTACTTATTGATCGCTCTATATAATGTTGAATTTGAATATCAAGCAATTAAATAAAATTAATTAAAAACATCTAATTTAATTTAAAAATTTGTAAAAGCTGTTGTAAATGTTATTTATTTATGTTTACATATCGATTTACACTATAATACAATTCTAAAAAGAAGCTTTCTATCTTTTTTGCAAATATCTTGATTTGATATTATGTTTTTGTGATAATTTGACATTTCTATAAATAATTAAAACTGAACAAACCAAAAAAAACATATTATACGTATTTAGTTAGCTAATAAATATGAAACATATTATACTGCACTCTAGTTATCGATAACAGTTGGTAGCTCTGTATCTTATATAAAATTTCACGTTGGCAAGCTCTGCTACATCTTTCGGTATTTGTCAGTAGACGAAGTGGCACGTTTAACCTGATTAGTAGTTTAAATTATAAAAAATGGTATCAGCTTCGGTGAGTAATAATTATTGAACAATTATTTAAGAACCTTAATAATAATTCCTTATGGATAAGCACTGAGAGTATTTTGATATTTTACGAAGATTAATAAAAACAGTTGGAAGATGGTTAGAAAAATTTCGGATTTTGTTTTTGTGTGGTTAGATCTTATGTTGGACACAATTCGGAAAAATTGATGAAACTGTTAATAAATATAAAGAATAAGCATTATGTTCGAATTCAAGCGTATTTATGCTAAGATTAATTTGAAATTAAATTAATTCTAAAATTCTAACCTATAAATTCTAAGTGTCATGGGCTTATTCATATAACTAAATATAATTTCATAAAGTATGGAGTTCTTTTTGTAGTTTTTAAATGCACCTTCCCTTTTAAGAAGTTTACAACTTGGACAATGAAAGATTTGTCTGGTTGAAACACAACACTAACTATGTTGTGGATTCCAGGCAAAACCAGCTGCCCCAGCGACAGCAAAAGCAGCAGGCAAACCTCAATCAAAGAAACAACACATCCGTGGCAAAGGTATTAAGAAATCCAAGAAAAAGGAAACAAGAAAATTTGTTCTCGATTGCACACACCCTGTCGAAGATAACATTTTGGATGTTTCAAACTTTGTATGTAACTAAAAATTACATTATTATTTGTCCACTAATGTTTTTGTTTTATATTTAGGAGAAGTATTTGTTAGAACACATCAAAGTAAATGGAAAAACTAACAACTTGGGACATGCAGTTTCATTAGGACGTGAAAAGATGAAGGTGGTCGTCAGTTCAGATATTCCATTCTCCAAAAGGTATTTGAAATACCTTACCAAAAAGTATCTAAAGAAGAATAATCTTCGAGATTGGTTACGTGTAGTAGCATCTGGTAAAGATAGTTATGAATTACGTTACTTCCAGATCAACAGTCAAGAAGATGAAGATGAAGAAGAAAACGAATAAACTAAAATTCTTATTTTATATGACAATTCGTATAAATAAAATTAAAAATCTTTATTTTGTCTTTTATTATAATTTAATGTTGATGGAAAGTAATAGAATTAAGTGGAAATAACTAAACATAAATGCAGGGTTCAGGGCAACTTTCTACAAAAGAATAGTTGAAAATGTAACTTCATTTTAAAAAAAGTAACCTTCAACCCTGGCAATGTGTATGTAGTTATTTACAAATCAAGGGTTGTGAACGTAGTTTTCCAGTTGAGATAAATCTCAGTTACACCTTGGTCTGCAAAATTAATTTAGACTAGAAAATATACGTATGGCCCAAGGCATATACATTTTTTTCTGTGATTGATAGAAAACGGTTTAATTTTAAATTAGTTTATAACCTTATTATCCGTTTCAAATTATAAAACAGTACGGTAGGCCATAATTTATTTCTGTTGATATCACTGCAAAAAAGGTTATATACTGGCGAGCAAGAAATTTAGGGTCACTGAAATGTGTTCCTTTTTTGTTATTTTCTGTTCTAAGTATATTTGAAAATTGTAATTAAAAGTCAATATTGAATCGGAAAGCATGAGTGCTGGCCAATCAAACCGCCTAATGCCCACCTCATCCATATATTCTTTGACAACTCTTGCTATGCGAGGTCTCACATTATCTTGCATGAAAATGCCATACTCGCCCATGATGACCAAGAAAGACATAATATGATCTACAACTTCTGTAATGTACCTGTGAGCTGTCAGGAAGCCATTTTGTATCAAGATTAACTCTGTGTGTGCTTGTGAAGAGATTCCTGCCCAAACCTTTACCGATTCACCGCCAAATGAAAGACGTTCGTTAATACAAACTGGAACATATCTTTCTCCTTGTCTTCTCCATACTCACAGATAACGTTTTCAAAGCTAATGACTCAAAGCCTACTAGTACGATGATTTACAATTTGCAAACATAAGCTTAGAACATCACAATTTCAAAGTGACCTAAATTTTTTGTTCACCAGTGTATTTTGTTGAATAGCAAAACTGAAAATTTTGTTTCTGTAAGTTGTTAAAATCTCATGTGCACAGCACGTTTACAATTTTTACCTCTTCAGTTTCAGATTTAAATTTAACAAGAACATCATTTATATGTTACGTTTCACAGTTCTTGTAACAAAAAAAAAAGGAAGAAATTCAAACTGTTGCAGCAGTATTAAAGAGAAATATGTTTTTCATTTCAATTCTAAGAATTTTTCGTTTTATGTTTGAAAATAGTTCAAAAAAGAACCTTTTTCATTGAAAAAGTAGTAAAAGTAACTAACTCTGAACCCTGTAAATGTTATTTATAACTTCCAGGATAGTTTTAATTCTCCCAAATTCCTCCTCCCTAGATTTTGTTGTAGAATGGGTTATAAACAACTATGAGCACACACAAGAATTTCTTTATGGTTTTACAAAGGTTTTGTTTTAGTGCAGTGCAATGAAAATAGTAGAAAGCATTTCTTTCCCTTGCCTTGTACAATTTACTTGGAACAATATTGTTTGATATGACAACGTAATCAATAAATTTGCTGAGAAAAGCAAAATAATTTTGATTCATTGCATCCATGTGCCTCCAGACCAATCATTACCATTGTTGACCACATCATCTTGGAGTGGGTTTCTTACTTGGCATGTAGTAATAAAGAATGTAATCAACTACGTTTACAAGAAACTATAAATTAAAAATCATTTACAAATAAAAGAATATCAAATGTGTCATACTTCTTAAATGTTATATGTCAAAGAGAAATATTAGTCCACGTTTTATATTTTTAAAGTAGGTACCTACCAAAAATCTTATTTATGGCTCTTAATGATAAAGATGTAACAGTTCTTGATAGAGGATCTTACACAACATGTACAGTTAATTTGCATGGAGCTACCGTTACATCTTGGCGGGTAACTAATCGAGAACAATTATTTGTGAGTCAACAAGCCATTTTTGACAAAAAGGAGGCAATACGTGGTGGAATTCCCCTAATATTTCCTGTCTTTGGCCCATGGATTTGCAAGAATTGTTCGTTGGAATGTAGAAAAGATGCCAGAACGTAATAATGATAATGATGTGGAAGCCACTTTTTCTCTAGTTGATGATGATTTTACACGTTCTATGTGGAATTATTCATTCAAAATACTTTATTACATACTTCTGAAAGAAAGAGAATTGCATTTTAAAATAACAGTTGAGAATACTGACAGAAAGCTTCCACTAGACTTTCAAATCTTGTTCCACACATATTTTAAAGTTCCTAATATATATGAATGTCAAATTTATGGATTACAAAACTGCAAATATATAGATCAAACTGATAAGAATTTCATTAAAGAAAACGATAAAGAGATAGTTGTAGAGAATTTTATTGATCATATATATTGCAATACGCCTGAAAAACTAACAATTACTAATGCAGTTGGGGGTAGAAACATGAGAATTCTAAAGTACAATTTTCCAGACACTGTTATTTGGAATCCATGGATAGAAAAATCCAAAAAGTTAAGAGATTTTGGTGATGATGAATATTTAAGAATGTTATGTGTTGAAGTTGGACAAGTGTCAAATCCTGTTAAACTTGTTCCAGGGGCTAAATTCGAAGCAAAACAAATTTTGGAAGTGTTTCCTCGCATTCCTCCGGATGAGATGTAAAACTATAAGTAGATATCAGTACCGATATATCATTAGTATTATGATTTCTATAAATAACTGATTAGTATCTAATAACCTCATGTTACGATTCAGTAAAATTACATTCTTTTATCTACGACTCTTCAATAATATAGTCATTATACGCGTAACCATAGGGATATAATCATACTCATAAAACACTAGTGTTTTATGGATTTTATTCACGGGGGTGTTTTGTTGGTTGCCTATTTATAGATATAAAAAAATAGAAATTGTTATAATCTCAAACGATTTATTGTTAGAAAAAAAATTGAAAGAATTTGGATATCGTCTTCAGAGGATCCTTGTATTCCAGGTCTAAAACTCTTTGTGAAGATTGTTTAATTTCATTGACTTCTACATATTCAAGAAGTTGGACATCGCCTCCCTCAGAGGAGTCCATCTCCAGATCTTCCTCAGAAGTGTTAGAATCATAGATAAAACGTTGTATTCGACTCGCACATAATGGGCATTATGTGCTCGTTGAGTAATATATTATTATATATCTATGGTATATCATTTTACAATAAATCAGTACAACATTACACCACAGCAAAAATAAATAATTATATCATTTATGAAATTCATACTTAGGTTTTGCATTCACATTTCAAGCTTCACTTAGCCCATTATTTTAATATAGTATTGGAAATCATTTTGACCATAAAAAACCTAAACACTGTGAAGCAATACTCACCTTATTTCACTTTAAATTTAAGTTTTCTGTGCAGTCTGAGTTTGAGTATTTTATGGTCGTTTAAGTTTCTAGTCCTTTATACTTATAATTATAAGGCTCTCTTATCTCATAATCTCTAAATCTGACAATTTAGAGCCATTTGAGTGTAATGAATACATTTCTACAATGTAAAAAGGATGTGCAGTGCATCAAGCCTGGAATCAAAGCTGCAACCTTTGGGTTTTTCAGGTTTTTTGTTATCAAATAATGTGGGTTAAAGACTTGGTTTTGATTATATTTTTGGTTATTCAAATTATTAATTGTTTTGATTAGTATCTACAAAATTAAATCTTGTCAAAAATCAAGAACAATGAAAAAGCTTAGAAAGATGTATGAACAATATGAAGACCTTTGAGAAAATTCCTTTCAGTCCAATAGAGTTTACAAAAGTAATACCAGAGGGAGACAATCGCAAATTGAGCTCAATAACGATTTTCTCCCTGCTAGAGGCACTGTTGTGTCACATTAAATTTTATAAGTTTGAGATTATTAAAATTTAAATTTTAGAAAAAAGTAAATAACAATGCCTTTTTGGCTATTATTCTTTATTCTTTGCAAAGTTTGTATGAGCAAGTGTATTTCCTATTTCCTCAGCATCATTTTTATCACTTTTATAATTATTTTTTATAAATTGCTATAAAAAAGATTTCATAGTGGTTGCACAATCGTTTTTGAATAAATCGGGTTAACCCAAATAACTTCATGTAATTTGTATGATCAGATTAGAAATATGAGTTAAGTTTCCAAAAATGCAGAAATTAGGTCAATCGTCATAATTTTTAATAAGGAATCGTAATTCAGGTTTTGTTTCATTTTTGTTTAAAGTATTTGAGTAGACATCCTATTTGATTGTTACTTACTGATTTAACCATTCATCAAGCATATTTGAAAAAAACATTAAAACGAAAAAAAAACATATCATGGATTTTGTTTGTTTATTTTCAACTGCCAAATAGCAATTTTAATGAGGAACAAAATTCTTGTAATTCATAACATACAGATATGTATATTAATAATAATACTACCAATAAACTCATTTTAACAATCTTGGAAGTACTGCATCAGTTGATTGGAAAGAGACAAACTTAAATTACTAAACAAACTACAGTATAAAATGATTTTTCCCATCTTGGCTAGCTAAGTAACAATGTATTGCAGACTCATCTGTTAGAAACTGCTACTGTAGAGCTGCAATTCTATTTTACTTTAAAAGTGTTCATCCTTTTTTGCATAGAAATTAAACAACAACAAGTGGAATTAGTGTTAATTTACAGTAATTACGCAAGTATATGTTATTTTTGCTTAATTTTCAAAGAAACTTTTCCATTAGCAAAAATTTCTAAACCCTCAATAAGACTTAATGTTATATTGCATATTCATTACACATTGCCTCCATTACGTTCAAACATTTTTGTGTAAGGCATTCGACGTACTGGTAGATTTTCAAAATAGTGACGAAGACAGTAAACAGCAATAGGATTGACCATTAGATAATCATAATCAAGTTTACCAAAACTGCTTCCTACCTCATTAAGAATGATTGGTTCTGAAATAAAACTCAAACATAAATATAGGCATAATCAGAATATACAAACCTTGGTAACTCAAACAAAAACTTATAGAACTCAAAATAAATTTTATATCGATTTGATTTTAAAGTTGATAACTGATATAAACTTTTTTTACTACCATATAGTTTCAAGAAATGATCCCATTTGTATTCACCATGACAATCAGAATTGTTTAAGTTTTCATGCCCATCTAGAACATTACAAAAAAAAATATTTTAACAAAAGATTATTTGTGATAAGCTTACTGCAATCATTATATTTCTGGGCCTCTTGATGAATGGTAGGCAGATCTATATCTGCGTAGTCCACCTTATATTCACCTTTCTGACGGTAAGGAAATAGCAAAGAATCCTCTTCATTTGCGTGCCATTTTTTGTCAATATCATCTAAACGAACAGCATTTTCATTTATCTTCATAACACAACTATAAGAGAAAAGAACTAGTATTAAAATCAGTTTGTTATTTGTACAGGATGTCTATGAAATGAACAAAGTATTCATTCTCATAATTAGACAATGACAATTGTATAATTCTGTCAGAACAATTAAAATGAAGAATACCTTCAATGATTTCTGTTACTAGTCATTTTGAAAGTGACAATTATTATTGTAAAAAATAACCATAGAAATTGTTCTGTAAAATTGCTACACACCGTTGAAAGACACGAGCAAGATAAAAAGACAATAATTTTTTTTTCTTCCAGTGATTCGTTCAGTTATTCAAAGAAGCTGAACAAATGTTAATGGAATTATTCAAGATGTATTTTATTTCAGCTCAAGGCCTATAAATTTGAATTTTGGCCAAAAACAAAAATATTCTATAGAATCTATCTTTGGCACATTATTAAATTTTGAACTTTGAAAAAAATCCTTTTTTTGCCATTTTAGATTTCTTTAAGAAATCCCTTAACAGCTTTCGACGTACCTTAAAATTGTTAGACTTTAAAGCATAGCGCATAGTTGATAAGTAATTTATGCAATTATCAATCTCATGTTTCTTTAGTATACATTTGAAACTAATAGGTAAGCATCAAATTATGTAACTAATAAGTAGGTTATCATATTATGTACCTAATAGTACTCATCACTGTATGTATCGCTTTCGGAAAGATGCTTCGTTTCAAAGATACAGGACGATAAAAGCTTTTCAAAAAAAACCAATACTTTATTAATTCATATTATATGTAAAAATTCTTAATCTTTATTTTTATCACCCTGTATCTTCAAAGCAAGGACAAAGAAATCTTAAAATAATCCAAAGAATAATTCCCTGAATCTTTGTCGCATGTTTAGTAAACACCCTGTATAATGGATTTATTTATTTTAGGACTCTAAGAACGGGTTGTACCAACTAAGTTCAAATTTTAATCGAGGTTCAACTTCAACAATTATTTCTATGCAATTGAACCTCGATCAAAATTTGAACTTAGTTGGCACAACTCACTCTAACGGCTGGATTTATGAACTTTAATAACAGCAGGTAGTGACCACTAGTTTGCAGATTCAGATAGTGATTGAGAGAAGCATAAAACTGAAGGTGTACTCTACTTTAAAAGCATAAAGACACAAACACTATAATGATAAACACAAATAAGATTCACTAAACGCAACATATATTTACGATTATGATTGATAACAGGTAATGAAATTTGAAATTTGTTTTTTTTTAAGACCTTGAACATATCAAATGATGTTACATAATAGCCATTAAAAATTTTTACATGTTTGCATATTTAAACACTATTTAAATTTCAGTATTCTTTTCTCATTCAATTAAAATTGAATTTCTGTTTTAATGACACCTTAGGTATATCGTAAGAGATAGAAACATCCTTTGTGTCATTGCTTTTAAAAATTGTGCACACTCTTGTTCTAACAATTGTATCTATAATGAGTCTTTGGAGTAAACAGATCGAATAAACGAACTGAGGTATTAGATAAGTATACTTCATTCAAAATAATGAAGTACTCAAAATAAATATCTTGCTATCTCACTAATCAAGATCAAGTCAGTTTCATACTAATGTACAGAGTGTTCGACTTTTCACCATCACACCCCTGAATCTTCCTTATTTATTTTCTGATTGATTTCAAACCACTAGACTACTGTTATTAAAAATAAGTACAAAAAATTGAAAAGTCATAGTAGGTCTAGTTTTATCAAAAAAAGGTAAAAAGTTGCCCAGAATCATAAAAATAGCCAAAATCCAAATTTTGATCACAAAATCTTAATTTTTAATGATTAATGATATTATGACATATTCGAAGTTGTTATTAATAACCAAAAGCAGATTGAAAAGTGCACTTGATGGGGGCTTACTTAGTGGAAGGGGATAGAATTTAGGTTTTTAAGATTATTTTTGCTATTATAATACTTAGTATCTAAAATGTTACATGGATTTTATATTTAATTTATAAAAAAATAGAAAATCAGAATTTTTTAATCAAAATTTAGATTTTGACTATTTTTGTGATTCTAGGCACCTTTTTTTCATATTTATTTTTGATTGTAATAAAAATATTAAAAAAATTGCATAAATAACCCTTTTAAAGGGTGGTATATTTGACCAAAATTGATCAGAAAATAAATAAGGAAGATACAGGGGTGAGAAAAGTGAAACACACTGTATACCTATAAATGTTTTTTCGTGCGACACTTTGGCAGTTATTCTATACAGTGTGTCCAAGATAAGGATGCACAGCATGGGGATCTTGGAAACGATAAGAGATACAGCATCGGTTAAATGGGATGAAAGTTGGACCTTTTTGTTGGCGTTTGCAAAATCTAGATATCTTGGATAATTTCAGAGATATTTAAAAAAAAGTAGATTTCTCGATTTTCATTATTATTTTTTCTTTCCTTTATTTGAAGAGATATCGGAAAACTAAAACCACTTTTCCATTGCCACTTTTTGTTCTGTATTAAAATACGCTAACAAAACTCCTGTACAACGTTTCAGTTTCGAGTAACCATCATCAACATCATTTTTTTAAATAGGCGGAAAACAATTGAAAATTGTTTTGAATAGCTCTTGTTGTCACGATTCTAATGATGTAAACATGATAGGGTTATTTTGGTTTTGATTTTTTTGTGTTGAACGCTGCTGTGACTAACTGTAATAATTGCTGTTCATCTTCAAAATTTTGGTTGAGCACACGATTCTTGACATAACCCTAGAAGAAAGAAATCTAACGGTGTTAGATCAGGTGATCATGCAGGCCAGGGTACAGCAGAATGCATTAATTTATAGAATAAGAAATCAAAATAACCCTATCATGTTTACATCATTAGAATCATGACAACAAGAGCTATTCAAAACAATTTTCAATTGTTTTTCCGCCTATTTAAAAAAATGAGATTGATAATGGTTACTCGAAACCGAAACGTTGTGCAGGAATCTTGTTAGCATATTTTAATAGAAAACAAAAAGTGGCAATGGAAAAGTAGTTTGTTTTCTGATATCTCTTGAAATAAAGGAAAGAAAAAATAACAGAAATTGAGAAATCTACTTTTTTTTAAATATCTCTGAAACCATCCAAGATATCTAGATTTTGCAAACGCCAACAAAAAGGTCCTATAAATAGCCAACTTTCATCCCATTTAACCGATCCTGTATCTCTTACAGTTTCCAAGATCCCCATGTTGTGCATCCTTATCTTGGACATACTGTATATAGATGCTAATTTGCATCTTAATATATAAGGCTTGTTCCATAAGTCTTTGTACTAAATATATACTTAGAAATCTAAAATACACATAAACGAATTTAAGGCAAAATATATTTAAATGTTTATTACATATACTAACCTATCAATAATTCACGTAACTAAATACATCCCTTTTTTTAATTTTAATAGACTCTTAATACCACTATTCAGGAGCCTTTTTATAGTCGTATCGCTAACTTTTGAAGAATCAAACTTATACATTATTTTAAAACTTCGCAATGATTTTAGTAGCACGGTAAGCTGTAAATTTTATTCTTTACTAAAGCACAATACCTTTCAATTCCTCTAGCTTGCGGCAGGTTTGGAGGGTTTTTATCTTTAGGAACTAAAAATATATTCTTCTCTTGTAAATGTACTTGTAGTAATTAACACTGTTTGGGTAATGGCTGGCTGCTAAATCAGGCCGAAACACTATTTTCTTATTTTGATATTTTTTTGCAATAAAAGGGATAAGCCTCTTCCTTATACACTCATTATAGTGTATCATTCCATTTACAGCCCTATGTGTTATGAAGGCTTCCGATCGCTTTCCATCACTAGCTAACTGCCTGTCATATCATACATTTAACGGGAGATTTACTTCTTTAACTTTGCAAGAATGTTGTAGGTACTTGGTTTTTGATAGAGGAATTATGGTGCTGTACACCAACAGCCTCAATTGGATCCCTCACAAAGTATGATCTGTCTATCTGTATGTATATGTCTGTCAGCATTTTTTGTCAAATTTTAAAATTTTGACTTCAGATTTGGATTCTACATCAAAAACTAAACATCACATGGTATCTTTGTTTTTTGATAACTCTTCGGGAACATGGTCAAAATGGCCGCCGAAAATTGTAAAATTTTAAAAATTTTTTGTTTTTACTTTAGAATCATATTCAACATCAAAAAACAAGGCAAATGTGTACTTTTAGTTTCTTGATATCACCTCGGGAACATGGACAAAATGGCCGCCTAAATTTGAAAAAAGTAACAAAATAGGAGTTCGTTGTGGTTATGCTTTGCATTCCCAAATGTTTTACTTTAGGTATTTGACTTTCAGTATAGATACTTAGGCACTTTTTGTTTTCTATATGCTTTAATGTTCAGTTTCTGTACTTTTGAACAAATCGTATCCTTCCCTTCAAAAAGTTGTTTTACCTTATATATATATTTTTTGTTGTTCCCACAGAGACAGGACGGCCACTTCTTGGTAAATCTTCAATATGATTTGTTTTTAGACTTCTCTCTTTTGCCTGTTCATTTTGGTTTTCAAAACAGAAAGAATGCATTTGACATAAAATTAGTACAAAACAATCCTATGAATGCAATGACATCTGGCAACTACGATCCTCATTTAAAATAAGAATGTTTTGAATTTAGTACAAAGACTTATGGGACAAGCCTTAGTTATTAATTTAGCAAAATCTTAACATTTTGTTTAAAACACACTGTGTAACAGCATGACCTAAAATACAGTGCGAGACTAGTCTTATTCCCCTCATGAATTTAATAAATAAGTAATAGTATTCCTTTAATTATAACATTTTTAATACTTTTACATCTTGAAATGTCATCTACTACTACCTTATCTAGTACATATTTATATACTTACGGAAGATTGTACATCGACCTTGGTTGAGGAGACACTGGCATCCTATTCACATTTCTGCTTATACTGTCCAAGTATGGACTTAATGGTAAACTGTTTGGTACCATTCTTCCATACTGGAGATAATTAAGTTGAATCATAGTTTGTTTTTCTAACATATGACAATTAAGTGCAAGGGTATCAACAGATACACCATTATCACATGATGACACTGAGTTCTGCAAAAAGAAATATTGCTAAGCAAAATTATTAAAATGCAAATAAAAATAATAAATACCAACCATCGATGTACTTGATTGTTGTGATTTTAGAATTGGTCTCATTGTTAAAGGTTGATGATTATTTGGAAACATGTCTACTTGAAAAGTTAAATATTTTTCTAAAACCTTAAATTATAGAAAAGCCAGCGTGTTATATCTTACACTACAAACACAATTATTGTTAGTAATGACAATTAAAATAGTTTAAATACTACTTACAGTAATTTCCACATTTAAGTTCAAGCTAATAAGAAATAGTACACTATTGTAAGATAAGAGCATTTCTTCTGGTTGTTACTCCATTAATGCTGCAGTTGTTCGTTACCATAGCAACCAATAACAATAAACTGTAAGATGTGTCAAAACACTGATTACTTCAAACACTCAGAAGATGGCTATACCTGTACAACTCACACATATACGTAGGTATTATATACCATTATAAACTGAGCATCATCAACCCAAAAGTGAAGCCGTATTAGGAAGAGAAGTTTGAGATTGTTACAACTCTTGTAGCAACACCTTGAAGACGATAACGCGCAGACTCGACAAAGTGTGCCCCGCCCATTTTACTAACCGCCAACTTACGATCATGCGCACTGCTTTCTTGGAGGCACTGCATGACTTAAAAGAAATTATATATCTTGACCGTTTTTAGGCTTCACATGATGCTCAGTATATAATTCGTACGTATATGAACTCACACAACATTTAAAAAAAACAGTACAGCTACAACATGGAAAGTTCATAAGCCTACTATAGGTGAGTGCTACTAACTTTGAACCATAAGCGCGTATCGTAAAAATTAACACAATATACGGAGATATTCGCCTATTAGGGTAATTTACAAATTTAGTTTATTGAAATGTTTACGTAAATCATACCACTATTAATTACCTACCTATCTACCATTAAAAGTAACCAATGAAAATCCAATTCTAGAGTTTATTCCAGTAGAAGTAAGACGCGCATAGATAAATAAACAGCCCGAGTGTGTACTAAGAATTATATTAAAAAGATATTTTAGGATTACGATTGACATTTCATTAAAATCATTCGTCGTGTTCGTATTATTTCATTACACTTCATAGTGATCACTTACTATTTATATAATTAATTACATATTTAAACACTCCTTAAACATCTCAAGTTGAGATTCTCGACATAATCATCACGCGGGCGATATCATAGTTTTCGCTCGCTCCATCTTTTACGTGAATGGCCTGTGATGTTCTAGAGATTCTAAAGCAACTGTGTTTTAACGAGACTCAACAATAATACAATAATTTTTTAATCTGTATAATAAACTTAGCAGTTATCAGTTGATAATTTATAGTCAAAGGCATTCTGGAAAGATAGGTCGTAGACTACAATTTGGTTTTTGTTTTTAGTATTCCAAACAGTCATCTTCGATGGTGTAAAACTGGTCGTAATTGTAATTGTATTTTGCTAAGTTTAAAATGTAAGGTTATGTGATTCTGAAGTCTTAACTGCGATGTTGTAACATGTAAAAATGCTATTAAAATTTTTAAAAAAGGCATCAGAATATATAAAATGAATAATTGTCACATACTATCAATTACATTATAAAATACCAACAATAATTAGGAATCCCTCTGTAAAGCAAATGATATATAAACTTTGTAAAATCTGGCAACCTAGAGTAGGTTAAATTTGAGATTGAAGGCATACTTGACATTGACTGAAAGTAAAACAAAATTCAAAATAATAAAATTTGTACACCAAGAGATGATGCTAAATTTCGTCAAAATGTGCCAAGATAGAGGAAGAAAGAGTGATCATCAACTCCAACCAGCGTTGCCAAATTTCGTCAAAATGTGCCAAGATGGAGGAAGAAAGAGTAATCATCAACTCAAACCAGCTTTCTTCCTCCATTGTGTCAGCAGTATAACCACCCGATGATCACCCTCAAACTAGTTTTTTAAAAATTTCCAATAGAGTCGCGATGATCGTATTAAGAATTTATAATGAAAAATGTCGTATTGGATGGAAAATGAATAGTAGTTTCACCTATCTTCCTAAAACGCCTTTGACTAGATGAAGATTAGTCACTTCACTTTAGCTAAAAAATGTAATATTTAAATTAAAATATAATGTAAAATATTTTCCTTTATACAGTGTTGTAGTGTAGTGTCTTGCATTAACTCAAATTTTGCACAAGATGTGATTTCAGCACACAACTGTACTGAATACAAAACAAAACAGGCTTAGGGCAAAATTATTTGTAAAAAGTCAAGCTAATGCTTTAAGTTATATAGTTGCACTGTGATATAATCACTGGATCGCAGTTTTAAAAACTTACACTTAGATCATGCTGATCTGTCATAGAAATTCATTGCTTTGTCTTAAATCCAGTGACACAACCAAAACTTATTTAGGGTAAATTTAGTTCATACTAGAACCTTCAAGATGAGTTAAATTTCTTTCTCAGAATTATTATTACTTATGCATTACTTACTTGGACAAATAAAATTTTTCCACAAAACCTCTGAACTGTTATTTACTGTGTCATTAAGATTTAAGATATGAAGAGGTCCTTCATATACAGGGTGATTCTTAACTTCATTTTTTCCTTTTAAAGAATAGTAGAGGAGCATAGAAGGAACCGATCTACATTAAACTGCACGAACAAGTCGTATAGTTTCAGAGTTGAAATAACTGAGTACCGTGTTTAAGAACTTCTGTACATAACCACATTTTGTAATACAATAATTTAAAAATTAGCCTAGCCTTGACTTGAAAAAATCTACCACAACTGAAACAATCAACCCTGCATGGCATACACCTACTATAAGTAGAAATCAAATTGCAATACACAGATAACCTTGTTTATTAAATTGAAAATCAAACAAGTAGAAGAATAATAATTATAAGAACTGTTCAAGATTATGACCTTCAACTTGAACACGTCAAATCCAAGATTGGACATATGCTTGAAGATGACCTCCCTATCGAATTCTTTCTGCAGTGTGTGTATTCTCTGCAACAGTTGTTCTTGGGTAACAATCTGTTCTTGATAAACCAATGATTTCATTATGTCCCCATAAATAAAAATCTACCGGATTTAAATCTGGCGATCTCAGAGGCCAGGCAAGCGGGCCTCCACAACCAACTCATCAACCAGCAAAAACAGTATTTAGATGTTGTCAGCCATTTGGTTGGGCAAGATAAATGGGCCTACTAACATACCATTTACAATTTCAGCAAAAACATTGATTGAAAATCTCTGCTGATAATTGGACCAGTGTGTGAAGTGAGGGTTTTCAACATTCCAGATGCTTTGCAGACAGTATTTTGTGTATTGATGTGGTAATTCTATTTTCTATTGTTGTTCTATTTTCTACTTCTTTGGAAGTATTATGATTGTTGCTTGTTGTTTTCTGGCCTTGAGGCTTAAGGTTACAGTTCGCTTGGAACTTGTGGCTTCAACTACTATGGTCATTTCACTGTCAACTAGAATTTAGCCAAGCCAGAGGTTTTCCAACCCTGGTAGGTATTTCTAACATGCAACTCATCATAGTCACATGGAACTCACTATGTTTTCTTACTTTCTTACTTTCTATGTAAAAAACCTCTCAGTACTATGTAGTAAGAAATGGTTGAAGATATACTGAAAAGATTTGTAACCAGGCAAACAACGAATTGCATGAATTGTTCAAATCCAATAATTTCAAGTCTGAAGTAACTAATGTATTGAAACGTGATAAGATCTGTCGGGATGTTATTGGTGATTCAATCTTAACAATGGAAGAGATGTACACTCTATTAATGCAAATAGAAACATGTCTCAATTCACGACCTCTCACACTATTAAGTTACGATCCAATGGATCTTCAAGCCCTAACATCTGGCCATTTCTTAATCAGAGCACCATTAGACTCTGTACTAGAAGCGGATTTAACATCCATTCCACCAAGTCATTTATCATGTTGACAAATGACAGAACATATTTTTTTATTTTTATTGTTGTTCGTAATGCTACCAACAGCGGCGGCATGTTCATATAAAACGTGGTCAACTCAACCACCCCCACCATCATGTCAAAACACTTAGACACCGGGGAGGTTGAAGAGCCCACTCCCTTCTCTTTTGTCGTTTTGTCTAAATCGTACCTCAGCCTTCGCTGCAGTCAACAAAATAAATGTGATCAAAGTAACAGTAGTATTCATTTACATTTAATGACTACACAAGTCATACAATAATCAAACTAATAATAAAAAACACATTTAATGACTACATAAGTCATACAATAATCATATTAATAACAAAACAAACACATCCCGAAGAATAATAAGTATTAATTTTCAAAACTTGGAAAGCTTATATCTTGATAACCACTGTGAATCAAACCCATGTTGATTGGATGTTTTCTACTTAAACTAACCTCAGGAACATGCTATTTCACTTTGTACACTACATCATGATACACCCTGTATATTCTGCCTTCTCTTCTCACCACAAATATCCTTCTCATTTTTGAAATGGCATTCAAATTGCATTTTTCTTTATGAATTTATTAGTCCATAGTTCTCTGATTCAATTATTTACTTGTTTATTCATCAATGGTTATTAATCTTTTTATATCTTTCAACTCTTTTCTTGTTCTAGCAACTATTGTCACATCAGCACATACCAAGCATTGATATGTATCACCTAACTATACAATATGCTGAGATAATATGGTTCTTTTCGTTAGGTTTACGTAGTGTCTCAATGATGCAGTTTTAACAGAAAAACAAAAGTAAAATAAAAACGAAAGTGTGGTATTCTTTTACTGTCAAACTTGTATCATCGAAGCATTCTAGGTTTATGAAATTTTAAAAAGCTATGCAATGATAGATATCATCATTGAAATACATTTTTTAACCATAGAAGATATTAAACTGCATAACAGGAAGTCTAAAAATCTCTTACTCTTACTGTATAAAAATCTTGATATAATTAAAATTAACATCTTTATTTGAGAAATATAAAATTAATTATAATAACACCTTGAAATAATATTTTCTATACATTCAGAATCAAAGTAAATTTCCATTAATTATATCAAGGAATCAATTAGGTGAAAATACCATATCACTTACACGATGACTACTACCGTCATTAGTAATATTGGAAATATTATGATCAGATTGATCTATTCTCAAAACGTCCATCTCCCTTTCACCTCTACTTGAAGCGATGGCCTTAAGTAATGCCTTTCCTTGTTCTTTTGTCTGTAATAGAAAAATATATAATTAACATTACAAACAAAGAAATAAGAAATATAACCTCATCATATTCGATGCATTTATTTGCATAAGTATAAGCTACTTCCAACTGTCCTTTCTTCAAGTGATAATTAGCCAAATATTGGAATGCTTTGTAAAACTCAGTTTCAGCTTCATAACCATTCATTCTTTGTTCATCTTCTTTAAGACAATATTCTGTGTATGCTACAGCTGCATTATCTGCATCATCTAATTTGTCATAAAGTCTAAATAAAAAAAAAGGCACTAAGTGACAAAAGATATCCTTTGTCAATATTATAAATCAACTTACTTAGCCAATTTAATGAGTGCAGTACCTTCAACATCACCGACATGACAAGCTTTATAATAACACTTCAGTGCATTTTCTGTTTTGTCTAATTTTTCATATGTTTCTCCAAGAGCCAATATCATTCGGCTATCATTTGGTCTCAATTGCTGAGCTTGCTTGTAATAATACATGCAATAAAATGGCATTTTTAGAATTTCATAAGTTTGTCCTAATCCATACCATGCTCTATAATCTCTTCGATTGACTTCTAAATGGAAAGAATATTTTTTTGTTATTGACAATAAAATTTGAAAAGTGATAAAACATCAAAAAAAAAAGATAAGGAAGTGCATACACTTGTTAAAACAGATATGTTACACCACTGGAAAGTTGAATGAAGACAAAATTTCAGCCAACTCAAATAACCCAATTGACCCTACTGAATAGCAGAGTTACTCAACTGCTCGGCTATGATAAACTATCACTTTTCAAACAGGTGTTAGATTTAACTCAATTCACTTTCAAATTAGGCATTTAAGGATGACATAAATCAATATAGTGGAGTATTGGTGTTTGACGTGTTTGCCAGAGTAAGTTCAGATTGACACCCAGAGCAACTGGGACAATACTTTGTTAATTCACTAAGCGCTCGGAACATCAACTCAGACTCACTTTTAAAGAAACAAATGCGTTTTGTCAATACTCTACCATATTTTTGACTAAAGCTAACCCTGTTAACCCCAGATCATTCTTCATAAACACCTGATTACAGCAAGCCTTAATCCGTAACAATTGGACATGAATCAGATCCCTATTAAAAAAATTAAAACAACCAAGTACCTTACCTATTGCTTGTCTATAACTTTGAATAGCAGCATTTGTATTCTTCATTTCCATAAATTCATGTCCCATTAACGTCCAAGCAGACAGATATTGTGGATTTAATTTTAGAGCTCTTTGAAAGTATAAAACTGCTTTGGCATGTTCAGAACGTAAACTATAGTAATTTCCTTAAAAGCACAGAAAATATACATTTAGTTCATTCTTAAATAAAGTATTAAAGTCATACCTATAACACAACAAGTTTCAACTCTATATTTATCGATATTCACAGCTGTGTGAGCTAAATCTGCTAACTCAGTTTTTAATTCCTTAACATACAATATATTTGAATAAGTATCTAAATTATCCAATCTATATGGATCTAACATTAATAAATCCTTAAATGTTATTATCGCTTTATCTAGTTCTATAAACAAATAATTAATTTATAATGATTTCTTAAAAACATTGATTAAACAAACTACCTCTACGATTATGATACGCAATTGCCATTTGTGCTTTAATATATGTGCTCATCTCAAAACCTTGAGAATGCAAATTATAATAAATCTCCAAAGCTTCATTATTTAATTGTTCTAAATAAACTTGAGCTAAGAAAAATGATTTCATCCAATGATCTGGTAATGGTAAAGACAGTAAAGTATTTTTATCAGGTACTAATAGTGCAAGTTCTTGCCACGAACCCCAATGAAGAGGTTGTTCATTAATTGATTCAACAAATATATCCATTGCTAAAGAATTCAAATCTAATTTCTTCAAAATCACCCCGTATAAATACAGACAAAAACCATCCAATTTATGTGAAAGATGATCTTCTTTTAATATCGTACAAAGATCACGTAATGCTGAATTCTTAGTAGGGTCTGGTGGACAATTAGAGTCGGTCATGGTGTCCAATTTTTTCTTCTCAATTGATAAGTATTTTGAATACAAATTCAGAAATCTGTTTTTATTATCGGTGCAATTTTCAGTAAAATAAGCACATCGATCATATTCTTTTAAATCGAAATAAGATTTAGCCATTAAGTATGTTTCATCATTATAGCTTACAGTAAATTGAGGATATTCTTCTGAAGATAACTTAACGTGAGATACTGCAAAATTCATTTCAGATAACCATTTTACACTATGAAATAATCCTCGCTGTGAGCATTCCGATATTCCCAGTATAAGATCCTTCTTTACTTGTTTCAAATCAAATTTTAATTCACCACTTTCCATTTTTATAAATTATCGTCCTTTTGAATTTTTGGGTTTGAACAGTTTTATTAGTTAGGTTATGTTGGTAAAAATACGTAAATAAATTTGAAGGGTTATGTGCGTAGTGTTTAGAATACTGCAAAAAGTTCAACGGCAAAAAACTAAATCAAAAGCAAAATTTTGATTCCAACTTTCTCCCTATTTATCAGAAGCAGAATAATAGAATATTCTTGAATAAGCTTGACAGTTAATAATTTCTTATAAAGAAGCAGAAATTTAAAAATGCTTCCCGTTACTTTCGTTATTTTTCCAGCAAATAAATCCAGCATGTAGAAATTATGTTTCTAATGAGTAGCTATCTTTTTCTCTTTACAGTTTTTTTCATATTACTACAATGAATTTTAAATTTTGCATTATTCCTCTATATTTAAAGTTATAATTATGACACTGCTTGTGTTCAGGATAGGGGTTACCAGATTGTAAAAAGTAAATAATAGAAGATAAGATGAGAAAATATAGGAGAATATAGGAGATAACGTGAAAATTTTTTAACTTGTATTAACGCAAGATAGTCTAAACACTGTAAGAAATAACAAACACAACTTTATTTCCACAATAAAAAAAAACACTAATGTTGGTTAGGCAACACACTTAACATAAACGAAAGTTAAGTCTGAAATATGAAATAAGTTGGTTTTTTTCTATCCTTTTGTTAATGATTATAAATTATAATGGAAAACAGTAAAATATAGATTTACTCCTATATTCAATAGTAAATAGGGGATAAGAAATTTTAGTTAAATATAGGAGGCTTCTATTAAATATAGGAGATCTGGCAACCCTAGTTCAGGGGCAGTAATCAGGCTTACGCGCTACCAGCGCGCTTTAAAAAAAGTTGCCTTTTTGCCTTAAACACAAATTGGGGTTCAACTATACGGTGGTTCATTGCTGCCTATCGTCTAGTCTAGAAACTTTTCCCTGGCAGCGGTGTCAATTGCTACTTGCTAGTTGCTCTTGAACACAAGGATTGACAGTAGAATTCCATAAAAAGCGCATAAAGTAAAATTACTAGTTTGTGTTAGTTCAGGTTTGTTCGTTTACACTGGTATACGCGGTATACGCCTCACACTTTTAAATTAGTGTAGTACACTGTGTTCAAAAAGTCTTAACATGTGCAATAAAGTAGTTTCCAAATCTCGTAACACGCGACCTTCGATGCGCAGAAAACAAATTTTAGCCGGACGGCCCTATACAGTCCAAGCTAAAAATACGTTGCTAATCGTTATGCGTCATTCTTGTCTAATAAGCTGTTGGTGCGCTTGAGGACAAATGGGAAACATTTTAACCAATTGCTGTATGAAAATGAAGTACTATAGAAAGTTGGCATTTGTTTGAAATCGAAGTTACCGCCAATCAAAATCGTGAAAAGTCATATAGCATACGAGAAGATACAAAAGAAAGATTGTTTAGAATATTAAAAGATATATCCAAATATGAATTCACAGCTCCCTGTATCAAAAATATTTTGTTTTATTTATAATCAACCCTTGTAGCTGTAAAATATTTTGGCATACATACCTTTAACGTTAACATAAAATAAAGTAGAATTCGTCTACTGTTCCGAAAACGAATGTAAACCATGTAAACTCATATCATTTATTTAGATTTATTTTTTAAATCATAATAAACGGTTTTCGTGTACATCACAAAAGTAAAAAGCTGAATCTGGATCTGAGTATTAAAAAGGTCAATATTAATTTTCACTGTTATGAGATATTAGTGGTGCAAGTTTTAAAAGCAGATATAACTCCATTCTGAGTGTGTAAAAATTTAAAATGATATATCATAAACCTTTAACAATAAGAGATTGGCCTTTTTTGTGTCGATAGTATTGAGCTAGGGCATTTTAGTGTTAATTAAATCTCAAAAACGGCAAAAGCGGAGACTGACCCTTTTAATACTCAGGTTCAAAAATAAACTAGCGATTTGTCTACGTAACGTTCAGCTTTTACACCGTTTCATTCCATTTTACGCATCTTGGAGGTTTTTTTTACAGTTGGCAACCTTTAAATAAATCCACTAACGTAACATTCACGCCTTCGAATCACTAGACACAAACAAACGCCAAACCTGTAGCAGTGGGGACATCTTAAATATCCAATCTATCAAATCCGACATTTTTATCCTAACCTATTTTTTTTATCTTAAAAAAGCGGAAGCGCGTGCTTGAGTTGAATAAACTTGTAAAACTTAACATACTGGTGTTTACTGGACTCCAGAATGACGTTATACGCCTGGGTAATTTATTTACTATGCAGATTCTCTTTAAATTTTATAAAATATCGCCACTTTATTGTATATTCCATTACAGGGTGCTAACAGTTATGGCCAACTGGGTTTGGGCTATAAGTCAGAACAAGAAGTTGAACCCAAAGAAGTTCCTTTAAGCAACACAAACCTTAAAGCAGAGAATATCATTGCCATAGCTGGAGGTGCAGGGCATACTTTGATTTTAGATACCAATGGCCATGTTTTCAGCTGTGGTTGGAATACAAAAGGTCAGCTAGGAAGCTCAGATGAAACATTAAAGTTTGAAATCATAGATATACTAAAAGAATTTAAGATTGTTCAAATAGCTTGCGGGTGGGATTTTAGTGCTGCCGTCTCTGAATGTGGAAAGCTTTTTGTTTGGGGTAATAATCAGTACACACAATTGGGATTGAGTAAAAGCATTACTTGTACGGGTATACCGTCACGTTTGCAAGTATCACAGAAATTGGCCACCGGTTTCCGGCATATAAGCTGTGGACTGCGTCATATGGCTGTGATAACAAAAGAAAATTGCTTACTAGTGGCAGGCACTGGTAATAAAGGTCAATTGGGTTTAGGGGATAATTATGATGATAATAGTTATCTTAGCATATCAAAGGTTCCTGATGTTGAAGATGTTAAGTACATAGCTAGTGGTCAACATCATACAGTAGCTTTAAAGGCTGATGGAACTGTTTTAAGTTGGGGTGAAAATAAGTATGGTCAACTAGGATTGGAAACAAATATAGCAAAAGCAATGGTACCTATGACAATTCTAGTGGATGAAACCTTAGAACAAGTACATGCAGGATGGACCCACAGTGCTGCCCTTACAAAGAACGGGGAAATCTATATTTGGGGTAGAAATTCTTATGGTCAGTTGGGGTCACAAAGAAGCGATACATACAAACCTGAAAAACTTACACAATTAAAAGACGTGCAGCAATTAAGTTTAGGTTCTGAACATAATTTGGCCGTTAATAAAGATGGCAAGCTATTTTGTTGGGGATGGAATGAACATGGCAATTGCGGAACTGGAAATACTAAGGATGTACTAAAGCCAAAACAAATATTTGTTAAACGTAAGGTCAAATTTGCTGTTGCTTGTACAGGTCATTCATTTGCTGTTTTAGAATAGAATTTTCTTATCATTTGTAAATATTGTCCATATTAAGGTAATTACGATTGATAAGTATTTTTATAATGAATTATTAAATATATTTGCATGTGTGTATTCTGTATTTTTATAATTATACAAATGAAATAGCAGATATTGATTTTTTTACCCCACCTATCCTAAAAAACTTTTGTAGCAATGCTTTTGTTTGTATTGTCAAGTGATTGTTGACAACACTTGTGATAACTGATAACATTGAGGTTAACAAACAGAAAGAAAATGTTAAGTTCTTTGCGAACTAAAAATATAAATTGGTAAGGTATTAAAACTGAAATTTAATACAACATAAACAAATATAATGATTATAATAGTGAAGAAGAGGCAAAGTTCACTCAAGATCGTATACAATTGGCTGAAAAGAACTTGGCAGAGTTCTGCCATACATTTGCTCAATACTCACGAAAAGTTGCACGAGTACGAGATAAAGGTGATTCGATAGCACAAGCAATAGTTAATTTTGCAGAATCTGAAGAAATAAATAAGTCACTAAGTCTTGGACTGGCTAATTTTGCCAGTACTTTTGCAACAATAAGTGATTATGGAGATGCACGTGTTCAACACATTGATAATAAGGTTGTTCGTGAGTTCTCACAGTACGAAAATGTCTGTAAACAAGCTAAAGAAGAAGTGAAACAGATTTTTAATGCCAGAGATAGAGAATTAAGTAGAAAAAAGCAACTGGATAGGATTCGAGAAAAAAACCCTAGAAATCGTCAACAAATTGTAGGTATTTTGCTCTATAATATACAATAAAAATAAATTTTAAATAGATTCAGGCAGAAACTGAACTAGTCAAAGCCACAGCAGAAGTATCTAGAACTATAAACAATTTAGAAGAAAAAATAACTGCATTTGAACGACAAAAGCTTCATGATATTAAGGCAATTTTACTGAACTTCTTAGCTGTAGAAATTGGTTATCATGCTAAAGCTCTAGAACAGCTAACAAAAGCCTATCAAGATATTAATTCTATTGATGAACGTGCAGATTTAAAGGTAAGACTGAAATAAGTTGGGTTTCCTAAATTTCATGTATTATTTAATTTGATAATAATAGGCCTTTCATGAGATAAGGGAGAGTAAAGAAGTGGTAAATGATACATTCTTTAGTTATTGTGATCTATAGTTCAGATTAATATTTTGATTTTTTAGGAATTTAAGAAGTCTCTCCGTATACCTGATACAACAGCAGCTCAAACTAGATCAAAACCTATACGTTCCCCTTTCAGGACATCACATTCTTTAGGTTCGATCAATACATTATTTTCAACAACACATAGAACACGATCATCACCTGGAATACCTACATCAACACAAGGAAAATCTAAGTCGAGTACATCTAAAAGTGTGGAAACTTTAAATTCCATTAAGGACGAATTGTCTGATTCAACAGAGTCAAACAGTGAACAAAGTGATCATGAGAATTCATCTGTAAACACAGAACATACTGAAGAAAAACCTTCACCATTCATTGCACGAAAATACTTAAAATAATCTGTTTAATTATTGCTTTAATAATAAAATCACATTCACAACAAAAGATTTTTAATTAAACTTTTATGATGTATTAAAACACAATACAAAGGTGTTAGTATGCATACTTACTTTAACTCAGATTTTACTGAAACATTATGGATTAAAAACTTATACAATAAAATTCCTAATGTACATTATAATTATACAGAAATCATATACATAACAAAACGATTTTATTTTTCTGATCCTTCAACACCTGCCTGTGTCATAAGATCGCCTATATTTTTTTCTAAGTCATCAATTCTATTTCCCATTTCATCAATTCTGGATAGTATTTGATCAGACATATTCTGAAATTTATCCTGAATACTCTGTAGTAGATTTTGGACCTATAATACAAAGTGGGGTTATGATATGTTTAATTTATTTCAAAATAACTTACATATTGGGTAAGTTCCTGTACGTTTTTTGGATCACTTGTAGTGGCAGTGGTATAAGATTCGCTATCGTTATTCATGTCGATCTTTTCATCTACCATTATGCACAAAAACTACGGAAAAATAGGTTTTTGAAAAGAAACTAACCCTCCCGCAACTTCTAACTACGAGTGCGTTTATACGACTGAGGTTCTTCGATGTTTACTGTTTACACAAATTTGTTTGATCGAATAATAGAGACGCTTGCACCTGGCACTAAATTGCATGCGTGTTTTTTTTATGTCACATGCACACGACAAATAAATTAATTTTAGTAGCAAGCAGCACAATCTTTGTGTAAAACCATTTTACTTTGGTGAATCATATTTCGTTATAATAGAAAAAAGGAAGTGTCTTTATAACGGGTGTTCTGAAATAAAACCTTTTGGAGTGGGTCATGAATGACAATCATGGTTTCTATTTTCATATTTGAACAAGAAACATTTATAATTAGGAGTTATTTTTGTAATGGAACAAATATTGATCGAATAGAAGAGTAAAAGTAAAAACAGTAGAGCTTATGAACTGAGATTTTATTATTTTTATTTACAAATATCAAATTAATATGACACAACAAATCGCAAACAAGCATAGGGTTGCCAGATCTCGTATAAGCAAAGATGCAAGACAATACGAAAAAGTAAAGAATTCATGCAGACACCGGGGTCCCCCTCGGGATTCCAAAATAGACATACGGAAATTTCCTTTAGTCGTCAAGACATGAAAGCCTCCTCGGACTCCGAAGTTGAAAATACGGGACATTTTTGGTGTCCCAACATGTATAATAATGGTGAAAGCTAAGAAACAACGTCACATACTGGAAAATCTCCTATTACACAGGACGTTTGGCAAACCTAAGTTTACACCAAACATATACCATGATTTTGAGAGAAAGCAAAAAATAGCTTGCTAATAACGTTTTCGTTGAGTTGCTCAGCCATTATTAATATTATTTGTTTAGATTTTTGCTTAACAAGTCTCTTAATGGAATAACTGCCTAGTTCAGCTAGATGGAGCACCAGCACTCAATAGCCTCTTGACAAGGACATAACTTTACAATCTTTTACAAACAAGTGCATCGAAACTCACAGACCTCTTTTTATGGGAGTTTTTAATAAAAATGATTTGTTTGAAGATAAATAACACTGTTCACCAACTCTGAGAAAACTCAAATTGCACATCTTTACAACGATAAATGCTACGTGAACGGTGAACTGTGTATTGCATACAATAAAACTAAGAATAATGAAGATTTTTGTGCTTTTTTTCGTTTTTTGTAATAAGTAGATACTTTATAAATGGTATATTCATTAACAGGTTTTTTTATTACACTATGCCCAACGAAAATATTGTTAACAAGCTAATTTTATTTTGGTTCTTCTCAAAACCATGGCATAATAGATTAAACAAATTAGATTAATATTATTATGTTTTCATTATTATTTAAAATAAAATATAACTAATTATATTACTCTGAAAGCTAAAAAACAGCAAATTCAAATAGGTATGTCAAGACCTACTACGATTACCATTTGAAAGATTTAATCTTTCCTGTTGTAAGTATAACCCTTGTTTATATGTATAACTCGAAGACAATCGGACTAACCAAAATTCTAATATAATACTTTATTCTGGACATCAAGCCATACAAGAAATCTCCAAACATTTCTTTTTAGTTCTTCAAATAACGAATATACAGCCACTTGTTAAAATATAAAAAAAATAAATTTTTGCTTACAATGGGATCGTTTCTTAAAATCGATTTATTGAAATCTAAACACATATTATCATTCTATACAGGATATATAGTTAATATCTATTAACAGTTTTCTCGTAATATAATAATTAAAGAGTTTTATAAGGAAATAAAAGAATTTTTCTTTACCAATGACGTCACAGTTCGTCGGTAGACGGTCTGTACAAATAGTAGAGCTGGCAATGCTGCAATCACGTTGCAGGTTGTTATGTCTTTGCTGTCATTGTCGGGTTTCTCCGTTTTGTCTATTTCAACCAAAGATATTATATTATGAGTATCTGTATTTTTTACGTCTGTTATTGGTTATTGTTTTGTGGTTTAATGGTTAGTTTATTTGTATAAAACTTTGTAAATATTTCGTGCTTCGTTTTTAATATTTTTGTGGATCTTTCAATAATTCGAAAATTCAAACTTCTAAGCGCCTTCTAATTCTAACCATCAAACCGACAGCATTCGTATTCGGTGCTCCACACGCAAGCGCTCCCGTTTTCAGCGTTGTCATATCGTCAAAGATTTGTGACACGAGTAGCGGGAAAAGTTTCTTTGAATTTTAAATTGAAAAAGATAGTGAAAATAGAAGCAGAAAGAATCTGAAAAAAAACAGCGTTAATTTAAAGCAAAAGCAACCCCAATAAGCAAAAATAATATTTTAGAAAACGACCCCATTCAAGAATAAAGGAATATGTTCAATTTTGGATTGTACCGGTGAACTCAGCAGAAAAAAGTAGATCAATAATGTTATTCAGTCTTTCTTTAGCTCATCTAGTCTGGGCTACCCTGTACAAACTACGTTCGGAAAAACAGATCTTCCCTATAAAATATGTACTTTACGCGGTAGGGAGAAGGATTGTATCTTAAAATATTACACAGCCGAGGCGATTGGTTAGAGATCTTGACAATTTCCGTGCAACCAAAAAACAAGGTTAAGATACCTCCGGCATATTCTCAACAAAGTTAACGCAGATGAGCTAACAATGTAGAAATCCTGGTGGAGTTCTCATAATTAGAAAAACGCAGATTTTCCGGTGGAGTGTGCACATGTACAACCAGGAGACAAAAAATGGGAATTTTAATCTTCATGTGTTTTGAAAAGGCAATGTAGTATTTCTTCGAAGTAAATTTAGTGCCACAACTTATAAAAAGCAGATTTTGAAAACAAAATATCGACTTTGATCAACGTTAGGCAAATAGGTTATAAAAAATGGTAGAGTGTTGGAAAAACGCGTGTTTGTTTAAGAGTGAGTTAGGTTGCCTACCTCCTACCTGATCGGTATTTCACAAAAGCCGGTAAATCTCCGAGTATCTAGTAATCAGTAATCATTGGTTTCTTTGGAATTTCTAGGCAAATTTTGAAGTACTCAAAGCGGCGGTAGACTTTCGCATCTATTTCGGAGTTCAAGTTTGGAGAGTTCGAGGGGGATTCCTCATGCCTAGTATGGATTTTAAGCAGCCGACACTCCACCATATTGAAAACCTAACACATTCATTTATAAATTGACAGATATGTTCTATAATAAGGCAGTGCTCCCGTACCAAAATTTCTGCAAACAGTAGCCGGATTCGGCGACTATAAATATTCTCTCTAGACCGAATGTATTTTTGATTAAAACACTGAATATTGAATTTAATTGTAATATTTATAAGTAATAAGCTTAGGACATTTTAAACCATAAGAAAAGCAAAGAAAAACGCATACACATAGTTGTTTGCTTATAGAATGCACCTGTAACAGCCATGAACCCGTCAATCGTGTGAATACCGAATACAATCAAAGTAATAAGTTGAGTCGTGCTTGTATATGCTGACTAAGGGGCGGCGTTAAGTTTTACTTCGCATTTTTAAAAGTAATTTTGTATTATTAGTATGATTACCATTATTAAAATAAAATATTTAAAATAAAACGAAATAAGAAATTTATTAATTTTAAGTAATGATAAAGTTCATTGGTCTTAACATATACAATGCAAATATGCACGAACCGTTCATGCTTTTAGCGATGTATAACCAGGTGTAATGCTTGATAGTCTATCTATGTCTGAAGTTTATTTATAAAGGTTTTTTGCAGACCAAATTAAAAAATTTATTAATAAAAATATGATACTGCGTACTTGCATAAACTTCAAAATTTAAAATCCTTGAAATGGAACAAAGTTGATGAGTGAATACTGAGAAATTTAATTTTAAGTATATATATTTCTTAAAAACAAATAAAAATCAAATATTATTTTTTCAAATTCAATGTGCATCTCATCACTAAAGTTCTTTTTTGTCACTCATGTGATTATTTACTTCGGCAATAATCCACAGTCGTAATAAAAAATTAAACTTTAGTAAACTTCGTTCACTTTAGCAAGCAAGTTGACATTTGTTGGTACTACATGCATCAATTCTTAATTCTTATTAGAAAACTTTATTCTTTATTGTTGAGATCAATGAATAATTTAAATGTCATATGTTATTTAAAATTATGAGTAGTTTTATAAGTTTTTAATTCCACTATTTCTCAATACTCTCTTTATTTAAAGTTTTTATTTTGTTAAAAAGTCATATTTATTTCCTCTTAAAATCATAAGTACAAACTTTCTGAAATTTGTTATCAAATGCTACATAACCTAAAACCATTTATAGTCACATTAAATGGGTACAGTCAAGAAATATTCAGAAATCTTGATACTGGCAATTGCTTGCTATAATTAATAGGGTATAGGACCTTTTTTTAGACAAATAACTATTAGCGTAGCCCTTGTATACATACATAATACATAATACGCATAATACTAATTTTCGACAGAAAAAGGCAGAAAACAAAAACCGGTTTAAAAATGACAATTACATAACCTTACTTTCTAAAAACCACTAAAAACAAGTAATATAACCAATATAACCAATTTACAAGGGCGTTCTAACATTAGCCCAGATGTTTCAACATTTTAATTTTAGGAAATTAGAAAGTAATGTGTTTTTCTACAAAAAAAATTTACTTATTAATAGAAAATAGAAATTTACACTTCAAGAAAATATAAAAAAATGTTTTCATATTCTTTGATAGTTAGTTTACTTTTTTACAAAGACGTTTTTAGTGATAACTTTTCAACAATTAATTTGCCAGATGAGCATTTACCGTATTATTTTGCAACATTTCAAAAAATAGCCGAAAAATGTGAAGCGGATCATGAATGTCCTTATAAGAATTTTTTATATAAAAATAAATGTTGGGGCTATGAATATGATTGCACTTGGGATAAACAGTATTCTACACCACACTGCCCTGGTGATCACAGAGGTTGGGTTAAAACAAAATTTGATCAGCAGAGCACGTTTTATACACAAGCAGATTTTGGTTATATTAAACAACAATTGCGTGAAATGAAAATATTATGTGAACCTCTTTTTCCACATGACAGTTCTTTAGAATGCTCAGAACATTTGAGATTTTGCAGAGGCCGCAATATTATGATCAACTTTACATCACTGCTTACTAGAGATGAGCCTTTACGATATAAAATGGATGTATTAAAAGAAGGGGAAATTGGTATGTGAAACAAATTGATAATGAATATTTTTAGTTCTTATTCTTTTAAATTATGTTTTAGGAGGGTATTGTGAATTTTACAAGGACAGACTAGATACAGAAGCAGATCATATTAGTGCACTACAAAGTTGGGGTCCAGAATTACGTTACTTTACTAAATTAAGTAGAAGACCTATTGATGAAGGCGACTGTGATATTGTCATTGAAAAACCAACATACATCATGAAGATTGATGCAAGTGCGTATATATAAATACATAGCAATCTCTTTTACTATCTTCTTAATGTAGAGAATAATATAAGATAAAATGTTTTGTTGTATATATTTTTTGAAAGTGTGATTAACACTCATATTGCTCTTTTAGAAAACACTTTGCAATATGAACAATAGTACCTCAAACTTAAATGTTTTTTGTTGACAAATCATACGAAGTAAACGTGATACTGTACTAAGATATTTATGTTCTTCTTTTCAGCAGTAAATATGTATCATCATTTTTGTGATTTTTTTAATTTATATGCATCATTGCATTTAAATTCAACTCACTGGGAAGCATTTTCAACTGATGTTCACATATTAATATGGGAAACATTTACCTATTATTCTGCTTTTGATGCTGCGTGGGAAGCATTTACAGATCATCCACTATGGGATTTAAAAACATTTCGAGGTGAAACTGTTTGTTTCAGAAATGTAGTTTTTCCTTTACTTCCTAGAATGATATTTGGTTTATATTATAATACTCCAATAATCTATGGTTGTGAAAAAAGTGGACTGTTTGATGCATTTGCTGGACATATTTTACATAGATTAAGAATTCCTTTTCATAGAAGAACGGATAGGAAAATTCGAGTTACATTATTATCAAGAGATACAAAATATAGGAAAGTTTTAAATGAGGATAAGTTAGTAGAAGCATTGAATGAAAATGAAGAATATGTAGTACAAAGAGTTGTATACAACAGAAATATGGATTTTAAAAAACAATTAGAAATCACACACAATTCTGATGTTTTTATTGGCATGCATGGAGCTGGGCTTACACATTTATTGTTTTTACCCAAATGGGCTGCTGTATTTGAATTGTAAATAAGTTGAGGCTTAACACTATTTCCCGATTTATCTATATTTAACTTTCCAGATATAATTGTGAAGATGAAAACTGTTACATGGATCTAGCAAGATTACGTGGTGTAAAATACATAACATGGGAAAATGCGTCTAAATTAATTCAACAGGATGAAGTAAAGCAATTTCCAAATAGATGATCCTTACATTATTAATACAAATTGTTTCAGGGATCGCATCCTGAAGGAGGAGCGCATGCTAAGTTCACAAATTATTCATTTGATGTGAAAGAATTTTTAAGACTTGTACATAAAGCAGCTACACATGTAAAGCACCATCAACAGTTTAAGGAAATGTTAGAAAATGTACAAAATGAATCTCAGGATAATGAATCAATCAAACATGATGAATTATAAGAGGATATTATCTGATATTATGTGAGGCCATTTTATATATGGTCATAAATAATTCTTATAATTTATTCACATATATGTAAGGGTAGTAGTTGGCCGCGGAATGTTTCATATTAGACAATACCTTTTAATATTTTACAAGTTATAGAAATATAGGGTCCTTCATATCTTGGAGCTTGAATATCATAAGAGGTTAAATTAGGAATGCAGTTTGGTTACTTTTTTTAACTAATTCCAAAAAGTGAAAAACGAGAATTTTGTTTTTTGCCATTACTTATATAAAATTGTTGGACCTCACTTTACCAAGGTGAATATTTGTACTGTTTTAGATGTGTAATACATGCAAATTTGATCTCTCTGCTGTGATAAACTTCCATCGTATTTTCATGTATTCTAATTCATATTCCATATATTCTAATTGATATTTTGAGCTGTTCCATCCTTAATCCAACCAAATTGTACACTGATTCTGATTTTCCCACTTTTATCCATTCTAAGCAACTTCATTCTCTACATTTCTCAAACTTTTGTGGTTTGTAGAAAGCATCATGATGTTTTCTGGCTAACGGTAATAGTGTTTGCAATTCACTTCACTAATGCCCGGTTTCTGAAAGCAATTTATCTAACCGATAAAGTTATGCATTCCATAAATCGCCAAAAGGTGTTTCTGAAACGCTATGTTGTATTTATGAGACCGATATCGGCTTCATAAGTTATCGGAGCAAGTCGGTGCGATAAGTTATGTAGCGCCGGCGCATTCTACATCGGTTGAGGTTTCGCGCGGCTTTTTTTCAATTACCTATCGCTAACAGCAGGTTATGTTTAAGATGAAAGTGCCGGTATAGAATGACAGTATTGTTGAAAAATGTGTAACAGTTTCAAATTATTTCAGTTTTTTAAAGTATTTTTTGTTTTTCTAGTGTTGCAAGTCCAGTAGCCACCTATTGGTTTCTCTCGTAACTACTTAAGAAACCGATAGTTATAAAGTAGAGTACAATATTTTGAGCAACACTTAAGAATTTTATCGGTTCCATAAAGTTATCCATCCGATAACTATCTGACACATAACATCACCTTTCAGAAACCGGGCATAAGACACCTTGAGTGCATATGTGTTACTTTTTACAAACATGTATTGACAAATGATAGAAAAATTCTCAGTTTATACTAGTGTGGTCAATCGAAAACGCTTTAAGAAAATATGCTCTTAATAACATTGTGCCGTTGCTGGCAATATACTTGGCAATATTGGTAAAAAATAGAAATATAGGGCAACATTAGTTTACTATACTCGTATTTGTATCATTTTTAATGTTTAGTCTAATATTTAGCTTCAAATGTGTATAAAAGTATTACAAAAGATAACAATAAACATACAAGAATAAATTTCTAAGAATTCCCATTCTTGGCAATACGGCGCGACCAACCTCAGAAAAGCCCCGGAAAATATGCGAACTAATTTCAATAACAAACAACGTCGGCCAATCAGAAGTGTAATTTTATTCTAGTTCATTAACTGACAAAGTTGTCTTAAATCTATTAATGTTATTGGCAGTGTTTAGTTTTATTTTTAAATTTCTCGCCGAAAGATTTTTGGATGCGAGTGTACTTGGTCAACATGTAGCTCCCCCGTACACGCCCACTCAGGGCTTTTCTGAGGTTGGTTGAGCTGTATTTCTGACTATTTCCTTCAGAAAATTCTAACCAATAAACTAGTGCAAATTGTCGATAATTTTGCTGACAACAGCTCTCACACAACTGTCAAATGTAATAACTTTTACATTTCTTGAGGTGTTTAAATGATTTTTTGTTTGGAAGTATTTTTTTTGCAAATTTTCTTCAGGAAATAGTCTGACCAAATATCCTTCGTCATGTCAAAATGTCCTATAATTTGACATACACTTGGGATATTACTTATGATAGTGGGCATGTTCAGAGCATTAAAGTGTTTAGATAAATGGTAAACATTGTTTTGTTCACATTTGCAGTTAACACTATGCTAGATACTGAGCGCGATGTTGTCTCAACAGTCTCTGCAAATAATAATGAATAATCTTATTTTAGACAATCTGTTATTTATATTATAGTTTCAGCCGAAATTAGGATAATTTGAGACCAGGAAATTACAAATCAGAAAAATATACAATTATTATCATTTCATGGAACCAATCGATTGTTAACTATTACGAAACAATTTAATAACAAAACCTATTTTGCTGCTGGGATTATATTACCATTAGGCATCTTGTTTATTTTGCATAAGGGTTAAATACATAAATACAACCGATTCAAAATACTAGATTGAGGTCAGAACATTGGAAATACGCCTGCTCATGACAATGTTCTTTGTTAGATGGCGCTTGCGTCGCGCAATTTAGTTCAGTAAACATAAAAATTTTACGTTTAGTATGTTGACCAACTGTTAAAAGTAAACGAATCCGTTCAGTACTCTCAAACGTATAAACTGTTTAAACAGTTTAGTGTTCTGAATGCGTCCAATATTTCCAGCAATATTCCCTATCCCTCATTTGAAGGGTCCGTGTTTGTTTGAATTTTTGTCTATTAAAAAAACAAACCAAGCTTTCAGGGTCAACCATCTTTCAGCAACAGTGTTACTTATGCTATTATTGATTATCACCTGCTCCTCCAGTCGAAAACTTACTTTCATACAAACAAAATGCGTATATGCTACTGGAGCATGTTTTTTTCCTATTACACTCTGCGAAAAGGTCAAAATATAGTCTTATATACTTACATATTTATCAAATTAATTAAACTAATTTTCCTACGACTCATTTCACACAATTAAATAGGAACAAAAATTATTAATTTTGTTTATGAACTAAAACGTCTGTTATTATCACAGGGGTGCAATATTAATCAAGGAATGTGTGCATACAAGCCACTACAAATTGTCTTGCTTGAATTACATCACTATCTTACACAAATTGCATGCATATGATCATCCAGCCAAGTAGTATTGATAAGCATGTGTTTATATGCATCTGCAGTCAAGTGTACGGACAACTTTACTACGTTATCAACTAAGTGATACCACTCTTTGGTTATTATAATAAACATGTACACTATATGATATTACCCATATAAATGCAAAGTGTGCCATGTCTAAAAGCACACATGTTATAGAAACGACATACCTATTAATTGTGTCACTTTTATGTTAAGAAGTAATAATAAATTGTTAAAGAAATGTAATGTTTTTTGTGGTCATAGGAAAAATAGTGTGCAAGACTTGCTGGGAAATATCATTCACACTCATGTGATTTGTATATTCAGTTAGAGCTTCGTATGTCAACATTCCCACCCATGTGAAATGTGATACTTTCCATTTGGTTGGATTTTGTAACTTAGCGCCATACATTAAAGTTTCCATTTATTTACATAGAAACTTTTTGTTCGCAATGCCAATTAACATATGACATTAAGTCTAACCTAGTGTACAATATATTGTAAAGATATAATGCATTCATAGTTTTTTTGCATGAGGGTTGGCCATGAATATTTTATGTTAGTTGTGCATAATAGGTATTTTGTTATTTCATTGTCTAGCTTGGATAACCTTAAAATCAATCCTATCACAGCACAGAATAGAACCTCGTTGCCAAATCTATTGCCTATTTGAAATAGGAATATGTAAACAGTTAGGATGTCTTCTTGCAGATATAATTATTTTCATAATATTTTGATATTGTTTCTGTTTTTAGAGGTAATGATAATAATAATTTACTAAACCGAAGACATAAAAATTACTAAAGATGTTAATTCCATTTATATAAAACTGACAACATTGCATTTGTAGGTGTTCTGTCATGCAATTGAACCTAACATCATTTAAGAAGCGTAGATATACACATAAGACCAGTTTAAACTGAAAAACTAATGTTCACACTACTAAATTGGATGAATCTCCATGGCCAACCCTCGTGCAAAACAACTGTGAATGGATAACATGTATCTGTTTTCAAAATTTACTACAAATATGTTATTTTATGATTGCCTGATATGTGATATAAAGGATGTTAGGTTATTCATCTTATGTCTGATTCTGTAAAGACCAGTGGCCAATACTTCCCAAGCAAAAGTGAGTAGATTATATAGGGTCATATTATGAATGTTCTATTAAATTTAAAAGATACTTTAATCGACTTTTATGAGACATTCTAAAATGAGCATTTCCTATAGATGGAAATTAATAAAACTTGATTTTAATAGATGTTTCATAATAGGACTCATAATCTTTATTACTAAATGTTTTTACCATTTGTTCTGATTTTCTCAATTTTGTAAACATAACAGTATTAAAACTTGTATATATTTTTTAAAATATTAATAAATAAAAAATTTTATAAACATCAAAATAACATTTATTTTCTTATTACCTAGAAATGTTGATTTTTTTAAACATTCATCACAATATTATTCATCTTATAAAGTATGTATAGGAAAAACAAACATAACATCACAATTAAAGTTTCATTTTCATTTGTTTAACAAACAACAGATAGGTAATACTACAATTCAAAAACATATACCCTGCAATTATAATAATACTCCATATAGTATTCACTTTTGATGTTTCAATGTTAATGTTTATTAAGCCAGTTAAAATATTACCTAACAGAAAGAATATTAAACCATTGTAATTAATCGCTTCGAAGACTACTGGGACTTTTATAGAACCATCAAACAGATTCTCCAAAATTAATTCAGCAAAATAAAACAGACTAGTCATGATAATGCCAATAAACATAATCCAAATACAATAGCCTGAATTTGCAAGCCTTCTTGAAATGCCAAAATTATCTTCTAAGATAAAGGTAGCCCATAGTAAAAAACAAGAAACCATCAGTAATTTCAAAAAATGTTTCCATTTTGATTTTAAGTCACTATTCCTAATAATAACAAACCTTCCAAATGCTACACTTAGGTAATATAAACCTACATAACCTAATGCTGAAACAATACCTTCACGATTAGCTGAAACAAAATTATTCCTTGGAATATTACTGAAAACATATTCTGCTAAACCTAATTGCAAAAGTATTTCATGTGCAAGCAATAAAGAAACTCCACTAAATATAGCATGTTTTACAGAAATAAAACTCAAAATCAATGAACTGAGAACTTTAGTAACAGCCAAAGTAATAAAAAAATTCCAGTGTATTCCATATTCTGATACGGGCACGTAATAATCAGTTTGTTTTGTTAAAAAAAATCGTCCCCCACCTAAACAAATTAAAGGAATGGTACTCTTAATAGTTTTCAAAAATGAACTTTTATGGCCGCGTAATTCAGGGGCAACTATACCATTTGAGAATACAAAAAGTCCGACACCAACATCCATTAAACTATAACCATATTCTATAGTTTTTGCAAATCTTTTTGGAAATATTGTAAAGTCTACAGCCAGAATACATATAATTGATATTAAATTAATTGTTGATCGACTTAGAGTTATAAAAGCGTATTTTGTATTGTCTAGTTTCTTCTTTGAACGTTCCTGAGTTTCGTTAAATTTTTTCTTTGTCAAGATGATATAAATGCTTACAGTAGCAACAAAGAGCGAAACTAATATCTGACTAATGTATGGTGTTAATACTGTGACATTTAAAATAATTGGAATAACAATAAAAATAAACTCTAAAATAAATCTTTGTACATGGAATGTTCGTTTGACTCTTTTAATAAAAACTGAAGTAGTTAAGCAAATAATAAAAGCATAAAAAAACGATGGTAAAATAACGTTGAATGTTTCCAAAGCCGTGGTACCTTCGCTATAATCTGAAGTCTTTGTCCTCGGGGCCATTTTCAAATATCCCGCTAAAATTAAACAAACAACATAGGTTAACATTTATTGGTAGGGTAGATTACTCACTAATAAATATTACACAGAAAAATGAATATTGTCTGAATATGATTTACTCAAATCCTGTGCCTCTTCATGGTTTTCATTATGATTACTTTTATTACAGTTTCTAATCCATCGGTTTAAAAGTTTCCGGGGATACGTCGTTCACCGACGTCTTCGATTTTCTTATACAGCGCTTGCGCAAAAAATTGGATAATCTTCCCGCTAATCCTGGACGTTTACCCGGGATATTTGGTGGTTTAATTACACGAAGTTTTGATACGTTTAATTCTTCTCTACAGTTTCGATTATGTGACAAAAATATATCTGGCAAATTATACGGATGATCACACGGATCCCAAGACGAAAGTGGTACTAAATATTCGTTGTATTCGCTTATTTTATTATTATTATTATTACTGTTAATTGTACTGCTATTCCCAAAAGTTTGCAAGGGTTGACCCACTAAAGTGACCAAATTTACCAGAGAAGGACTTTCACCTAAGTGAGTACCGTCGCCGGGTACAGCATCATCATTTAAATTCCATTTGTTCTCATCACTTTTATATTGCAATCCTTCACGCTTAACTCTAACTACAGTAATTTCAGAATCTGTTGGCCCTATATTAATAATTCCAGGTTCACCAGGACAGTTACATAAATCCCCTTCGTTAACCCACATAGCCCCATCTTCTAAGAAAGTTTGTCTACCTTCTTCATTTATACCAGTTGCTGGTGTTGAATAAGCACTACGATATAAAGAATTCTGTGATATCACTGGAACCGTTGGAAGTCTATATACATCATATTGACCAATCTTTTTCCTTGCATCAATTACGTCTTCAATATGTTTATCACTTTGATTTATACTTAATCTAAATTCTGAATTGGCCATTAGTTATATTTTGTAAAAAAGTCACATAAAATTTTAAAATAAAATGCCAAAATTACACTGTGGATAACATTATAGCAAAAAAAGTAATCAAATGATAAATTAGTAAAATTATTTTAAACATTTTAAAATATTAAATTGATACGATTATTTAGGTATTTTTCGTAATAATTTTCTTAAACTTATATTCAAACACAGCGTAAAATCGCGCCAGTAAGAAATCTTCTAGGAAAATGTAGATTTAAAATTAAATTAAAAAGTCACTAGATCATTGACGTTTTTGGATATCTTCCCTTCGCAGAATTTTTTTATTTCTGGGTTCTGACGGCAAACTAGCAAACAGCTGAGATTAGTTTGACAGTTGTGCTTTAGGTTATTATTTTTTTGTGTATATGGAAAATCTTTCCAGTTAATGAATTTTCAAGTAATGTAATCGCTAATCATTAAAGAACTGTTTAAATAGTAAAGATTAAAACGTTTATGATGGAATCACATATATCATCAGAAGTTACTAGTGTAGATGAAGAAAATTCTTCCCTTATGTTTAATGATGATTCTAGTAATTTTGATAAAACTTCAGATCTAGCTGTTGATTCAAATGGATATGATGAAAATGAAGATACTCGTTCGGAATTAAAGTTTGATGATGGTAATAAGATCTTTTTAATGTATTGTCATACAACTTCATGATTATTTGCACTTTTAGTGTTAGAAACGGAAGAAGAAAAATCAAAGCGGTCAAAAATAGAAGATGCTTTGAAGAATAATAAGTCAACATTAGAAACATGGCAGAAATTAGCTATAGACAAGTACGGACTAGTCAATGGTAAAATTAGTCATTAACATTTATAACATTTAACAATATTTTACAAAAATTTCAGATGATTTAAGGCGAAAAGTATGGCCACTTTTATTGTGTGTGGATCCTGATCCTTCAGAGAAAGCACCACTTCTGTCAGAATTGTCACAGCATTCTGAATATAATCAAGTAGTTTTAGATGTTAATAGGTCACTTAAGCGTTTTCCCCCAGGTTTGTATACATTTTTGTTAGCTGAACAGTTAACTATTATTATGGGTTGTTTTAATTTACAGGCATTCCATATAAACAAAGAGTAGCATTACAAGATCAATTAACTGTTCTAATATTAAGGGTGATTATGAAATATCCTCACTTAAGGTATTATCAAGTAAGTATAGTGCCTGTTGTTTTAATAGTTATTTATTGTAAGAGTGTTTTAGACAGCGTTTTATCCATGCAAGAATGTTTAAACGTCAGAATGCCGTTTGAGCATTTAATTTTCTTAAGTGGATAAAATGTGACTAAAACACGAATGCAATACAACAGTTTACCCACAATCACAAAGACTGTGCCAAATGTTACGATTTCCAAAAATGTCGAGAAAAAGATGCACATCAATGACAACAAAATCAAAATAATAAATGGGAATTTTTTAGTAACAGTGGATAAAAATCCAATTATAAGTTGATTGTGGATAAATGTCATTTATACGTAAAGAAATAAGTACTACAAGGCTAAAGAAGAAAAATGAAATGGGATTTATGTTTATTGTTAGGATACATGCAAGGGAAATTCCATAATTCTTATGAATAATATTTAAAAAATTCCATTTAGAATAAGCTCCTTTTCTTCCTGTTTTAATATCATCAATCATGGCTGAGATTTTTATTTTTATAGTTACAAAGTCCAATCATAAAGATCAAGCATGCATATGTTTGGTAATTTATCTTATTTAAATTTGCAAATCAACAATTTTGTTAAACTGCTATAAGATTATTATTAAAAATTATTTAACAGCAGTATCACTGATCTTCCAAGATTGTAAGCAGTAAAAATCATTAGAACCAAAAACATTAGTTTTCTTGTTCTTATTCAGATTATCTTTTATGATAATATTATTCTTGTTTGCTGCGTCGGGCAAGTCACCACCCAGTAAGCCATATATGCAAAATAAAAACAATATACAATATATGGCCCATAGATAAAAATATGCTGATATGCATATGCCTAGCATTAGTTATAAGGAGAATAGTGTTAGTTTTCATTATAGAGTTTGTCCACCTGATGTCTTCGTATCAAACGTGGTGGGTAAACAAAGGTTTTTACCTTACATCCCCATATAACAAAATATACCTGTAAGTCTGACATAATTAAAAATAATTTAAAACACTTTAAAATTTTGAATTTCTCAAGTAAGAAGTTATAACAACACACCAGAGCTGTCACAATTACTTGAAAAAAGTAATTCAATTACAATTACCGATTACTTCACCATCTCGAGAAAATTACGATTACAAATTACAATTATTTTTCGAGCACATTTGAATTATAAATTACAATTATAAAAGTAATTGTATTGTTTAAATTAAATAATTCAATTCCTTCCATGAATAATTTAATTACTTTTATGAATAATTGAATTACTTTTGTAATCAAATTATTTCGAAGAGCATGAATTACTTACTTCACAGAGTTTAATTATTATTATTGTTAGAAAAGTAGCTAATTTCCTTTGTTCAGTTTTCAATATTACTTAATTATTGGCACGAAAAAAGTTTTTAATCAAAAATCACGAGTGTGAAAGGACAGTTGTTATGTAATCTTTGCCTCGTCAGGTAGGGGGTTCAAGTCAAGCGCATTAGGGTAGTCTGCTTTGTGTTAAATCACCTTTGTTTTACATTTATTTCAATTCTTGTTTTTAAATATTAGTAAAATAATTCATACTTAACATGGAACGCAGACCTTTTTGTTTTATAATTGTAGCAATTATATCCGCTATATTGTAACAAAGGTACAATAATCGATTCTAATTACTACAAAATCTGAAATTATTGCTGAATTTAGAATTGCCAATAATACAGCGTTACGCACTTAGCTCTTTTGTGTTTTTTCTCGTTCATGCAAGGGGTGAAACCACTCTGTTGATCCACACACTAACACTTGATTTTTGATAACATTTAATGAAGAAATGTATTATATACACATGCAATATTATATACAGTATGCTTGAGTGTTTTGGACGTAGAATAATATGATTATGTACACAACTCTTTTTAAGGCTTTAAGACTGGTTAAATATAAAGTAAAGTAAAATATAAAACAAAATTTATAGTCTTTTGCAGTCCTAGAAACTCAAATAAAGAAGTTTTGGGAAATAGAACAAGGAGATAATAAAATCAGGGTTGGAAAAAAAATCGATTTTTTTTAAAAAATCACGATTTTTATGATTTTTTTGTGTATTCTTATTAGACTGAAATAAAAACCCCCAAAAGTAAAAACCAGCTAGAATTATGAACATTTAATTATATTAATGCATTTTTATAGCACTTTATTGCGATTTAATAAAGTGTTCTTAAATTTTTCACATCCATAAAACCACAACTGTAAAACATTCAAAAATACATGCATCAGCGAGTTGGAAAATGCACAGCTAGACAGCAGTATTCCTGTCCTGCGTTTAAAAAGGCAGAAAACATTAATTATATTTATACTAATTAAAAAATGATTTAAATCAATGATTTTTTAAAAAAATTCACTTGATTTAAATCAGGCCAACCCTGAATAAAATTGTGTCATCCTTAGAAGAAATCTCTTGTGAAAGTTATTTTAAAGAAGATGTCAAGAGGGACCATGAAGGGTGCTTTTGTGTTAATAATTACCATTCAAGTTATCAAGTATGAATAACCCGAGTTGGGATCTTCTTACGATATTGTCCTTAGACATTTTATGGCCTAGAATCCAAATTTGACAAAAGACTCCTTTTTATTTTCTAGTGTGATGAAATATACTGTACACGATATGATAATATTTCGCTTTATTTGATGTTTTCATTATATCACAATAACATCAATCCCATTAACTAATGATAATACAAATACAGTGACTGCATTATTACTTTTTTAAATTGAAAATAGTGTAGATATCTGGATGCTTTCTTTAATTTTACATATAATGAATAAGATTAACAATGGTGTGTGCTCAAAATTGTAATTTTCATGTTTTAAAATTAGGTCTAAAAAACAGACGGCATGATGTCATTCTGAATTCGCATTTATTCGAATTGCAGCAAGTCTGTGATTGATTTAAATATGAAAGAGTTGTAAAAGTTGTCCCACACAGTTTTAGCGGCTTCACGTATGTAGCCGCATGGCACAACCATAACTCTTTTTTTAAGAAATACTCTCATTCTAACTTATTTACATATTTGCAGAAACTGTAATGGTAACTAGTTACTTTTTAAAATCAAGTAACTGTAATTGTAACTAATTACATTTTTTGACTGTAACTAATTATTTTTTTAAAGTAACTCCAATGGTATGCACAGACGCATGGCGAACTTTACACATGCAAAGAACAACTTTGGATTATCAGATGTAGATTTTATTTTTTTAAATCATTAAATACATATAAATGTAAATATGTAGATTTTATTCACCTTATACAGGGACATCATCAATAGGAAGAAGCCACGTGACCACGAAATTTACTGTTGGTTAGGCAACACATCTTGCACTGTTGGCAGCTCTGTTGTAATAAAGAATTATGTAGTTTTCCAGTGGCGTAGTATTGGATATATGATGAAATTACTTAGAAACGTAAATATTTAAAGATAGTTATATATAAAATTGGAAAATTAAAAAATGACAATATATTGAAGATATTTTTAAAAACAAGAATTAGGTAAGGCCCAAACAATGCTGATGTAGCTGTTCGACAAGAGCTTTTTAGTTATTTTTTCAATTTTATTAAATTTAACTGTCCCCTATGAAGGATTTTTCATAAAAAAATAATTATGCAGGTAGGGTAAACGCACCAATACCTGGTCATTTAAAAAATATTTGAAGTTCAAACTCATTTAAATTTAAAACTAAGTATTAGTAATGAATTTTTTTGTATAGTTATGCATGCATAAATGATATACATACTCAATCATTAATAGTCATTAAATGTTTAATTTTATATTTAAAAAAACCATTTATCAAAATCGACACTTTGGCAGCCGTCTTAACACAATCGTGTTCTGGGAATAATTAAAGATTAATAATTGACATGTAATTTTTATTTTCTGAAATTAATGTAACATAATACTTAGAACTGCAAAAGGTGTGCTAGATAACAGAACTAAAAATCGCAATTATTTCAGCTGCCATAATTTATTTATAAAAAAATAATTCATTAGGTAGCAGGTTACTAGAATTTAATTAAAAATAATGGCTTACATTTATCCTAAATTTTACAATTTCATTTAGTTATTTTACATTTTATTGCAATTTATGTACAAATTACATAAATGGTTCGATATGGCCTCTTGGATTTCATCATCCAATAGTTGTTCGATAAAAGGTGTTAAAATATTATCTCGATATCTTTCTCCACTGATTGTGCCATTAAAAAACAATAGACCATAGATCCTGCGTCTTGACTTCGCAACCCATACACCAACCTTCTGGGGATGCAAACTTGTTTCTTCATAATTGTGGGGATTCTCTGTGGCCCAGGTTCTGTAATATTGGCTGTTCACATAGCCCGACAAATGAAACCATGCTTCATCTGACATAAATGTAATATTTAATATGTCATCGTTGTTCAAGTGTTGCATAAACCACTGACAGTATTGAACACGTAATTGATGATCATGCGGAAACAGTTCTTGTATTACAGACACTTTATAGAGATGCATTCGTAGCTTCTTTTTTAATGCAACTTGGCAACTTAGATTATGGTTTAAAATAGTTGAAATTGTTTAATGAATGTAAATAATTCAGAAATAAATAGCAGTGCCAGTTTTTTATTTAAGTTTGCTAATAAAACAATTGAATTACTACAAGTGATAAATTCAAAATAATTAATAATTTAAAACACGAATGAAGCAAAACATATTATTTGTTTAATGCAAATAGATTCCTACCTGTTTCAGTGGCTAAGCGTTTAGTGGATTTATGGGGACTACGATTCATTCGCATCTGCATGTCCTCGAGAACTTCATCAGTTAATACGGTTAGTCTACCAGATGATTTGCCTTTGCAGATGCAATGTTTTTCTTCAAACCGCTTAAGTATATCATGCCTACGATCTATACAAATGCATCGTAGTGGACTTGCACTTCAGGAAAAGCTTGTCCAAATTGTTGGATACAAGATTGTAATGAATAGGTCCATGAACCATCTGCATTCTGTGTTCCACTTCTATAGTGAGCTATTAAAATAAATTTATCTTGTTCGCTTGTAAAAGGCATCGCAAAAATGTAACCTTCCAAACTGAAATAATTATGCAGTTTTAAAATTTATTATCACACTTTGAACGCGTTAAATCTAACTTACCTCAATTAACTCACAAAAAACAGATTTAGTCTTGAAAAAGACTGATTTTTAAATAGAACAAAATAAACTGTAGAAAACGCAAAACAGAGACCAAGAAACCACGGAACGTACGCATGCCGATGTAATTTTAAGTTAGAAATGTACTCGTGAGGAAGTGTAGCCAACGTTGAAAGGTAAAATTTCGCGCCACTTTTAAATTAGTGGTCACGTGGCTTCCTCCTATTGATGATGTCCCTGTATCTTATGTTTTCATTTAATATTATGCATTTAAATATTTATATAAATAACAAATACATACACATACGTATTTAAATCGTCTATGACAAGTGCATTTACGTGACGTCTCTGAATGTAACACAAGTTGTTTACAAAATATTTCCAACTTTCCATGCTAATAAGCAGACATAGGGATTTTTTTAGAGTAATAGGGTCGGACTAACATGAGAACGTTAAAATTGCTAATTTGTGATTATGTTTAAAATAATAAACGTAGCTGTTGGCTGTTGCACAGTCATTCTGTGAAATGTTATAGTATTTCACAACTGTTACACGTCATTGACGTTAAGGAGTTTTTTCAGGCAAGTATAGCACATCATTTATTGCCTGTCGAAACTTGAAATAATTCAATCGAGAATATTCTAAATGTAGGGACGATAGATTACTTTTGAATTGTGTTTTCCAATTAAAATAATTCCATTATCAGCTGATAATTCAATTACGTTTATAATCCAATTATTTTAATAATTCAATTACTTTCACAAATAATTCAATTACACATAAATAAAAACAATTACTGATTACAATTATCCAAAGAAGATATGCTTGAAAAAACAATTACAATTATTAATATTTCTGCAGTAATTGAATTAAAGTAATTCAATTATATAGAAATAATTCAATTACATTTTAATTGTTTTTATTCAATTACTGACAGCTCTGCAACACACCATATGAAAAACAATAAGAATATGAGGTTGTGTAGTTTGTTTATCCACTAAAGCAATTGCGTACTAGACGTACTCTATTATAATCTATTAACATAAAAGTTTCACAAAGTAGTAAATAAAATAAATCAATGCTAGTCATGACCGATTAGCCCTTGGACCACATACACATGAATAGATTAATAGAGAAAAAAGCAATCACATTAAATTGTATCAAATTCATTTTTAAGTTCATCTGAGTTGGTTTTTCATGAACAAACTAATGAATGTATTTGAGGTTAGGTTCGTCAAATTCTGGCATTGACGAGTTGTAAAGTATTAACAGGTGTTAACTCTAACAAATTGGTGTTACACTAACGAAAAATTGAAATCGAGTGTCTTACCTATAACTAAACTAGGCAGCAGTAGTTTAGGAAACATGTAAATGTGAAAGTAATGATTATAAAGGTTTCATCAACATGCCAGCAAAGACTAACAGTAAATTATTTTTTCTAACACCGTATTCGAAAGTAGGTTTTTCTTTATTCATTTTGCTATGGAAACTAGATTTTACTTTACTAGTCAGGAAAGTACTTTACTGTACCATACTAGTACAGTAAAGTACTTTCTTGACTTGAAAAAAATAAGTACGAACTTCAAAAAAACATTAATTTATTCTTCTTGTGGACTATCACTATCACTCACTTATTTTTAAGAAATACAAAACCAAAATTGCAAATAATTACATAATTACCTATGCAAAACCAACGCAAACAATTTTGTTTTTGTCACCTTCACAGACAACATGATTTTTGCGAAAAAATTCAAACGGTTTTTAATTTATTTGTGATTTCTGCTTTTATATTGTTTCAAATATGTAAATGCAAAAAATTTTTACAATTAAATACTGTTCAACTTTATTTACACATTATTTATGAAATGCATTTTATTATTAATTTTTAATACAAATTTAAAGTGCTGCCATTCAATTATTGAAATTTGGCAGTTTGAACAAATGAAGAATTTGGTTGTTTGGTTACAGATATTATTGACTTCTAATTAGGAGATCCGGGTTCGACTCCTGATGCCGACTAGTAATGTTTTTTCTATTTTTTTTAAATTTTTATTTGACATCTTCTTTTTGTAATAATTAACTAGAATAATTCTATTTATAAAAAAAACTTAATAATATAAAAATTAAAGAAAAAACTAAAAACCTCACGAGGTGTTCGACAGCAAGGATCGAACGCAGGACCTCTAGATTAGAAGTCAGACGCTGTATCCAAATGACCACATTCCTCCATTTTTAAGATTTGCCAATTATGGTAATATTTAAAGTACAGGACCTTACATTTAAAAATTAATTCATTAAGAATATACAGTATAAATAAACCAACTATTAGAAAATCTCAATTATAAATACATTTAGTTTTAGCCTGGACATTTTTACATATTTTATCAACTGGGAAGATAATAAAAGCATAATTTGGTATACCTATGTGTACCCTGTATGTGATTACGGCATTAAAAAAACTGGTGCTAGAAAAAATATTGTATGTAACATGTCAGTAAAGCGTCTTTACTGGACTTGCAGACTTTGGCTTTCGCTCATCTAGGAACCTGTCTGCTCATCCAGTAAAGTATCACTTTTCTGACTAGTTACATAAACTACTATTATTTTATTACATTTGGAAATTAAATTATTTTCATTGTTTAAGGGTTATCATGATGTAGCTATAACATTCCTGCTAGTAGTTGGAGAAACTGTAGCATTTAGAATAATGGAAAGGCTAAGTACCGATCATTTACGAGAATGTATGGAACCTACAATGGAAAAGACATCATATAGATTAAATTATATGTACCCTATATTACAAAAAGAAGATAAAGAATTATACGAATTTATGGATAGGTAAGAGAAATTATAATTTTTAATAAGTATTTACTATGAGTTCCTATTCTCTAGAGCAACAGTGGGAACCATGTTTGCACTACCGTGGTACTTAACATGGTTTGGTCATTCACTAAACCAATATAGAGATGTCGTGAGGCTTTATGATTATTTCCTAGCTTCAGCTCCTTTAATGCCCTTGTATGTAGCAGCCTCTCTAGTAATTAATCGAAGACAAGAAGTATTTGAAATAGGATGCGATATGGCTAGCATTCATTGTCTGTTATCACAAATTCCTGATAATCTAGATTTTGAATTGATTCTTGAACGTGCCTCAAAGTTATATAAGAAATATCCACCTAACAAAATAGAGAGGGATGTTAAGAATCGGGTTCAAAAAGAGTATGTACTATTTGATTTTTTTTACTTAATTAGAAAGGTTGCAGTGCTTTTTAAAATGTTGAAGAATCTATTTAGTGTGCAGTTCTATCTAAGCTTTTTTGGATATGGCTTGCTTAGAAGAAGAAAGCAGAAATACTTTTGATGTATCTATTTTGTTTCTATCTTATACAACTTGTAAAATATGTTGCAATTACTTGCTTTTACTTAGATTTATAAATTTATGCTTGAAAAACTTCTTTTTATCCTCTTCCTTTAGTTTATCAAAAATAAATTGTGTAGATATATATAGGTTTATTCTTTATTCTTCCTCTCCTTAGTGCACTTGTTTTTAACCTCATCTTTGCATTTTGAACTGTAGCTTAATAGTAGCACCTAGCAATAACAGTATTAATTGTCTGCTGTGTAGTATTTCTATTGCTTTGGATTAAAAATAAAAATAACCATCTTCCAAGTGAAAACTTTTATGTTCTTCAGAATGGAACAACGAAGGAGAGATGAGTTGCGATTAAGAAGAAGACTTGATAAAAATAAGCCAGTCTGGATGAAAATGCATCATTACTTACCAGACTGGTTATTGTTACATTATAAAAGTAAATATGGTCTACTATTTGCGACAGCAACTTTATTGGTTGGTTTGTATGCGTACTACCTAAGAGCTACTGAGTCTGGTTTTAGTTTATTTAAGTAAGTATTAAGAATGGAAAGATCGATGCCTCGTTATCCTGTTGTATTTTACAGGACGGGATCGTGGCATACTTGACAGTTACCTTTACCTGTACCCGCTAAAACAATGATACATAACAGATTTTATACTTGTTTTTAAATTTCTCTTTTTTTGTGCTAAACTTTTATTCAATGCAATTTTATTAGAAATTAAAAACTATGATTGTTTTCATTTGGGCTGTATGTTGTGTACATATACAATATATTCGAAACATAGATTTAGATGCATTTAATAATTGTAAGAATGTATAAATATTTATTTATTTTTGTATTATTATTATTATTATTGTTTTCAATCAAGAACAGGAGTTTAAAAAAATATAGAAGAATATTGAGCTTTAGTTGTAGATGTTTTCGCTAAACTTATAAAGTTAGATTGCTAATTGGCGTGCAATTAAAAAAAAAGTGAAAAACTGATTGTTTTCAAAATATAATTTGAAACATGAAATAATTGTTGTTGCACTGTTCAGAAAAACCACAAAATATATTTTTTAATTGTTATTACACTGTAAATATAAAATTCAATAAAAATTCTGCCAAAGACTCTATAATTAACAATTGTTTTTTATTCAAACTTTAATAATTGTTAATTGGCATCAAATCAATGATATTATTTGTATGTTATTCACAATGCTTTTCCAGTCAAATTCTAGATTTATAACATGAAGAACCGCCAGCCACAGGTGAAATCCGGTATGGGACCAAATACAGGGTATCCCACATATGGAGGGTAAATGTCACAGTACAGTGTTCCCCATTGAAATGTAAGTCAGAAAATCTAATATCATTTTAGTCTCTGTGACTTATTTTTGAAAAAATTGACAGTTAAAAAGTACTGAATGTAAAAAGATAATCAAACAAGTTATTTCAAACAAAGAAAAACAGAATCTCTTAATTAATTCATAAAAAATAATCAAACAGATAAATAATATATGTAATTATAAATAGTACAGTTTAAAAAATGAAATTTACTTCAACCATTAGTATTAATCTGACAATTTTCACCTGAAGATGATGATTAATCATCGAAACCGGTAGTGAAATAAAAATCATTTATATAACTTAAGGAAGTACCATTTTAATACCCATTAACAGTTAAAGTTTTTGAAACTTTTCAACAATATCAAGTTAATGTACTCAACTTAAATTTTAATAATGAAATAAATTTTTTTTATCAAAAAAACGCTAATAAAAATGCTCTATTATTATATTATTATGTCTGCCAATTTCATCACAAAAAGTGCTAACATTACACTATAGGGAATGATGAATCTTTAAATTAAATTTCCTTGACTAAAGTCGACTCTTTGTGAAACATAAAATAAAGGCATATACCAGGGGTTGGTAATTGGCAGAGCTGAGCAGAGATCTGGACCATCAGTTCCAACCCAAGAGCTGCAAGTATCAACATGCTCTCGGCGCCACTTGCCTTGCCTCGGGTTGAGATTGTGTGGGTACTTGTCAACATAAGGGGTGTGGGGGTCTGGTGCTGACTCATTATCTACATCTCCTATCTGCTATCTGTATTTTGTACAGAGCGTCCGATTGTACGAATTATTTAGTTAATTGTATATTTGTGTTATTTGTGTGCTTAATTAAAACTGTAGGTATCATGCTTTCTAAAAAACATAAAATTGACTGTGAAAATGGGAAGTTTCTGACTGAATGGGCTGAACCAGGTTTGGGTAGGTAGAATACACAAGGTTAAATACATGGCTTTCTACCATGTAGAAATCATGTAATTTACATTAGACAGTTTTCTACTTTCAAATAGGTATTCTACGTGTAGAAAACTTAAACTATTGGTGAGTGTTAAGAACTAGTGTTATGCCATCTACCATATATTAGAGCAGGGGTCCCCAACCCTATGCCTGCGGGCACCATGTTGCCCGGCAACCGTTTTACATGTGCCCGCCACTGTACAACCACGATAAAAAAATTAAGTTTTCAATAAAATGTTTTGTATATTATGTATATTATTAACTATGTCCAACTATAAATTTACTTTGAAAATAAAAATGGTGCCCGCCGTTCGACCGATATTCTAGAATGCGCTCTTAGATACAAAAAGGTTGGGGACCCCTGTATTAGAGTATAATAAGTGATACAATAGTAATAATAACAAAAAGCATCAGTTGATACATTTCAATAATCATCACAGTTATTACCACTTTTTACTTTGAGAGTAATGTTTTTTTGATCTGTCAAAAGTCAAATGGTTTTGATGTTGGAAATGCACATATAACCAGTTGAAGAACAACCTTTCTATTTGCACTGTAGAAGCAGGTATCCTTAGTAATTCTTGAGCCAGTTTACTTAATTCTGGATGAAATTTTTTTCGCACATGAAGAGACTTCTTTCTCAAAAATCACACTTAGCTTATCAGCTTATAAGCTTCTAAATCATTTAGATCTGAAGCCTCCAAGTTATGTAGTAAGAAATCTTCTACATCAGCGTCTTTGTTGTTTAAAAAAACTTTCCCTTGATATACAGGATGCAAATAATTGGCTATTGGTGAGTAAATTGTGAAAGCTTTATTTCGTCATTGATTTAACAGTTCTGCAAATTCCAGCCACTCTTTAGTAGTATCTGCTATATCGCTGTCAGATGCTTGATATCTGTTAATTAAAGTGCATACCAGATTAAACAGTTTAATTTCATTCGCTACTTGATTTTCGAAGTGCTCGTCGAATAAAAGCCTTTTGATGTCTTGTTTTAACTTGTAGTTACCTTCACCAGCAATGATATTAATATTTCTCCATTAACAATAATTAAACGCATCTCTGAACGAACATCATCTGGTCTCTCCAGGATTGATTATTCATGTTCTATTGCGCTTAAAAAGCTCTCTCTCTAAATCTGGATGTTTAAATTCCTTTGACACAGAATTAATTAAGATGCTAATTTTTGTTTTACTAAATCCTTTGCCAGCAGACTAGCAGCATGGCTATTGCATGTAGTATGCCACAAATCAGTTTGTTTGCCCATTTTGATCTGTTTGATGCTACTGCGTATACCTTATATTAGTTGAATATTTTGTGCTTGCAAGTTCTACAGCATTTTCCACAACGTTCACAAGAGTTTTACTTTCTCCAGTAAAATTTTAAAATTCTATGAAGTACATTTCAGAACCTGCATTATGCACCATAAAACCAACATACTTTGTATTATTCAACGTGTTCTTCCACCCGTCAATGCACAAAACAGATTCAGAATTTTGTAGATTTAGAGACTCTCTTGTAATGCTGTCAAAAGTTTGATCTAAAATAGTTGTTGACAGTCTTTCTGGTTGGGACCATACTAAAGGGAATATTGCAGCCAAATATGAAATATCCTAATGACAAATGAATTTATAGCATCAATTTCTGACAAATCTTTTCATAATTTTTCAATTATCAGTTTAGCTTTGGCAGAATTTAATTTGATTACTGATTCAGTAGGGTGCAAATTTTCATCTACGGATTGCCCGATTAGTGCTAAGTTAGACCTTGTGTATTTGATTAATCCACTAGTTACAAAATGAATTACAACATTATTTGTGCAAAAGACTGTACATACGTTCCTAAAATATAATAAAAAAATTATAATGTATTTTTAAAATTTGTATTAACTTCGAAACAAAGCTGTGTGCCTGTAACCTCTTTTGAGCTGTATTTTGTTAGGTTTTTTTACAATTATTACAAAATGCAACACATTTTCCATCGATCTTTTTTAGTTCGAAATTTGCATTGTTCTAAAAATTATGTGTAGGCTGTCTACCTTTAGTACAGGCACATGTAACTGCAACACATTTGTAATAGCTGGAAATGAGAATGAAGCAACACAGGGAATTACCGGCCTGCGGCGCGATCCTTTTTGCACAGTATGCAACAGTACAAATAAAACACAGGGAGTGGTTTTCTACATATTCTACATTCCTAGTAGTTTTCGACATCGTTTTCTGCGTGTAATGTAGAAAACATTTTTCTACATGTCTTTACCCAACCCTGGGGTGAACAGTATTGTTTTATGTTGCCTAAAAAGACTGGAGCTGTTCCAGTTTGCCTCATATGCAACAAAACGGTCGCCAGTGTTAAAAGTGGCAACTTAAAGTGACACTATGAAACAACTCGCCAAGATTTTCATAACAAGTTTTATACTGGCAGTGCAATGCAATCTGTCATTTTAGAAGAGTAGCATGACTATACTGCTCCGGTGCATGACTGAGCAAGAAAAATCAGCAGAAGCAGCGTTGCATGTATGTTGGATCCTTAATAAGCACCAGAAGCTATTTTCAGACTCCAAGATCATAAAAGAATGAAGAAAAAAAGGATATTGTTGCCTCTATTCAGGATATTCCTTTGTCGGCAAGAAGCTATTCAAGAAGAACAGAAATTTTGGCTGCCGACAACAAAAGCAGCTTGCTCAGTCTTTAAAAAAGGCACCTTACTACGTCATTGCAATTGACAGATCTTGTAACATTGTTGATGATGAACAAATGTCCATTTTTGTGCAGTTCTTTGACATTGAAAGTAAAGTATTTAGAGATGAGCTACTAGCAATATTGCCGTCAATCAAGTCTCAATTTTGATAAAATTGTGTCTTTTTCAACTGACGATGCCCTGGCAATGATTGACAAAGAAAAGGGTTTAGTAAAGAGAATTAGAGATAAGAACGTTGGCATAATTCCCCGGACATTCCTCTGTGGCAAACTCAGTGCTAAACTGAAGAATGTAATTGACAGCTTGGTTAAGTTGATCAGTTTTATGAAGTCTCATTCTGCTCTTCAGCACAGACAGTCCAAAAAGTCTCTGTCTGAATGTGATTTGGTGTATGCTAATTTACTGCAACACGAATTCCAAAATAGACGCTGCAGTGTTTTTAAGTTTTGTGATAGATCTTTGGAAGGAATTTGCAGCAAGATTTCAAGATTTTGCAGAGATAGGGAAAATTACTTGCCAACACCCCTGGCATATACTATACAGAGTAGTAATTATATCTAGCTCATGCAAAGGAGTCTGAAAGACTGACTAACCTGAACATATAACTCATTATTCTTTTATTTGAAATGGCACTTATATGTTTTTTAGAACTTAAATTCTATTTCTAGTGATGTGTGATAATAATCCCATATGTAGTGTCCAAGTAAAATGCCATTATTTGCTAAAGCTCAGTTGTAAACATTAATTGTCAATAGTACAACAAACAAAATATGGTCATTTTACTTTTATAGAACATGTCATGTCACAATCAATGCTTTCTCATTTGTTTCAAATAATTCCATTGACATCCTGTATTTTTATTGGATCTTTCAACAAATTCCGATAGATTTGATTTCAGATTTGGGTTCTACATCAAAAACTAGACGACGTGGTGTCTGTTTTTTGATATTTCTTCGGGAACATGGTCAAAATGGCCGCCGAAATTTGTAAAATTTTTAAAAAAATTTTTTTTACTTCGTATTCTACATCAAAAAATAAGAGATACATATACTTTTAGTTTTTTGATATCACCTCGGGAACATGGGCCCCAAAATTAAAAAATTTTGTAAAACTGTTGCTCGAATTCAGTAACAAAATGGAGTTCGTTGTGGTTATGCTTTGCATCTCCAGATGTTTTATATTCTTGTCAAAGGAGCATAATTATCCTCTAGTTTATTGCTTTCTGTGATATTATGTGATTATCAAAATAATTTTCATATGCGACAATAATTATGTTTGGATGTGGGTTTATGTTCTTTAGAAGTTTTATTAATTATTATTGTTTTAAGTAGATGTTTATTTCACAAAGCGGGTGTATTTTATTATATAAGGTTTTTTTCTAGTAGTATAGTGATAATAGTGCATTATACTTTACTATTTCGTTAGTACAGTGTAGAGTGATACAATAAATTGCCCTGTTCCTTGATTCCAGTTAGACAGTTACACAAAGGAAATTGTTGTTTGACGGTTGTTATCAATGAGTATTTTACTTTAGTAAACATTTGCAATGAATTTTATGTATAGGCAGTGTTCAGTGATGAATGGTACTGAGCAATACTTCAGTAATGAATGAAGATTTCAAAATTCTAGAAAATGGTATTTTAAATGTCACTCAGGGGCACACATTTACTGATCTAAAAACTTTAATTTTTACCCATCCCTGACTTAGAATTTTTAAATGGCAACAACATTACATTCACGTCGTGTTAAATGAAAGATTTTGTCTATGACCTTTTGTGATTTACAATAGGATCAAGTTATATGATTTCGTAATTTAAAATGAACTTGTCAAATTCTAATTTTCAGTGGTCGTAGAAAAAATAATGTCCTTGCAGTTGAAGTGTTACTTCTAGAACTTATAACATAAATAACTATTTTTTAAATAAGAAACACTATTTTACTTCAGATTAGTGTCAAAATGTGCATTTTTGTGCAGATCAGATTTCTATTGTTACCTTGATTTTTAAAAACTCCAGTTAAAATTTTGACAGAGATTTCTTTTATATGCACTGATTGTTATTAATGAAAAATCAAAAATGAAATAGAAATAATGACTTTTTGTCTTTATTTTTTTCTGAAACTTTAATTCATTTTGAAAGTTCATGATAAAATATAATTCTAAAAATCTCATGTACAGTCTGTTAAATAAGAATGTGTACGGCATAATCGTTACAAACATAAGAAAATCAAAATACAATTTAATTTTTTTGAAACATTATTTTATTTACTAATGCACAATGTAATTAGTAAGAAGTCCAGTCACCGTTGTTACTTAAGATGGCCTGACATCTTCGGGGTATACTTTCAACTAATGTTTCTGCGTACTGAACTGGTAAACTTCTCCATATTTCCCTTATCTTACGAGCTAAATGTATTTGGTTCTTTATTATTGCACCCTGTAGCTTCATCTTCATTAATGCCCAAACATTTTCTATAGGATTTGCATCTGGCGACTGCGAGGGCCAGCCTAAAGTCTGTACATCATTTTCTTCTTTCCACATAGAGCAAAGTCGACTTTTATGTTTGGGATCATTGTCCTTTTGTAACAGCCAGTCGTGATTTCCTTTCCCAAACCATTTATCTGCAGATGGTATTAATGCACGCTGGTAGATTTCCTTCATAAATTGTGCGTCTAGATTTTGTTTAAATATCAATAATCTTCCAAAACCTCTTCTGTCAAAACATCCCCAAATGTGGATCTTTCCAGGGTGTTTCACAGTGCACTGAATAAGTTTTTTACCTTTTTACTCACCACACACATTTAATAGATGTTGACAACCAAAAAGATGCTTCATCCGTAAATATTACATTATCCCAATCTCAATTCAAGTTTTCTTGTGCCCACTCCATTTGTTTGTTTACCTGTTTCTAATAGTGATTTTAGATATTTTTATTTCCTTTTTAGAAAGTTTTTGCTGAGCTTTATCCAAAGTAAGTGATGAGCTTTGATTGAAAAGGTTGACAATGACATTATCTTCTCTAGAAGTAGTCTTTCTAATTTTTCCGTGGTTTGGAAGATCATCCACGTTTTTATGTATGCTATAATGCCTTACCCACTTCTTAACAAACGATTTTGATTTTTTAAGATTCTTGGCAGCAGCTCCTAGTGACATTTTTGGTCCCTTTTCATGGCAACACAAGAAGACTTTGGGATGTCGATAGATGACATGACTAACCACAAATTAAGTAAACACGAGTTGATATTAATAATGACCATTTTTCCAAGGTTCTTTTCAATAAAATGTGTTCGTCTGGAAGGTAGCAAACTGAGACTATCTAAAAATTAATATTTTCAAATGTAACTTTACAATTGAAACAGCTGTCAGTGCTGATATGTTGTAGCATGAGTCAATCAATGGTTCAGATGAATAATGCAGTAAGCATACACTATTTATATTGAATACTTTGTGAGGTCTGTCATAAATTAATTACTGTCATCCTAAAGTGGATCACCACTTATTCAACAGAAACATCCAATGGTTCTGTCATGTTAGCAACTCAGCCACTGAGGCTGTCCATTGATTAGAAAATCTGCTATTCACAGTTAATGGTATAATGGTATTTGATCATTGTTAATCATTAAAAGTTAGAAGAATAAATGTAGAATAATAAAAATTTTATTAATGAAAATATTCCGTTTATAAAATATCACAAATAAACAATAATGTCATGTGGGTACGTTAGAAAAATTACAATAGAGAGTCAAGGAAGAAATCGTTCACATTAGGAAGAAACACTTACATTCAAGTTCTTTTTAGTATTTGGTTTGATCAGCAGTAAAAATAAATAGATTTCTAAATGATAATTAAACTGAATTAACTAAATTTGAAATATATCTTAACACAGTGGTATGTCTGAGAATTGTCATATGATCCACATTTGGTAAGGCAAGAAAATGTACTGGTTGTTTCTGCATACTTTGCCAACGGATACACCCTTCTAAAGAACGTCTGTTAACAGTGCCATCACCATCACCATTTATTAAAGTTGGATAACCATCCAACCACGTTCCTGGTTTATAATATAATTTTTCCACCGTATCAACATTAACACCAAATAAACAATGAACTTCAACACCTGGCGCTGTTAGATTCATTTGATATGGATCTGTATCCTTTTTCATTTCCCAACCATTCATAAATTGAATATCCCTTAAAATGTAAAACAATTTATATACTATAGGCAAGTGAATAAATATTACTTACCTGAAATATTCCTCGAGATTACTTAACGAATAATTTTTTTTATCAGTTTGTACTAAGGTTTCTGTTTCGTTCCAAAAGTATGGAGATGGTAGTAGCCATGCTAAGCTTGGTGATGTGATTTGTTCTTGTCGCATTATGCTTTCACGTAATATGTATGATCCTAAATCATCACCTACAAAAGAGTTAACTTTTGTAGTCAATGTTTTATAAAATCAAGTGAAGATAAATGTCATAGCAATTTTGTTTTTTTTTTAATTACCAATAGCATAAACCTTGATGGCTTTTATAGATCCACCCCAAACTCCAGAAAGTGTAACAATGGATTTTATGTATTTGTCTTTCCATGCTTGTGTTTGCTGTGTTAAGAAATATAAAGTCATTGGGCCACCCATAGAATGTGCAATAACAATAGCTGGCTCATCATGATTGTCATGAACGGTGTTTTCAATTAACTGCTTGAATTTCGCAAAAAAATCCTGATTCTCATCTAGACAAAAGTTATTTTATTTATAAATTAAAATTTTTATTTACTATTTGAATGTTAAATATATAGTACACAGTGATAAAACGTAATATTTTAATTTAGAAAATACAATACAGCTAATATTATCTAAAAATAGTATAAAAAAGTGATTATAGAAATCATAATTTATTGGTTTGTTGTTTAATTATTGTTTGGTTCGCAGATCAGTTATAGTCAGATGTTAGAACATTATTTTTAGATAAATAATGATTTGTTATTTTGTATCTACATATTTGCTAATTAATTACGTCTGTTGTGTGCATTCATAACACTAGATACAGGGTGTTTTACTTTCTATCTAAATGCCTTTTTTCTTTATTAACAAATCATAGAAAATGGAAAACCACAAAAGTTGTTTCCAATTGATAAAGAAAGAAACTTCAAATCCCAATTCTTTATAATTTTCTTTGCATTTATTCATATTCTCAATTGAATTTCTATTGTAAGACACTCAGCTTCACAAAACTAGTGATAAGAGCATTTAGTACCAAACATGTTAATCATCATGTATCCTGATAATAAAATAAAATTTTATTCATATTTTTCATTCTTTATTAAATTGTAGCCTTGCATTAATTAATTAAATAATAAATTAGAAAATTAAGAATAGATGAAAGATAGCTTGTAATTGGTAAGAAAGAGATAGATAGGTTTATTTTACCCCTAAGGTAGCCTCAAAATCTCGTATGTCAGGCACCCGTTCTCTGAAGTTAATTCTGTACTTAATTAATAAAAATCTGTCACTTAACGTTAACCAATAATTTAAAACGTGTGTGGAAATTATAATAAAAAAAACAACAGAATTTGAAGCACAGCTCATCTAAAATCTTGGGAAAAATCCTAAACAAAAAATGATACTTACTAGGGGCTTTTCTAAAATCATACGGTGCTCCTTTTATAGTAACATTCCTCGTATGTCCTAGGCTAACTAACGTGTTTCCAATATCTTTGAAATAGGCTCCCGTTGATGCATGACTAGGATCCAACCATTCCACGGTTTCCGTTCCGCCAAATCCTGGTACGCGTATTTCCACACCTTCCGCATTCGACGTTTTCCGCGTAACATTGTTGTACGTCAATTTAACATTATCAATCCAACAATCAATAATAAACGGAGCCAACAATTCCATATTTAGCCAAATATTGAAATAATCTGTTGTTGTTTTTTCGCATATATAATGTACAACAGTAGTTTTATTTAATTTTGCATCTAATTGTGAACCACCGTCACCTGGCATTAAAATAATAGGATTTAAACCTCCACATGTCGAAGATATTAAAATTGAAAACAACACACAGATAATTTCTAGGTTAGAATTTACTAGCATTCTAATTTCTTTGTTTTATTTTTACCACCCCGACGATAATTTGTCTACTGCGAAGTTCTAGATGTGTATTTGTTTTGCTGTGTAATGGTCAGTATTTATTTGTGGATTGCACAATATGAACTCGTAATTGACGTATTTCACAAATGTATGCGAAAAAGATCATACGATTTGAACACACATAAATAAAACTGCAGCGAAACTTTGTTATGAAATACAAGTAGTATTGATAGAAAAAAGTTTAGTTGATACTATTTCTTAATAACTAATAAGAATACTGATGGCTGATATTTTTAAACTGGCGCTCTCGACATCGAACGATAGGTCAAATTCAACACCCCAAGCGTGTGTAATTTAATATCTTGGTGGTGATTAGCTTATAGAGTGAGATAACAACATTCAAAATAAACAAATTATTGTAAATTATCAATTTAGTAATTAATATTGAAAATTTAATAATATTTATTGATAAAGATAAGTCATTAACTTGACGAAACGGTGATTCTCAAACATTTTTATAAACGTTATCCCGGAATTGTTTAAATTTTACCAGTGACGGAATGTAAACGTACGGAAATTTGTTTTTGTGAACATTTTAAAGTTTAGTGCTCATTATCGTTATAAAGGCAGTTAAAATAAAACGTTTTATTACTTAAAAGCAGCTTTCTTCCTCGTTATATTTCTGTTTACATCACTAACTAGCGGATTCTTCTGAATTTGTACTGAGAATTTTATTTTATTGTAATTTATAATGAAATTTTAACAGACACGTTACGTTGGGAACTTCTGCGTACATTTAACTTTTTTTATTAATTATAACTAGTAACATCTACGGAGTGTTCCAAATATGTGTTGATACAATTATTTTGTGCAGTAATTGGTTAATCTTAGAGAGATGTTATTGGGTTACAACGGTACCAAAAGGTTTAACACTCATCAGTCATAGTGGGTGTTTTCAACCTGTCAAAGATTGTGATATTTTTACATGGATGCCATAATTAAGGTTGCCAGATCTCCTATATATATACTAGGAGTCTCCTATATGTAACTAAAATCTCCTATCTCCTATTTACTATTGAATATAGGAGTAAATCTCCTATATTTTACCGTTTTTCATTATAATTTATAATCCTTAACAAAAGAATAGAAAAAAAACAACTTATTTCATATTTCAGACTTAAATTTTCGTTTATGTTAAGTGTGTTGCCTAACTAACATTTTAATTAAGTGATGATTGTTTGATATTAAAAAAACTTTTTTGTAATCGTTTTGTGAGATACTTAAACAAAAATGTGGTATATAACTAAATATATAAACTTTTTGTTTATGTACCTAATTTGACATCTGTCAAAGTTAACCTCAAAATTTATTGTAAATTAATTTTTTTCTCATTTTGGGTAAACGAATACAAAAGATTTTGTTCAATACAAGTGCGCTGTCACTTTTCAGGCGCTCGGCCGTTTTTGCAGTACTCGGCGTGCGCCTCGTGCTTCAAATTTCGACCTTGCACCTGAAAAGTGGTATGACAGCGCACTTGTATCGAAAATAAATATTTTATGTTTAACGAATTCCGAAGGAGTCGTTACTGAATTTGCGAAGTCTGTCTGTTTGTCTGTCCGCATTTTTTTGTCAAATTTTGAAATTTCTACTTCAGATTTGGATTCTACATCAAAAACTAAAGACAACGTGGTATTTTTGTTTTTTGATAACTCTTCGGGAACATGGTCAAAATGGCCGCCAGAATTTGAAAAAAGTAACAAAACAGGAGTTTGTTGTGGTTATGCTTTGCATTTCCAGACGTTTTTTATTGTGTAAATAAAGTTGTATTTGTTGTTTCTTACAATGTTTAAATTATCTTGCGTTAATGCAATCACTTAGAAAATTTTCACGTGATCTGTAGTAGGCAGGACTCTCACAGACCTTCGATCGCCTTCGATAGTCTTCGATAGATAACTGTTAACCGCTGACCGAAAGAGGACGATTAGAGCTTATCGAAGGAGTTGTACAACCTCTCTCACTAAGCTTCTTATAGGGCAAACGAGATTTTGAATTTGCCGCTATTTTCCTGTAATTAAATAACCTCACATGAACCTCAGAAAGTGTTTAATTCTGGTCATGATTTTGGCATTGTTTATAAAGTAATACATAAACAATAACAGTCATCATCATAATCATAATAGTAAGAAAATAAATATTCGCCAACACATCCAGCTTCAGCTGTAAAACAATTCAAGATTTCGAACGGTCAACAAATCGCCCGGGATCTGTTTACATCCTCGAGATCGCGTATCTGCTCCAAGTAACAATACCGAGGGTCGTCCAGCTTTAAAACCATATTACGTGTTTTATTTACAGAAATCCTCAACATTGCATAATCGCAATTTTTGACTTCAAAAAGGGGTCTAATACGGTTATAAAAGAACCGTATTACGTTTGTATGCTTTAATAGGGAATTTCTTGGGATTTCCTGCAACATTACGGCTTTTAAAAAAATAAACAAATCCTTGTTTCGATGTTACAACGGACTGTGTTCCACTCCGAGGGTTCTAAATATTCTTTGAAAAATCTATTTTATATAATAAATGTGTAATATGACTATCAGCGTTCCCCCATTATTTGTTTTTAGCTGTATATCACTGCTCGCAGGTGATAACAATAACAAATCAACATAACCTAGCACATAAGCTGTTTTTAAAAATCTGATTTCTTTTTCTGATGCGGGTATGCATACACACTACGTTCATTCTATTATCTTCTTAGATCAAGACTGAAATATATGCTTGTTTGAAATTTGTTTAAGGTTAGGTTTTTGACATGTGAAGTATCATCTGACATTTTATATGAAACATTTGAAAACTAACGTCATTGTTAAATAACAAGCATGCAGTTAGACTAATCAATAATAAATTAATAGAATCGCCTCATTAGTTATTAATTACAATCCTGCCACGATTCGCTTACACAGACGTGCCGTTTCTTTTTCTTTGCATTATCTACTTTAATTTTTTTAATAAATTAAATGGGCATTCGATAAGGGCAACATTTTCCTGTCACCGCTTGGACTAAATTCATTGATAAATAAAGAGACTGGCTCTCCTAATTTCTTAATTTTTCAGTAGCGTAACTAATTCCCATAAAGTAGGGTCTTAGCCCCTCCCCACTCTCAGTACCTGATAGGAACATCAAACATAAAACTTCCCACATTTTTCTCGAGATGTTGGAAAAACAAGACATTATTAATGGTACACTTTAAGAAAAAATGATGATATAATATACTTATAGTAGGCTTAATTTTTGTTGAAGAATCCATCTTCCAAGTATTTACACTAATTTTAAAACACCCTATATAAGCTCTCGCTTGCACATATTTTGAACCGTTTTGAACTGTACATTAATAATTGAAAGACCCTGGTATAAGTAAACCACATTGAACTATCAAAGAGGTTGACCTCGAACATTTTTTATACACAAAAAAATCAGAAATATTAAGCACCATCTCTTTCATGCTAAAGCAACTATAACGACCAATTACATCATTCAGCCAGAGCCACGAGGTTTTTCTTCGAATCGGGATTCCAATTTCATCCAATTACACATCTTCAGGTTAAAGGTCGGTGTTGTGCCGGTAAGTTATAATAATTATTTAAAAGATTTTAATTTCGTTTTAGGAAAGTTAATATACCTATTATTAATTCAAATTTTTGCATTTTTAATAAAAAAATAACACAAAAGAATTAAATATCCATATGTTTTGCATCCTATGACACAATTTAATCAAAGATTGAGACACATTTTTGAATAACTTTTTTTTCAGTTTTAGAATTTCATGATGAATACTCAACTTACCGCTAAAGAAATACGTAACATCTTCATTGATTTTTTTAAATCAAAGCAACATGATTATGTTCATTCATCATCAACAATTCCTTTAGACGATCCCACATTACTGTTTGCTAATGCTGGTATGAATCAATTCAAGCCAATCTTTTTGGGTACAGTAGATCCTAACAGTGATTTAGCTAAACTGACTCGTGCTGTTAATACTCAAAAATGTATTCGTGCTGGTGGAAAACATAATGATCTTGATGATGTTGGTAAAGATGTATATCACCACACATTCTTTGAAATGTTAGGTAATTGGTCATTTGGAGACTATTTTAAAAAAGAAATTTGTGGCTGGGCTTGGGAATTATTAACTGAAGTGTTGCATTTACCTGCTGATCGTTTATATGTGACTTATTTTGGTGGAGATAAAACTCAGGGCTTAGAACCTGACGAGGAATGTCGTCAGATTTGGTTAAAGCTTGGAGTTAGACCAGAACATGTTTTACCAGGAAATATGAAAGATAATTTTTGGGAAATGGGTGAAACTGGACCCTGTGGACCGTGCTCTGAATTGCATTTTGATAGAATTGGAAATAGATCTGTGCCCGAGCTTGTTAATCAAGATGATCCTGATGTATTAGAAATTTGGAATTTAGTGTTTATACAGTTTAATCGAGAATCTGATGGTAGTTTAAAATTATTACCCAAAAAACATATTGATTGTGGCCTTGGATATGAAAGATTAGTGTCAGTTATTCAAGGGAAACGATCAAATTATGATACTGATGTATTTGCTGCCTTATTTGATAGTATTCAGAAGGGAACAGGTCGGTGTATTAGAACTGTAAATCATATTGCAGTATAAAACTTTAAAATTATACATTATAGGTGCACCTCCTTATCAAGGTCGTGTAGGCAATGATGATGTTGATGGTATTGACATGGCATATCGAGTCTTAGCTGATCATGCTCGTACTATTACTATAGCTTTATCAGATGGTGGTAATCCAGATAATACAGGTCGAGGTTATGTGCTGCGTCGCATTCTCAGAAGAGCTGTCCGTTATGCTACAGAAAAACTTAATGCTAAACCAGGATTTTTTGCTAGCTTAGTACACACTGTAGTTGACTTATTGGGTGATACATTCCCAGAAGTTTGTAAAGATCCACAAAGTATTATAGACACTATTAACGAAGAAGAAGAGCAATTTTTGAAAACATTATCGAGAGGTCGTAATTTATTAAATCGTACTATTGTGAAATTAGGCGACTGCAAAACATTACCTGGAGATGTGGCATGGAGATTATATGATACTTATGGTTTTCCTGTTGATCTGACACAATTGATGGCAGAAGAGAAAAATCTTGCTGTTGATATGGTAGCTTACGAAGAAGCTAAAAAGCAAGCTCAATTAATCTCTCAGGTAAGTATTTTTGTTTATTACCAACATTGAAAAATGCAGATTGTATTTCCCTTTTTAGGGTCATGGAACTGGAGTAGAAGATACAGTAAATCTAGACGTACATGCAATTACTGAATTACAAAATCTAGGTATACCTCCAACTAATGATAGTCTTAAATACAATTATACAGCTGGTGATGGTCTTAATGAAGAATACAAATTTGAATCATGCCAAGGAACTGTTATTGCATTAAGATACAATAAACAATTTGTTGAAGAAATATCAACAGGCCAAGAATGTGGTGTGTTACTTGACAAAACATGTTTTTATGCAGAACAAGGCGGACAAATCTATGACGAAGGTTTCTTAGTTAAAGTTGGCGATGACAGTGTAGAATTTTCAATAAAGAATGTTCAAGTACGTGGGGGGTATGTTATACATATTGGTACCATAGAAGGAACATTACGCAAGGGTGATGTGGTTAACCTTCATTTAGATACATCACGTAGACGTCTAGTTATGAATAATCATACTGGAACTCATGTATTAAATTATGCCCTTAGAAAAGTTGTAGGAAATGAAGCTGAACAAAAAGGTTCGCTTGTAGCACCTGATCGATTACGATTTGATTTTAGTAATAAAGGAGCTATGACAGCCAAGCAAGTGAAAGATACAGAAACGTATTCTAAAGAATTAATAAGTAAAAATGGTAAAGTTTATGCAAAAGATTCCTCTTTAGGTATTGCAAAGACAATAAATGGCTTGAGGGCTGTATTTGATGAAACCTATCCGGATCCAGTACGAGTAGTATCTATAGGAGTGCCAGTAGAAAAACTAGAAAATGATCCATTTGGACCAGCTGGTATAGAAACATCAGTTGAATTTTGTGGAGGAACTCATTTAAATTATGCAGGACATATTGGGGATTTTGTTATAGCTAGTGAAGATGCGATAGCTAAAGGTATCAGAAGAATTGTAGCTCTCACAGGACCAGAAGCCACAAAAGCTCTTAAACGAACAGAATTATTAGAAAACAGACTGAATGACATTAAATGTATTGTAGATGAAGATAAGAATGGAACAAATTCTAAAGAACATGTCAAAAAAATTGTAGAACTTACTGAGGAAGTTTCCCATGCTGTTATTCCATATTGGAAAAAAGAAGAACTAAGAAATACTTTGAAAGCTTTAAAGAAATCTCTAGATGATAAAGAACGTGCTGGTAAAGCAGCTATTGCTACTAAAGTAGTAGAAGATGCAAAACAACTAATACAAGCTAACCTTAATGCTCCCATATTGGTACACGAACTTAAAGCTTATTCGAACACAAAAGCTTTAGATTCTGCTCTTAAACAAGTCAAGGCCTTAAGCCCTAATACTGCAGCTATGTTTGTTAGTGTAGATCCTGATGCCAAGAAGATATTCTGTTTATCATCAGTTCCAAAAGAAGCTGTAGAAAAGGGTTTAAAAGCTAATGAATGGGTAGGCACTGTAAGTTCGTTGATTAATGGAAAAGGTGGTGGTAAAGCAGAATCTGCACAAGCTTCTGGTAGCAATATTTCGAGTTTGAATGAAGTAATTGAAGTAGCCAATAATTTTGCAAAAACCAAGCTTTCATAATTTAGTTATTTATATTTAAAAAGTACATAACAATATTATGGTATGGGATGGTTATGTAGGTTTTGTAAACAAAGTTAATTAATTGCCATATGCATTGAAATATTTTTACTTTTTATATTATTATTATACACTTTAATTGTAGCTTAAGAACTGAACAAAAAATAAATTATCTGAACTTCAATATAAACAGCATTTATCATTGTTTGTAAAATTTCCTGGAATTTAGTTACAAGTTTACTAATTGGTTTTAGGTTATGTAACATTTGACAACTAACTTTAGAATGGTGTGCATTCTTTATGATTTTAAGAGGAAATAATTAACTTTTAACAAAATAAAAACTTTAAATAGATAGCATTGAGAGAATAGTGGAATTCAAAGCTCATGAAACTATTCATAATGTTAAATAACATGAAATTTAAATTATTCATTAATCTCGACAATAAAAACTGAAATTTTCTAATGAGAATTGATGTAGTAGTACCAACCAAAAGAAACTTGAAAGTTGCTTGCTAAAGTGAATGAAGGTTATGTTCTTCATTATTTGTAGTTTCTTATGAAACAGGCTGACCTAGTTGGTAAAACATGTTAGGCACTTATGAAAGGTAATTTCAGGTTAACCCTGGGTTCAGAGTGGGTTCAAATAGCTGTTATGCAGCGGTCACGATGTTTCTGGATCGCATAAGGCTGTGGAAGAATGACAGTTTGTGTATTGTATGAACTCGGCTTGTAAAAATTGACAGTTAACGTGCTTTAAGATTATGATTTTATGACAGTTTAACTTGTCGTTTTTTTGTAACTCTGTAAATATAAGGAAAACTTGATTTCTTTTTAACAAAACAAAACTAATCAATACTAAATGGTTTTTGCAAAATTTCTGATCGTGCAACAGCGCCAAATGCAGCCACAGGTACAATTTTCAAAAAAAAAAGAAAACATTTCCAACTTTTAACAAAATGAAAGCATGGCCTGTTACGACCCAGAAACATCGTGAATGGAGTATATTGAAGTTAACCCAGGTAATGTATTTCAAAAGTAATCTGCAGGTTTTGGGTTAAATGTAAATTATATGTGAGTACCTCATTTGAATTTAAAAATTCTCAAGATTGCATATTCATTATTTCTCTATTTTATACAGAAATTTCTTTAAAGCTGTATATCAATCATTTTTTCATCAAACTCAATCTCACACTTTAACAACTGATTCAAATAACCCAACTCACTCTGATGTATGGCGGAAACACCTAAATCATCACCATCTCATCGACTGTGGTAAACTTGATCATTTCTCAAACAGGAGTTAGAGTTAACTTAATCCATTTTTTGAAGATCACTTTACAGTTTACGTAAATATCCATTACATATTTAAAAAATTATGCTTTGGTAGGTAAACAAAAGTAGAATATTGAAAACAATTGAAGGTAAAGTATTAGATGTACATTTGCACATCTAAAATCTGTTGTTTACTTTCAATTTTTCCTGATAGTACATAACATAGATTATCTATGGTACATAACATGTAAAAACCTTTGTTTACCCATCACAGCCTAGAGTGTCTTGATATTGTTTTATTATATTATGTCATTTTTCAAATGGGTAGAGTGTGGACACACTTATCAAAGAAGAGAGACAAAAGATACATTAGCTCTTGACTCACACCACAGGTCTAAAGAACAGCAAAAGTCTAGCAGATGAGAGTTTGAAAACAATTCACTGATGAGATTTTACAGTAGAAGAGAAGTTTATTACACAGAAAGATCAAATTTATGGAAAATCAACTAAAAGCATTCCTCTGTCTCATTGTCTAGCTTCTGTGATGGTTTAAATGAGTGCAAGCTGGACTGGTAAAACAAAACTCTATTTTGCGTTGGAGTCAAATTCAAGGCAAAAAGTTATACTGAAGAACATTTAAGTTCCCATAGTGGAACCATTAAACACATCCATGTTTAATGGCCAGAGCTGGACACTTCAACAGGACTGCTTTGCATGGAGCCAAAATGGTCCAAAACTGGCTAAAAGAGAAAATCCTTGATTTTATTGCAAAGGTAATTGGCCTTCAGCCTCTCCCGATTTAAATCTACTGGATTACGACTTATGGAGCAAATTGGAGCTGGATGTCTGCTCACAGCTTCACGCAAGTTTGGAAAGTCTAAAACAGTCATTAGTGAAGAAATGGGATGGTTTTTTGCAAGAAAAGGTGAGTACTGTAATCAAAGCCTGGAGACCAAGACCAAAAGTTTGTGTGGTTGCCAAGGGAGGATGCTTTGAAGTTTAGCGCTGATGTAATGTACATTCATATATGAATTTATTATAACAAAAATTTTATTACAATTCTGAATAAAATATTTAAAAATGGTCAATTTTGTTTGGATGAGAACTTGTGGTACCACTAGGTACTGAATTAGATATACAGGGTGGTCCAAGATTCCGCTCTAGTATGATGATAGGTTTACGTTAAGAGATAGAAACAAATTAAGAGCAAAAAGCAGCACAGTGCCTCTGGAAGCATAATCTAAAAATATTCTGAACTATACAGGGAGTTCGACTTATTTGTGGCAGTGCCTTACTTTATTTTTCAAATGGAACACTCTGTATATTACATTATTTTTGGATTTCCTATTAAGTTTAGAATCATTTTCATTAACCATATTTTGAAAAAAATTACTTTTGCATTGTTCTAACAAGTTTGATATATCTCTGGAACTAAACAAGATAGGCAGATACGGTTTGATGCTCATGTTAAATACAGCCTGCTACATCAATTGTCTTGCAAATAACATTGTTAAAGATTACTATGGTACCATTCATGCAGGCTCATTTGAAGTCCTAAACAACAGAATTATTACTGAACTAATAAGATTAATAATTTGTATAGCAAATTTTTGAGGTTAGCATGGATAAATGTGAAGGGTAAGACTGCCTTAATAAACAGTCTAACAAGAATTGTCAAGAATAAAATTGTCCAAAAGACTCCTTTACATACTTTGCGGAGTACGCCCATGGCTAAAATGACATTAATATCAAAATTTAAAGTTAGTTGGCGAAGATCGACTATACTTCAAAAATGACAGTGACAAGTGTGTCCACACTCAACCCATTAGAAAAATGATATATGTAATAATAAAACAATATCAACGCATTCTACTACAGCCGATTTGAAAACATCACATGGATGAACTCTATAATAAAAAATAACCTCAATCTTTAACAATTCTTACATTATAAAAAAGAGGCAAAGTTCACAAAACTGGACCTGTGTTTCAAATTAACTGTAGTTCATTTTTTCATAAACTATTCTGCACAAAGCATAAATAATATCTACTATTTTGAAGGATGAAAATAATTTATATAAATAAAAATAATACACTGGGATATCTTTTAAATCTATTTAATCTACAGCAGATTCTTCAACTTTTTCTTGATCATAAATTAATTTAATTTCCTTCAATAAGTCAGTTAAATTCATTCCTAATTTAGCGCTTATAGGTACTATCTTGATATCTGTTTTAGTTTTAAGAATATCAAGATTTTCATTTGTGTCTGGTAAATCCATTTTATTAGCAATAATTAATTGTGGCCGCTGCAAAAGGTTGGCATTAAACTGACGTAATTCATACTGTAATGTTTGTAAATGATCCCATGGATTGTCTAAAGACATATCTAAAATAAATACGAGACCCATGCAGCGTTCTGCATGTCGTAGAAATTGAATACCAAGACCTTTATTTTTATGTGAGTCGGGTATGAGTCCAGGCAGGTCTGCAACTGCAAAAGAAATCATTTTATATTTGTTATAATACATTAAAATAAATTATATACCTGCTACTTGTTCATAATCATCATATTGTACCATTCCTAAATGAGGCTTCAATGTTGTAAAAGGATAAGGTGCTACTTTTGGACGAGCACGAGATATTGCTCTTAACAATGTACTTTTTCCAGCATTTGGTAATCCTATCTGTTGTACATCTATTTAATACGGTGTTATTAAAAGGCAATAATATCAACTGAAACTTACCAATCCTACATGTGCCATACTCCGTACTTCAACAGTATACTCTAGATCTTCTCCATCAGCTCCATATTCACAAATCTTTGGTGCTTGCTCAGTATCAGTTATAAAAAAATGATTTCCTTTACCTCCTGCTCCACCACGAGCTGCTACAAACATTAAGTTCTCTTTATCCAAATCACCTACTATTTCTCCAGAACCATTCTTAACAATAGTTCCTATAGGTACATTTATTATATTGTGTTCAGCACTTTTTCCATTACAATCTTTGTTGTATCCCTTTTCACCATTTTCTGCTTGAAGTAAAGTACTAATGTGGGATAAATCTTTAACATTACATGTAGCTTTAAATATTACATGGCCTCCATTACCACCATCGCCACCATCAGGACCAGCAAATTCGTTACTCCACAAATGTAAGAATGAAATACAACCATCACCACCTTTGCCTCCTTTTGTTCTAACGCTTTTGAAATCTGCAAATGTTTGAACCTACGCAATAACTTGCTTTTTGAACTACTTATCTAAAAGATGACTTACTGTTGTTTTATTCGATTTTGGTTTTTTGCTTCGAAGGGGTTGTGCAACTTTTTGAGAATACCTTGCAACTCCATTAATACACACTCTATGAATACGGTAAATAGAATTCAACATGTTAATTGGTAATTTATAAACAGGTATGTTTGTCCCTATATAATTAAAATAAGTAATAAGTTAAATTCAAACTCAAATTAGGATTATTAAGGTTAGGTTAGACTTTACCAGTGTTGCCAGAATAAAAACATTTGGGAACATATCTAGGAATACAAAAGCATAACCACAACGAACTCATTAGTTTTGTTGTTTTAAAAAACTTTTAAATTTCGGCGGTCATTTTGACCATGTTCCCGAAAAGATATCAAAAAAACGAAGACACCACGTAGTCTTTATAGCTTTTGATGTAGAACGATGTAGAATCCAAATCTGAATTCAAACTTTCAAAATTTAAAAAAAAATGCGAACAGACAGACAGACTTCGCAAATTCAGTAACGACTCCTATCGGAGTTCGTTGAATATTTCTCCATCAGTTTCCATCAATGAATAGCTGCTTTCCTTTTGGCATGAATCATTGCTTGTATTCAGGAGCAGTTAACACGACGATGTAATACCAATGAAAAAGTTCTTTGGTTCATAAAGTACTTATGTTCAGGAACAAGCAGCAATTAGGAGCTCTGTCAGTGAAGAGTTCCTGGACGATCAGCGGCTTACGTGAATTTCCGTAAAGGCAAAAACAATACTGTTAAAAGCGCTTTCTCCGATGCTGCCAGCGTGTAAGCGTTATTAGTTCTCCTGAACACAAACACGTTGCATGTTGTAGTGAGATGCTCCTTATAAACTTTACCTCATAAGGTGCTGTAATTAGCTTAATTATAGATACTCTTCCACAGATTCACTCGAGCCGACCAACAACGTTTGTTTATTACTTAGCTAAAGAATTTTTAATTCTACCTAGAATTATGAAGATGTTTGTGACTACATTTTTGTGATACTTTTGAAAATAAATACTATATCAAAATCTATATTTTTAAAAATCTCTTAAGCTATGACTTGCATTTAAGAAGATTTAAATTCTCTCTCCAACTCGAAGATCATAGAGATGTCGGAGAAAACATGTCGTGTTCATCTTACATAAATCTATGGTAACCGTTTTCATTATTTCGATAGAAAAAAAAATGGCAACACTTTCAGAAAATAAAGAATTTTGCATTTTTGTTTACATTAAAAAACAAAAGAAGATAATCAAATTGTGTTTTCATCAATAGATTTGGCTTGAGAGATTAGAGGACAGTACGATGCAAACTCTATTGTTTTATCCATAACACATCGAGAATGAGATTCACTGCATAGGGTATCAATACTATATTAATCTAGATTTTTGAAAAAACGCGAAAATAGTTACTGAAAAGAGCGTTGCACAGAAGCAAGGTCTGTAAATGATAATAGTGTGTTGTGGAAGGTATGTAATTCTATTAGGCTATTAGCAACGATTAGCAGCCATCTTTGTTTGTTTTCTCTCGATATTAGCTGCTATTGTTGATCTAATGAAATGGGTGAAACGTGCCTAGCTAGCGTCTAGTGATTCAACAAGTAAATCAACTCTTACAGAAAGCGGGGAACTAGCTTGAAAACAAAATCACAGAATTCTGTGACAAAACGTTGATGTTGGGTGATATTTCTGCGTTTCTATAATAGTGGTTACGACGATTGCACATGCACGCCAAATGAGTAAAAGTAGTGACATCTATTCAAACATATCCGTATTATCGCCTATTTGTTGAAGGTCATCGGTTGACGTTTGAAGAGAACAAAGCATTTTTAAAGAGCTGGCGTACTTGTTAATAACTATACGCTGACCTACCTAATGGTGTTGAATTTTCTACAAAGTAAATTTTGATTTAATGTTTGTTATTCAAAAATAAATTAAATAACGATTAAAATCAAAATTACAAGAAAAAGTAAAAGTTTAAAAATCCCGATACCGTACATTGTGTGACGCAGTCGGCGGACCCACAGTAGTAGAGTTTCTCAGTGTTTCAACAGTTAGATTCTTAATTCGGAGCTTCAATTTCTTCAGTTGTTGTAATTAGTAGATCCCATTGCTTTTGTTTGGTTCTTCGTTTTTCTCAGATGACTTCCTATTTGTATTTGTATTTTCACAACCGTCAATTTTGTTTATCTTGTTATCATAATGCAATCTATAATTCTCTTGTCCTCTTTAGAATCAGCTGGGAGAACTTAGATTTTTCTGAAGGATTATAGAACATTTTATAATTACCAAATTGATATGAAATAATTTAATATAATTCTTACCTTTTTGCAGTTAATAATTTTAATTAATTATTGCAGTGATGTTTAAATGTATTAAATTAAAGTCTTGTCGAGTTTTATTAAGTGGAATTGTTGTTAGTGAATCAAAAACTGTTTTTTGGATGCGACTTTTGTGAAAAGTTAACAAAGAAGAGGTAAATTAATTGTTGATAACACTCTCCTGCAATACGAACGATAAAAAAACTTCTGTAAGTAGTGAGGTAGGCTTTACCCATTCTATTGCTAAAATTTCTGGCGATAGTGGTTTGTTTTTGTTTATGCGCACATGATAGGCTATATGGACAGAATCAGTGCGGCTTGTGACTTTTTGTTTTGTTGATGAACTCAGGTGAGAAGTACTGAACTAATCTCGATGCGGGTTTTATCGGTTCATAGGTTATGAACCTGGGAAGGTTTATAGATTACATAAGGGACGGCTTGTGATTCTTTTTGTTGCTGGGCTCAGACAAAGAGTACTGGGCCTATTTTGATGCGATTTTCACTAATGTACAGGATTCAAAAGACTATAGGCTATATGAGCGGTCGGTGACAGTTCGTGACTTGCCTTAGTTGGTGGGATCAGATCAAAGAGAAAAATCAGTTAATTAATGGTGGGTCAGACTGTCATTGATCTCCCCAAGGAATTGTGTGTATATCAAAGAAAAGAAGAGAAAGAAAGAAAAAGCCGTTATAGTAGTGACCTATTTAGCAAATCACAATTTTATTAATCGTGCCCCAAAACTTTAATATTGCATCAAAACACTAATTAATCGTAAAAATAATGTAACCCTAATTATTTTCAATATCACATTTATTTTAATTTTAAAAAGTAATCATTTTGCGTTTACCACGACAAGAAAAAGCATATTCTAGTTAATTTATTTATATAATTTTATATTGTTAGGTTTTATCAATAATTATCAAAATTGATTCCAGTTTTGATTAATAATAATATAGCAAGGCTACGCTACGCTCATTAACATTTTATAACAAAAATGATCTAAATTATATCAACATTGCCTAATAGACATATCTATAAGTTTAGAGAAAAAGGTTAAGGTTCAAAATAAATAATTAACTATTTGTGTTAATAAGCAGTTACTCATTTTAAATAGCGCAATGAATTACCTATCATCTTTTTTGCTCGGTAAGTTATTTTAATTTCCGTTTATTTATAAATAATACAAGAGACTTTTTTAGCATTTCTAGTTTGTAACTTTACTCTTATCAAGGCATTTGTCATATTTGTTCCAAATGACAAAGAAATTGTTTATGATTATCGTGTGTTTTTCAAAGCAGGAGCTCTTTTTCCCATATCTCACGCGTCTGAATGTTTTGTTCGTGGAAAACTGCATATTCAATCAACCGAGTCTAATAATTCTATAATCGTTTATCTCTCTGACGTAAAATTTAGATTATATAATGGTGAACGTTTTTACAAACATGAATTAACTGCTGAGGATTTATCACCAACGGAAGGCATTGTTAAAGATTTGATGAAACCTTTTAAAATCGTTTATAGTGATAATGGATTGGTTAAAAAAATTATCACAGAAAAAGAAGAAAAGTATGCAACTAATATGCATAAAGCAATTGCTTCAATGCTTCAATTTAATTTAGAGAGAGTTAGCTTAAATGATAACAAATCAAATGAACCTTATGGATTTATAATTGAAGAAGATTCAATACAAGGCAAAATACGTCTAATCTACAATGTAGCTTCAGATGGTAAAAATGTAGTTGTTAAGAAAATGCACGAAAGAAAAACTACAGATTTGATCTATAAAAATGTCATCAGCAATGTTAGATATAAACAATGCCAGGCAGACTTTGAAGAACCTATTTCTTCAAATAGTCACCAAACTTATGTTATAGAAAAGCAGGATGAACATTATCTTATTAAACATATAGATAATAGTGGTGTTATATATATTTATCCCTTTTTATTTAAATCTCAAGGTCAATATACTTACGTACACAGTACTCTTAATTTTTTAAATGTCGTTTCAATCGAGAAGCATTTAAATATTTCTTTGGAAAGTATCCATAACGATCTTGAATTTGAAGTATCGTACATTCATACTAGTGGTCGTTTTGTTGAAGCCAAAAATAGGGTTCTTGCCCTTAAACAGTTACTTGAAGAAATGGTAGCATGGTTGAATAGCAGTCATGTAGAAGAATACTTACCAAAGCAAAACGAATTAGTCGATCGTTTGGTTAACTTACTTGCTATTTTTGATTTTGAAACTTTAGAAAATTTCTACAATGATCTAATCACAAAAATCTCTGCACAAAAAAGTAAACAGATTTTAGAAATCTTTCACCAAGTACTTCCATTTGCTGGAAGTAGGCCATCTATAAGACTTATAAACAAGATCATTTATGATGAAAAGGTAAAAGATGATGTAGCCTTGAGTATGTTGTATAAACTACCTTCTTACATTAAGGAAACTACACCAAAGCTGTTAGAAGATATTGAAGATTTACTAAACTATGATAATAAAATTAACTTGCAAATAAAAAAAGCTGCTGTGTTAAGTTTTGGACGTTTAATCCATGAAATATTTGTACGTCAAGTCAACTCAGATAAAAAGCAGCAATTTATAAATTTGTCCAAAAGATATCTAGATGATTTCATGGCGAAGGTAAAGTCGTCACAAGATCTCGACACTCAAGTACTTTATATACAAGCTCTTATTAATACAAAATTGCCTAATATAATCGATTATTTAATACCAGTGATCAAACATAATGGTCTCTACCACCATAGAATACGCGTGTTGGCCATGTGGGGTATGCTTGCTTTTGATATCAATTCTGATCAAATATACGAACTGTTCTGGCCAATATTTGCTAATCGCAATGAGAATTCAGAAATAAGACAAATTGCATACTATATTGCAATGAAGTCATCTGTATCAACTGCAAGATTGCTTTATGTTTTTTGGGAAACTCAAGGGCAACTTCATACAGAACTTTTTCACTTTCATTACAATTTCTTAAAGTCGATTGCTTATTCTAAAAGTCCATGTTTGGAGATTTTAAAACGCTACGCTATTCAGCATTTAAAATTGACACCTAGACCCAAACATAAGAGGTTATCAACATTTTACCAAATGGACTTTGTTGATCAAGAATATAAGTTTGGTAAAGATTTTACTTTTATTTTAATGGCGTCTGATACCTCAATAGCATTGCAAATTGAAATAAATTCTCAAATTTTTAATTTGCATTCTAATGATTATAAATTATTCGTTAGAATTGACGGACTAGGCGAAATACATCGTTCATATAGAGGTTTTGGAGAATTGTGGAGCTTTATTCAGTCTAATCCTGATTTAAAAGATGTCTGTATTCAGATTATTGTTGGGAAACATGATGAAACCATTCAAATCTATAACTATAATGGTAACGACATTAAAAATATTAATTTCTTTGAGTTGTTTCTAGAAGTAAAAAGCTCCATAAAGATTGACTATGAAGTATCTACCAAATTTGTAGTTGCTACCGAATTAGGTGTTCCTGCAATTATAGACATTTCAATGCCTGAAATTAATTATAAGCAAATAAATGTTAATAAATATATTAGTGAAGATACAATGAAACTGTCTTTAAACAATAAGTATTATACAGAAAAGCATCTTCGATATGGAATATCTATATATAACCCATTTGCTGATTTATGGCAAGGATCAAATAGATACCATTCGTACAATTTTGTTCTGCCAGTATACGCCGATCTAAATATTAGTAAACGAGATAGAAGTATGAAAATATCCGTGAAGAAACATGACAATCCAGAAGACAATGTTATATGTTTACAATCACATGTTCAAACTATGTTGTTTATGAGAGATGGTGAAGAGAGTTTAATGAAATCATGTCCTAGTTGTCAGAACTGGGTTATGGCAACAAGAGGAGATCCTTATAGACGTAATGTAAGTAAATATTGTATACGTATATTGTTTTGAATATGCCGATACGCAACCTAAACCTAACAAATCTAATAATTGAGCTTATTGCAAATTGCCAATTGTTCCAATTCTAATGACATCTATTGATAAAGTTCAAATCTTGTTTGACATGGCTTCAAGTTTAAAAATACCTTCTCGTCATTGAACTAGAAAATCTTATTTGATACTTTAACCAGTGAATTTTAATCTCTGAACAAAAACTAAAAGCTAGAATTGCAGGAAAACCGCTACCACGACAGGTTCTTGATATTGTCCCAGCAGTTTAGAAGTCGAGCTTTAATTTTTGTTTTCTCACACATTGCCTGTTTTTTTATAAATCAGTCTAGGTTAGATTAAGAACTAATTTGGCCAGTCCATAAAATCTATGTACGGAAACATAGTATGTATACAAGGATAGCAGAATTAATTACCTGCCATTGATTGCTTAATTCACATTTACTTTCCTTTTTAATTTGGTCTACTGAGAACCCGAGTTGTAAAGCTGAAAAGTCATCAGAATCAAACCAGACGTTTGTTATTAACAGAACTGTATCTTTTTCCAAAAGCCATTATCGTTTCGAGCAAAGTAAGCAATTGCGTTTTGAAAGTTGATACCTTTCAACAATATTTCTTAAATTGAGTCTGCCAGAACACTAGTGCACTGCAAAACCAAGAACAGTATTAAGCAAAAACTTATTAAAGAAATACATAAAATGAAGAATTGTCTTGGACTTTTTGGTCCTACATGGAGCTTTTGGAGTCTGTTAGACCTTTCAGGCCAGCAAACTCTTCAGTGTTTCTAGATCAGTCAACAAAATAAGTTTGATCTGTTTGGATTTTCGATCAAAGTATTTCTCATTGCAGTTGTTTTTGACGACCAGGAAAATTATTTTATCTCAAATATTTCTGGGATAATACAGAAGAAAAGAGTTTCCGTATTATACTGAGTGACTGAATGAACGGTGAATTTAGAAAATTAAAAAGCTTAGATGAACGAATGTCCAATCTCAATTAAGAATTCCCTTGCTTCATTCTGATGTCCACTTTCTTTTTCCTCATCTATCCCATGCATGCAACTTTTTACACCATGGTGTGATAACTAAATTAAAAGACAGAATATCTTTGAAAATGGCAATGTTTAGTTTTTACAGTGGTGTTAAGAATTATACACGTAGTGATTCAGATCCACAAATTTTGAAATGCAAGTTAAACGAAGGGGAGGGAGGAGTTATGCCTGTCAGAACCAAGCAATTTCTATTTCCAGAACTAATTATAATTTTTGTACTAAATTCTTTTCTCAATTTCTGATATTCTCATTTTAATAGCACGAGAAAAATGTTTCAAAGGCACCCTAAATATGAAATGCTAAAGGTGTTTAGGCTGGATTTGTTCAAGATTGTTTTCCTAACAAAGACTAAGTTGGAAAATTTATTTGCTTTCTGTGGGCTACTAATAATAGAATTCTATTACAAGTTCTTGCGGGTCACATGTTCAGCGACGATACCCTACAGAAATATAGTATCTTGGCAATTCTATGCCAGAATGGTAGTACTGATACAAAAGACGAGGTAGGACTAGACATTTGAAACTGGCAAAATTACTGAATACAAAAAAGGAGAAAAATCTGCACAGTACTGTGCACGGTATTCTTTCTGGTTCCCTATTGCACATTGTGCTCATTTACCGGTGCATGTCCTGCAAGATAGCCTTCAACTATTCGTAGCTCATTCCTGCTCAATATGAGCAGGCCTTCTGATTTTTTGCCTCGTGGATTACTTAAGTAAGATTTTCCTTGTTTTTGTCCTGGTGAAGTTGCCAGTGTGTTGTATGTTTATCTTTGATTTATACGTACTCTACTTCTTACTACTTATCAGTTTTTTTATTGCCTTCAATTACCCGACGTTCTGGTGTCCAAATTAGATTTACTATATTCTGATCTGCCAGCTTCTTTGGTTGTTCAAGACATTTCCATATTAGTCTAGACAGCCTGCTTATCTGTAAGTATTTGGATCCTTTTGTTACTCAAAACCTTCTGTTGTTATTCTGCACACATTGCAAAATAACGTATACTTCTGCTAGAAAGACAAAAGCAAGACGTCTTACCAAGAAGCTGTATTCTCTTATCTCATCATCATCATACCGTCTGGCTCTACGTTTATGTTGGGTTCTTCCATATGATCTTTTATAGCTACGTGTCCTGATCTGTTTACTCAGTTAATCTCCCAGTCGTTGGAGCTCTATTCTGTTTTCTTCCATTATCACTAAGTAAGTGCAAAGGGGGTAGTCTCAGTAGAGTTTCCAGAGTCCTTGTGGGAGTACTTTTCTTCCCTTTGTAATACTTAGACAGGTAAGTCTTTGCAGCTTGTTTAGTATTTCAATAGTTATTTTTATTTGTCTGTAGCATCTTTTTCCGCCATACCAAAGATGTGTAAACAATTGTTGGCTAAACCACCATTCTGTGCAACCAATACATCATCGATGGTTTCAGTTTCCACGTTTTATCGTGTATGGGTCTGGCTATCACTATAATGGTCTCCGATTGCTTTATTGTTTTCTTTATATGCTGGTTTTATATGAGTCCAGGATCCACTACCATCTTAAGATATCTCATCTTCCCCGACATTTGTAGTTCTATCTCTTGAAGTCGTAACGGTACTAGTTTCATTAGTCTTCTTCTTCGTGTGAATGACATAAAGGTCGTTTTAGAGGACTTACCTTTAAGTTCTCATCTTCCGTCTATTTTCTGTACCACATTTAAGGCTTCAAGCACTGATCCCCTAATCGTGCTGTTAAATTTGCCTTAGGTCAAAACGACTAGGTTGTCTGCATAACCCAGGGGTGATGATTTTGACCTTCCCGTTGTGGACATCCCTTCCCCACCTGAGCTGCCACAGTCTTAGAATACCTTGAATATATTGTATGGTTTCTAAGCATGCATTCTATCAATCTGCAGCTTGTACCATCTTCTCCATTTTTTTCTGGTACTGATGTAGTAATAATATGCCTATCTAGCAGTTTTTCTAATGTTTTAAGTACAAGCAACATATTGCTCCCAGAGCCTTAGCAACATCCTGTTTAGCTTTCCCAGATTTTGATATAAAATCTATTTTGATTAGTTTTCAACTTTTTGGTGTGTGTCTCAAAGCCAAGCTGACATAGAAGATGCTGTACAGAAGGTCTTTTTCAAAAAGACTGGATTGTCAAACCATTGGGACTTTAGATTGTAAATACTAATAGATCAAAGAATCCGATCAGAAGAGACATTTTCAAAAAGTTTGGTTATTTTAAATTAACTTATTATCCCCCCTCTGTTTTTATCATTTTAAAATACATTTACATATTATATAATTATGAATCTTTTTTTAGTATACAATCTTTCAAAAGGAAGTTTACACTTTTGGATACAATTATGAAGTAACCATTTATGATAGTGAAACTCCAATAACTAAAGGAAAATTGCAAAATCTTTTTGACAGATTGAGCACACCTAACACTAAAAGCTTCAGCACGCCTATAGAGTACATGGTTTTACTTTTTGGTAACGCCTACACGCTACTGATATTGCAAGGTGATCCTTCTACACACGGATTAAAATTTAAAGCCACTCCAATTGTTGAAAGTTTAGTAACACAAGTAGACCTGCTGTTTGAATTCAACGTAGAAAATATCAACCAAGAGAATAGGTATTTACCTGGATTTAAGTTAAATCCTTATTTTACATATACTTTGAAGAACAATGAGAAAGTTCTTCAAGTCTATGCTGTAAACACAATAATTGATGTAAATCCAGGTCATACACAAAGAGATATTAAAATGAATCTTACTCGTACAATTCCCGGTCAAAATGACTATAAAATCTGGTTGGAAAGTAATAAAAGGTGGATGTCTGACGGTGTCAATAGTAAGACTAGTATTGCTATGGGTCAATCAACGAACGAGAAGACATTAATTGATGTTGCAATGGTTGGAAAGCGATTTGAAGAACAGAAAACTCCATACTATGTTTACGAAATTTGTGGACCTTATTCAAACGAAGAAGGAAATGATTTTCATTCTCTAAACTGCTTATTAGAACATACCTCAATAAGAGACTATACTTACAATATTAAAACAACTAATTTACCTCCTGAGTACAAAAGATATTCTTTGATTATACTAAATTACTTAAAACGATGGTATAGCATATTCCACCAAGAAATTGCGAAAAACAGTGAGAATAGTGTTGAGGATGACATTGAAGTTACGTTACAATACGTATCTGCTCATGAAGTTAGCATTAAAGTAAACACTTTAAGTGAAATCCATGATTTTGTTGGTATACCAATTAATGAACTTACCTATTGGTTGTTTTATCCCGATAACACTCATTACTCTGAATTGTATTTGATGATGCATCGAATGGGTTTAATGCATGTTTGTACTATAAATAAAAGTCACATAGAACATAGTTTAAACCAACAAGTATATTCCATTAATCATGAAACTCCTACTGAATGGACTTCTTACGTGAATGGTTTAGAAGGTGTGCACAATGCAATTCTTCTTAAAAGAATTGAAGAAACAAACAATTATGTAAGTTGTCTAAAAGGTGTGCTATTAGTGTGTTAATTGTTGTTTTTATTTTTAGGCTTTACGAGTTACTCATGAAAATCATACCTTAGAAATATATCCAGATGGAGTACGAGATTTTAAAACTTTTTTGGATGGTTATGAAATTTCTAAGATATTAGACCACCATGCAGAAGATTGGTTTACTTACTTGACAGTTCGTCCACCTAATCATGGTATTGCCTTGACTGTATTCAGTCTTCAAGTTCATATTGTTTTTGACGCAAAACAAGTGATTATAATAATTCCAAAAGACGTGAAGGTTTTGGGACATTGTATATCATCCTAAGATAATACATGGTAGTACAACCTAGTTTTACTTTTATTTTAATAACATTGCTCGTATCTAATTTAATTGGACGCTTTAAGTAAAAATCACAAGGGTTGAAAATGTCTAATTTTGTTTATTTTTTAAACTTAATTTCTATTTTAAAAGCAAAGAAGAACTTTTCTCATAAGTTTATGAAATACATAGTCAACACCTGTTCTATAGGACGTCCGGAGCTGTTCCTGTTATACGAGGGTTGCTATTTATATTTCTGGCCTTGGCAACACTGACTGTTTCTAGGCGTCAGCTGACATTTCCGGTGTAAACTTTACATTGTTGAACATAACCTCAACCACAACATTTGGTCATTTGAGTGCGATTAGTGTTGTTTGCAGTTAATTGAAAAGTGCATTCCCTAGCAAAAAATGGAATTGACCCGTGAACACTTTCGTACAATTATTTTTCATAACTTTCGACGTGGATTATCACGACAAGAGTGCATCAATGAACTTAATACATTATATAGCGATGAAGCTCCATCCTACAGCACTGTAAAAAACTGGTATAATGAATTCAAACGTGGCCGATGTTCACTCCAGGACGAAATCCGTGAAGGCCGTCCAAAATCTGTCGTTGTGCCTGAAAACATCGATGCTGTGCGTGAACTGATTAAACAAGATCGTCATGTGACATACCGTGAGATTGAGGCATCTTTGGGCATTAGTATGACTAGCATCAACAAGATATTACATGATCATTTGGCCGTAAAAAAAATTTGTTCCCGTTGGATCCCGCATAACCTGACCAATGCTCAAAAGAAGGCTCGCGTCGACTGGTGCATTGAAATGTTGAAAAAATTTGCGAAAGGTGCATCAAAGGCTGTGTATAACATCTGCACAGGTGACGAATCATGGATCTACGCATATGACCCCGAAACAAAACAGCAACCAACTGTGGGGGTCTTTCAAGACGAGCCAAATCCAACAAAAGTTGTTCGCGGAAGAAGCACATCGAAGGAAATGGTTGCCTGTTTCTTTGGCATTACCGGTCATGTGGCAACAGTGGCGTTAGAGCAACGTAAGACGGTCAACTCTGAATGGTACACAACCATTTGTTTGCCAGAAGTCATCGGAGAAATTCGGAAAACTTCAAAGAAGAGGCGAATCATTCTTCATCATGACAATGCAAGCTCTCACACCGCTGCTTAAACAATTGAATATTTAACCAGCCAGAAAGTCGAGTTGATGGGCCATCCACCATACAGCCCTGATTTGGCACCCAATGACTTCTTTTTATTCCCGTACATCAAAAACAAACTGCGTGGTCAACGATTTTCAACACCAGAAGAAGCCGTTTTTTGTTTCAAAACGCATATTTTGGAGCTGCCTCAAACAGAGTGGAAAAAGTGCTTCGAAAATTGGTTCAAACGCATGGAAAAGTGTATCAATCTTAATGGAGAATATTTTGAAAAACAATAAAACTAGTTTCGATCATAAATACTTGTTCTTTCATTGTTAGGCCAGAAATATAAATAGCAACCCTCGTATGTGTCAAAGTTAATTTCATCAACTGACAATCTGTTTTTCTATTGTATCAAGATTTAATTAAATATTACGACGATAATAATAAAGTAATCTAGATGTATTAATTTTCGTTAATAAACTTATTACTGCTACAGTCGAATTTTCTTGTTTAAAAAAAATATAAAATAGTAATCAAAATAATGTAAGAATCCATTAAAATCCATTTACAATGATCTAAAAGTCACAGGAATTCCCCCTTTAGCTTGTAATATTGGAAATGTAGTGAAGATTATTGGTTCTCGTGTCTGCTGGTTCCTTACAACTTGAAAGTTTCTTATAACTTCTACAATTCCCATTTTTGAAGTGATCAATCCAAACAGTTCCCCTAAAAAGTAAAAACTGTAACATTTCATACTTTTGTTCGTATTCATAATATGTATAATTGTCAACCTATGCAGTTTCTAGGTCCATCTCCAAAAGGTAAGTAACTGCCGGAAATTATTTTATGTTTATTTAGATCACTAAAACGTTCTGGGTCAAACATTTCTGGATTTGAAAAATATTTTTCGTGCCAATGAAGACCATGTTGTGCCACAATGATGGGTGTTCCTTGCTCTATGACTAACCCAGTTTCAGGCAATGTGTATTCTTCTGAGCACTCTCGATGTATAAAAGAGGTTGGAGGATACTTTCGTAATGTTTCTGTAAATAATTAGATTAGTACCTATTGAATTCTTTTGCATTGAATATACGGAATAATATAGGGTGTCCCAATGTCCTGTAATCGGAGGACATCGCGCTTTGCAATAAAAGAATAAGAAAACTTTATTTCCCAACTTTACTTACTAATTTAATTTAAAAGCTAAAAGAGGAATCAATGAAAAGTAGAAAAATTGAGAAAAAAACGAAATTTAATGAAAATTAATAAGAATTTAAAAAAGTTAAACAAATGAGCTATTGTGCTGAATTGGACAGACAGCGCCGGAAGAAACTATGTAAGTAACATTAAATAAATCTGCATCCTTATCTTGATTGCGCTTATTATAGGTTTTGATCATTAATACAGGTGAAGCCGTACACTTATTTGTCTTAGGACAAAGGTAAGCAGATCTGGTACGTGAAAGTCTAATCGGTGCATCAGCTAAAGAATTAACTAGTTTAAATAAAGAAAGTAGTATATCGCGTTTTCATGTCTTATCATTCATGGTATTACGGTCTAAATTAACAAGCAGAAAAAAGTTTTTGTATTTTCTCAATTTGAAGACTGACATAAAAAGATTCCAAATGATAAATGCGTATTCTACTTTGAGTTTAACGGTAGAATCGTAAAAGGTTAATAATGTGCGCAAATTAGTTAGATATTTACTAGTACTGCCTGGAAGTAGCGTTTGCAATTTAATCAGTAATCATAATTTGAAGAGAGATTCAAACGAAACATCTAGATCTGTGAAGCTGTTGACTCTTTTCAAATCCTTCCCATTTATAGCGTAGTTACATTCAAAGTTGACTTGTCTACGAAATATAAGGTTCGATTTTATAACTTTTGATCTTGCAAAAAGTGATAGCTGAAGCGACGCCAAAAAGTAATTGAAAACAAGAAATTTCGACATCCTGTAACTCGAAAACCGGATGTTTCTGGGAAAAAGTTATAGGGCATCACATTTCTGTCGCGAATTGCGATGCGAATAACCACAGCCTGCTTTTGAGACAGCATATGACCTCACTGTAGGCCGCTGAATTTGAGAGATTTTGGAAAATCCAATTTTGCTAGAAAATAACGCATTCTACGAGAAAAATGCAAGAACAATGTTTTTTGACAAATTAATAATTGGTTCCGATAATTGCAAAGTTATAAACCAGTTCCCTCTCCCATTTCCCCGCCACTGATAGGGATACCAAATACACGACTATGTAGAGTAGAAGACACTTTAGACTAACAAGCATGTAAAAATCGCTATGGTACATTTTAAAACTGTAGCGTCGACAGCAGCTCACGCTTTCTTAACTTATGCAGGCGACTACTTCACACCGAATGTTCTCTGATCGATTGCAACGTGCGTCATGCCAACTCTTCTACCCCGCGACCGTACCTAGCCTTCACTTAATTGCGTTTTACGTCAACAAAGTGTCCCATAGGATAGAAAATGAATTGGTATTACAACGACTAGACAAGCCACGTATTATATTTTAAACAAAAGACCGCGTTTTCCAGTATCATTCTTAACAATGGAATACAGTTTGAGACGCGAAATAAAATATAAGTCATATTTTATGGTTTCGTGAACTCGCAAGAAACATTTTTATCGACTTGCAAGGTTAATTCTAGGGAAATGCTTTGACGAAATTACATTCTGATGTAAGGAAAATTTATATTAATGAATTGAAAAATTTGTTCTTCATGAAAATAAAAGCAACCAGAAACGTTACGTAATTTGAAATGCATCAGAAGTGTACTAGAAATACCTTTGATTACTAAGATTAATTATAGAAAAGACATACCGGTACAAAATATGCTTACATCTTCTCTATTTTAGTTAAAACCTTTTAAATAAGCTAAATGACGCAGTTAAAGCTCTGCGTATCGTCTTTAAACCCTTTCTGTGCCACTTTGCAACTTCAGTCGGGGCCTAAACCTATGACCTGTCAACGTCGCGCTGCAGGGCTTCTCTTCTCTTTAACTTTCTTAGAGTAGAAACGAGATCCCTTTTGTTTGAAAACGTATTCTACTGCATACGAACACAGGATGCTAAATACACACACTTTCTAAGAGAACTAACTACGAAGACGGGTTGGTCTGTGGCTTCTATTAACCTTCTTAATAGTGTTAAATAGGAAACTAGACCTGGCTGCTCCCATGCACGATTCACCTGCTCACTTTAAAAGGTGGGTCGTCCTCCATTGGCAACACAAGTCGGCAATAAGAAGAGATGCAGATATACAAGGTGTTCCATTTTGAAAACTTTATAAAATTGTGTTTTATATTTTTCGATCATCCTGTATAAAGAAAGATGACATTGAAATCGTAACAACCGGTTCTAAAGATTAGAAGTCAAAGTCTACCACCGTAAGAGTCTAAAAACATAATTTATATTAATACTAAAATATAAAAAATATTCGACTTAAACAAATTACTGGGAGTAACCAGTATTCAGTATTAAACCATGAATCTTTTACTTGCAGTACTAAGTACTTTTCAATAGTACTTGGAATACTCAGTAAAGTACTGGAAATCAAAACTTTGCAGTATCAGTATTAAGTAAAGACTCTTTAGATATTTCCAGTACTTCTGAATCTTTAGATTACTTTTAAGTACTGGCAGTAGTTTCAAGTACTGACAGTAGGTTCAAGTACTGCAAGTACTTTCTTAAACGGTAGAGTACCAGTATTAAGTAAATATTCCTTGCACAATTGCCAGTATTGCAGTACTGCAAAGTGAGTATCTTTACCATTTGATTTTATATGAGAATGTTATCGAATAGATACTTCAGACTTTCTTTTTATTTTTTGAGTGACAATCAAGGTACATATTGATGAAGCTTGCTCTGTAAATGTGTATTATTGGTCAATTTACTAAAAAAATTTTAACATAATAATGATATTAAACAGAAACTTATAAAATAAATTGTTTTAATTATGTTTTATATAATTTGTCATATTTTATGGAATAACTTAAAAAATAATTGGGAAGATATGTGAAACAAACAAAAAAGATTATCAAAATAAGGAAAAAAAATTGTAGGAGCAAAAAGGGCGAAAAATAGCAAAATAAGATTTTGCGTGGTACTGTGCTAATCATGTCACGACCGGGTTTTGCAGGTTAATGCGATGATAGTTGTGAAGATAAAGTGTCTCTCTTTTCCTTTCTAAGCACTAAACAAGGATTATTTCTATATAAAAAAGTAATATACTGGAACTGCTTCAGTAAACTACTTAGAGTATTTATAATTTTACAGTACTTTTCACTACTGGGAATACTTGGACACAATACTGGGAGTAGTTTATATTTTTACAGTACTTTTTTAAGTAACAAGTAGTACTTGTTAAAAATTCTAAAAAAGAAGTACCAGTACCAGTACAGCAATATTAAAAGTACTGAAAGTAAACTACTTAAAGTACTTCTACTACTGATTACTGTATTTACAGTACATTTCTGTACTGAGTATCTCAACTCTGTTTGTCAGTAACATTTTTTGATATTCATACAAATAACGTTGCTATCGTCCCATTACAGACCGTCGTTGGGACATCCTGTATAAGAAGTACAGGTAATACGTGCCAAAACTGCAATTCTTTACGGTATGACTAATTGTCGTTTTAACTTTACTACTACTACTACTACTACAATAATCTTAAAATTATTTATTGTTTGCAGATTATTGGTCTGTCGAATTGGAGTGATTTCTGATTTGTCAGTAATAACTAGCAAATTGCTACTTATTGTTAGTAGAAGAGTATCGATATAATATTGCTTGAATCTACACAGTTGTATTTCCATTTAATTTTGAGACATCTTGTATATACTTGATGATAATTTTTATACAGTGCGTTCACGATGAAAGAAACAAATTCAATAAGATTTTGCAAAAACGCTGAACCTATCAATCTAAATATGTATTTAAAAAGAGATTTTTTTGGCCTACACATAACCTCAATATCAACCCCGTAAAGTCGTTTAGTAAAGTAATTTTTTTTATCTGCATAAGAAAAATTCCCACCTGACAACAAGTTCCTGAAAATAGTAGCCTCGAAAGCTTGATCTAATGTTCTGTGCAGATCAAATAAGTAGTAAGAGCTGATGTTAAATTAAAGGCAGTAATCCACTTAATTTCTTGCCATGAGCGTAGTTATACTCAAGATCTTGAGGGGATTATCGTTCATTTAGCAAAACAAAAGGTATACAAAAACAAATACATGCTGTTCATTTAGAAATTTTAGGGGACTAATTTAGGTTTTGGGGAGGTAACACCCCCATACTTTTCCACTCAATTTTCCAGCAATCATTAATTGAAACCACTTGATAAAACCTAATACTCTTATTAGCTTGTTTTATCTTGGCAAACAGCATTCAGAAATCATGTTTAACATTGGATCTTGTAAGTACCGTGCGTTCAGAAAGGAGTGAGTCTCACGTGATCAAATTTAAATTAGACGCTTGAAATGTGCTTCTTGTAGGTTGGTACTGGTTGAGCGGTTTGAAGAAATAAAATTACTAAATACTGTTATTCAGTTTCATAACCTCATTTTTGAGTTACTGGTGTTTGCTGTCTTTAAATAAAATAAATAGTAAATTTTATTCTTTTGTCTTTTTAAATACTGATTCATATTAGTACTATTGATTGACATTTTCTATTTTCTGACGAGGTTATGTTGCTGTCAACTAAGCTATAAAAGCTACCTAGGGGAAATTAATCATGCTTGCCATCTTGCAACTTTGGTTGCCTAAACAGCTGGTGAAGGCTAAACTAGATCATAAATTCAAAACCTTTTTTAAATTTTTTTATTATGTACACTGCGTAGGCATACATAATATTTGACTTTTTATTCTTTTGGAAAGGGTAGAGAGGGGCCTGAGCTCCCTTCTACCCTTCACTGGTTGCAGTTGACGATATGGGTGACTCTCTTATGTTTTTCAGTGTTTTTACAAAGATCGGTAGATCGAACTTTCGAGTCTAATTTGATCAATTTATTCTTCTTATGCAGATGAAAAGAGAATAAAAGATACAATAGAACTTAAAAAACAGTTGAATATCGCCGTTCCACATAAATTGAGGTTTTGAAATGTAAGTATTTATAGTTGATTTCAAAAATGTTATCATTATAAAACAGTACTGGTGTTTCTTTAGAGGACAGAGTAACCAGTATAAACTCGAGCAATATTATGTTAAGTTTTCAGCTAATTGGATTTTTAGAGATTAGCTATTTTATTACTTACAATTAGTAACAGAAATTTATAATCTATGAAGACATATGTAGTTAAGTATACATTAATTCAGCTTAATTGCACGTTTCGAAAGGAGTTATTGGCACTTACAACCCTTAAATGCAGTAAATTAATCACCAGATACAATCATATGGAGATACTTCATGTCATTTAGAGCATGATAGGTGAGCTCTCCATGTTCCTTGAGAACATCATTTATTTCTTTTCTTAATCGATTTTGAATTTCTTGATTTACACACAGTTCATGAAGTGTAAATGCTATTGTAGATGCTGATGTTTCATAACCAGCAGAAAAGAATGTAACTGCCTGAGCTACTAGCCTATCACCATCTACAACAATTACAAATTACTTACTTTATTAATTCAATAGAATACATTTTACTTACATAAACGAAATTCTTCATCATCAGACTCTTGGTTTTTTAAATCGACAAGAATATCAATTAAGTCGTTACGTTTTATGTTTGTGATTTCCCTTTGAGTGATAGTTTCCATAAAAGCTTTACGTAAAAAGTTAGCAGCAGATATTTCAATAAATTTGAATTTAAATATCTTTACCAAAAATGGCGCATAATAATACGATAATACTTGTATGGTCCTGCTAAGCGAACCACTTAACATAGTTCTGCCAGCCCATCTAAAACCACTATTTGCTTTTTCAAAAGAATTTGCTTTAATTCCAAACGCACATGTTGCTATAACATCAGTTGTGAATTTTGCAGCCATCTCTTTAGCTTCGATATTTTTACCCGCAGACATTTCAATGTAATTCTTTAAATTCTTATTACACTCTTCCAATAAGGGTATCATTAATTTTATTTTATTTAGGGTAAAGAAGGGCGACAGTTTTGTTCTTAGCCATCTCCACAATGGATCTCGAGATGCAAATAAACCATTGCTCATTATAGGATCAATTGTTTCATCAGATGGAAAATATCTGTTAGAGAATATGTGGAAATCGCTGATTAATATTCTTTTTATAATCCCCGGATCGGTTAGTACCAAATAAGGACGATTGAACGCAAAAAAGCCAAAGTAAGGAGTATCAAATTCACGATAGAATCTTCCAATGTATTTCCCTACATGTTCCTTCCCTAATACAATATCCAGTAGATTTCCAAAGAAGATTTTCGGTTTAATGTACGGAACTCCCTTGTGTTTCCAATAGTTAAAATTACTAGTACAATAAAGATAAATTGATGGAACAAAGATTATTGCAATCAAAATTAGTAGAAACATCTAGAATAATGTTAAAATTTCGTTAAAAACTAAATGTAAAAATGTGACTGACTTACTTTTTCCAACTTTATTTTAGTGATCACTACCTTTCGCCATTCTCATAGCAGTACTATTGCCGCTATTGTCTTTGGGAAATTCTTAAATGGCAGTTATTCAACCTACTTTACTCTTGCAATTGTGTTACATGCAATTTAAATATTTATTTCGTTTGGACTGGTCTTTTTAACTCTTGTAACTAACAGTATTTTAAAGAATAAAGATATATTAAAATTAGTTGAAAAGTACGTGCGCAACAGACAAATTGACCTATAATTAGACCAACGAATTATATAAAATTATTATATAAGAAAACATAAAGCATAACCCCTTTTGTTAAGAGCACTCCGTACAGCTCCATATGCGGCGTTACTTCTAACTCTGTTAATATTATACTTAATGGCAAGTAATTTTCTTTATACCGAAAATTATTAATAAACAACGCATTAAAAACAAATTTTTTTTCTTATCGAAAAAAAATTTTTTTAAATTTAATCTTGAACTTCCTGTAAAGAAATAATAAATATAGAAATAATTGCATTTGAAAAAAATTTATAAAACAAAAAATGCGATCAGGAGACGAAAATCCAATTTTTAATTCAGAAGTGCTGTATAGTGCTGCTTCTAGCGCCCAGCTCTAAATTACAATGTATTCGGGGGCGATGGCAACGTTGTCACCCCCTAAGGGTAGCGGTATCAGAAAACAAACATAAATGCAAGCTATTTAGCTTGCTATTCTGTGCTATTTAGTTCAGCAAGTGATTTGCTGTGCATTTTATGAGTTTTTTCTGTGTAGTGCTTTATATATTTATTTAAATAACATTTATATTATTATGTGAGTATTATGTAGTACGGAAAGCCGAACCCGAATATCAGGGTTAATTTTATATGTATAAAACAAGATTGTAAGTCATTCTGAATAAAATAAGAGCGGACGGAAACAAAATAAGCAAATTAAAAAAGTTTATTATTAGTGTCGGTATATATATATGTTACGGCTAAAGTGCAAACTTGGATAGTTTATAAATTAGCTGGATAGTATATAAACTAATAAAATAAATAGTTATTTTGCTAGAAAACTATATTAGCTGATAGTTTCAAAACTAACTAATACCCTTTGCTAATTTGATTGACAAAGTTGAAAAACTAAAATAGCCAAATGTCTTGGTTAGTTTGTAAATCATCCAATTTGAAATGAGTAGAATAGTAAATTGCTTTCTAGTGATATAAAATAACCAATATCTTGGCTAGTTTATAAACTAATAAATAATTTGGCAAATTATTAGCTTGCATACATGATTTACATGATATAATTAATGATTCCCATCAGTGCACAGGTCATGGTAGAAGACAAGTTACATTCAAACTAATTAATGAAAAATATTTAAATGTCACGCAAGAAATTGTAACTTTGCTTATTGAAGGATGCAAAAACTGCAAATTAAAGAGAAATCAAGTAAAAAAGGGGATTGTAGTGAAAGTGACTGTTTCAAATAACCTAAACTTAAGATGTCAGGTAGATTTAATTGATTTGCAAACACGTCCTGACCAAGACTACAAATTTATTTTTGTGTATCAAGACCACTTAACCAATTATGTTTACTTACAACCCATGAAAACAAAAACAGCTAAGGAAACAGCTTAGAATCTTTTGGAAGTGTTTATGGATTTAAATAGTCTATATCTACTGCAAAGTGACAATGGCAGAGAATTTGCAAACCACGCAAGTTTATACTGTTGTTGTCAAATTCAATTTAAAACCTGTTTCTAGACATTTTTGGGGTTGCTAAATAGGAATTTTTAATCAAAAATAAAAAAAATTAAAATGGTTAGTCCAATCGGGGAATTTAGGCATTTATTTAGAATTGTATTGATAAATTTCCTTTCCAATGTACTTCATTGTTTATCATTTAAGTTATTGAAGAACTGGTTCAACTTTGGCCGAATTGTCGAATAGTGCATGGTAAACCACGACACTCGCAGTCTCAGAGTTCTGTTGAAAGAGCGAACCAGGATATCGACAATATAATATCGAGTTTTGAAGATAATTTTTATCGACTAGGAACTACATATTCATGATGTACTAAACCAGTTATTTTCACCCAATCAATTTGAATTGTGTAAATAAAATTTTCTATCTTTAGAGGATATTTAGACTGATACAGAAATCTCGCTTCGAAGTGCTGTTAGAAATTTTTCAGTTTCTGGTACAACCCAGGGCTATGTCAGGTGCCAGTGTAAGAAAATATGTAGAAACAGAAAATGCAAATGTGTCTTTTTGGGAAACTCCTGCAATAGCAAGTGCCATAATAGCGAACGATGCTATAATAAATAAATACACAGCACATATGTTTATGTATTTGTCATAAAAATTTGGAAATTTGTTATTCGTTGAGGATTTTCGTTTATATTTAAATATATTTTTATTATAATTACACCACGTTGTCTTATTTAATTTATTGTGCACCAGAATCGCACCATTTAAAGTAACTAAAGCACATGTTAGCTGGTTTGTATAATAACCAGAAAATTGGCTATTTTATAATACCACCAGTTTTGTTGTTTATTCTAACTTACTAAGTTGGACATTTCATAAACCAGCCAAAGAAAATGACTATTTTAGTTTTTTCGAATAATTGAAGTAAATTAGCCAAATTGTTTGGTTATTTTATAAACTATCGACTAATATAGTTAAATATGCGTTTTTGATCAAACTAGCTGACGGTTTAGATAGTGTGTACATTAACCAGTTACTCTACAAACTAGCCAATTCTACACATTAACCGTAACATATATAATGCGATTTATTATGTTCACAAAGTTTTTTTATTGCTTAAGACATTTGGATGCCTAATTATTATGACATTACGTATTTCCATATGAGCATTTGCAAAACGTGCGGCTTCGAGTACTAAGCTGCATCTTCTTCGATATCTGAAACAATAATTCAAACCGTAGCGTAAGGTAGCGTCTCGAATAACTTGCAGTATCCTCAAGAATTGCGAAAGGAACGTCGATGGTTTCGTAGTAGTAAATGTACATTTTGCAAATATTCAACAAATGCAAATTCTCAATTGGGTCACAGTTCCTAGACTTGTTAGCATGGGAGGGGACGGCATAAATGTTGTTGAAAATGCAAAAAGGACAACAAAAGATATGCGATTTTTGGTTCTAATCTATACAATCTGTTACAGATTTTTTTTGTAATTTGCGGTACGGCTTTCCGTACTCCCTCCTTCAAACGTTTAAGTGAAATTAACGTGCAATTTTTGTTCCCACAGATAACCTGCCTATATTATTTGATAAACTTTGTATAGTGTTTCAATTCAAAAGACATAAAAGTGTAATTACAATGGGGAATTATGCAAGAAAAGAAAAATAAACAAATGGACGAACTAGAACGTTATCTGGAAAAAGGAAAAGCCGTAGGAATGCGGCACTCAAAGTACAGTAAGTTTTAAGCAATGAATATTTTTAAATTTTATTAACAATAAACGCAGAAATTCAGATATCTTCAGGAATGTACCGGCACTAATTATCAATAAAACCCTGCGTGTTTTAGGGCAAGAAAAACGAAATGCACTCGCCCGACATCCAGTCATTCTCACCTTGACAAAAACGAACAACCTAATTCGTTTGCAAAGGCAGAATCAACGGTTGCAAATAGAACCGCTTCACCAGGTTGTAGTACGTGGAATGATGTAGATTTCGGCGTTGGTAACCATAATATATGCAACCTTACGCGTAAAAGATAAAACGCTTGGTTTCAAGGTAAAGTTACAGCTGCATTATAACATGTAGATAACAAAATGTTAAGTAAGAAGAATTTACTTGGAAAGATAAAATGTAATAATGCGACAGTTTATAATAAGTTACAAAACATTGAACAACAAAAATTGTAAACTCCTTTTTGTATTATTTTGAGAAAATTAATTTTTTTTAAATCAATACGAATCGAAACAAAATTAACGAAAACTTTTAAAAAGGAAGTAATGTAAAATCTGTTGATTGATTAAATGCAAATAACCATGAAATACGTAACATGTAGGAATCTTTTAGATTCCATTTAATTTGCGACATCCTGTATAACAGACGACGGTGTTTATTTCACATCACTTCATTATGTAAAAGTGGGACGACATGCCATATCATTATGCGATTAGATCCATTAAGATATATCTGAGGGCATTAAACGTAGCTAAATAATATTTAAATAATAGAAATAAAAATAATATTTATTCCAAGATGTGCGTCATCAAAAGAAAGAATTACTTAATAACATAGTTACAGCTTATTTAGATATTTAGGTGTATACCTATGAAATGAGCTTTTTTTTTCAATTTTAAACGTTTATTAACAAAAAATGGTTACAAATTTAATCTGCGTAAGAGATTCATACCGCTTGTTCTTAGACAACTCATGTTGCTAGAAAGAACAATATTTTATAAAAACTGGTTCCTGAGAAATGCACTTTAGAAGTTACTACAAAAGTTATTTGAAATTTAAACTAAACGATGTTTGTTATAACTTCTCAAAACGGCAACTTCTTTAAAGGGTTACTCTTTTATATTATACACAAAAGCAAAGAATGTTTTCTATTTGTCTATTCACTTTACCCACACGCCGTCGATGACTGCACTGAAGAACGGCATCTAATCTAAAGTTAAACTTCTAATACCTCTGGATCAGGTATACCCAAAACTTTAAAAAATTTATTTTTTTTAAATCTTAAACAACAGTAAATGCTCATAGGAAATTGAAGGGTTTGATGCCAACCCTCGAGTGGATTACAAAAGTTTTGTTATTAGCAAACTACATTGAAAAATAACACATTTACATTGCTTAGGAATTATTGCATACATTATCTAAAAATATATACAAAGCAATAGAGTAATTATATTATTGTAATTTCTTTTACCTTTTGTTTGTAATATTAATTAGTTTTTTTTCGGTTATGGTAAAAATAAACATTTCTTTTATAATGTTTATTTTATTCTCTAGACATTTCAACAATTATTATTGTCTTCTTCTGTAGAATCATAAAATATAAAAAAGGTAAAATTAAAATGACATAATATACTTTTTTGTTAATTAATCACAAAAAATATATTATGTTACCATAACCGAAGAAAAAACTAATTAATATTGCAATAGAGTAATATGCATATCGACTTCATAGGTTTAAAAACGTTTAACGGTTAAAAGAAGTTTTTGCAAACATGTCCAATAAACATAACAGCATTGCGTATATAAATATATAAAGTAAAGGTATATTAACAGAAGAATTAAAATCAAAATAAAAAATTTATTTAAAAAAATTAAATTAAAAAAAAACGGGGTTCGATTTGGGAACAAAAAGTGTATAAACTGGTTCAAACGAACTGCACCTTGCTTCATCTCCACTAGTCCACGATGCGCACCTTACCGGGGGGTGTTTATGAAAGTAGTTGTTTCCTCAAAGAAATACAAGTTTTCTCGTTTGTCACACGCTAACCTTTAATGAGTTTTTAGGCAACCCAACGTACGTTTACCGACCTAATATATTCTCAATTTTTTTGAAAAAAGCTGTACATCAAAAGTTACATGGTGATGACAGCATTTGTTTCCAAAAGACACGCACACCTTTTAAATACAACCACTAAAATATCGAACGCGCAAGGGACATTTGTGTTATTTTGACCTAACCTCAATCTAACGTATGAATAAGCAACATCGAAGCAAAACGTAACGTAGTGTTTTATTAAATTTTTAAACAAAACTGTACAATATATGCTAAAGATGTTCGTTATTTACATCAAAAAACTTTTGAAAGCACCTCTTACGACCAATAAAAAAATTTTGAAGAATTCGAGGAGATTTATTTTCCAAATTGCTTATAAATGTTTTAAAATAGAGTTTTATAGATCAGGCCACACACAAAAAAAAAGTTAAAACAGTCAAATCGCAGGAACGTGAAGGGTATGGTATTTGAGTGTTCTTGCTTGTTAATCTATCGTCAAAAAACTCTCTTAAAAACTGAATTGTCTCATCCTGTTGGAAGAATCCTTGTAATTCTTCATTGTCCAGCTGATCAATAAACTGTTGAAGAATCTCACTACGATATCTTTGTGTAGTAAGAGTACCTTACAAAAATATAGGTCCTATCAACCTACGGCGACTCACCCCTGCCCAGACACCTATTTCTTGTGGATGTAATGTAGTTTCGACAAAGACATATGGATTTTCTGCTGATTACATTTGCATATTTTGTGAGTTGACATACCCAGAAAGGTAGAACCAGGTTTCATCAGAGAAGAAACTTCCAACAAATCATCATTATGTTGGAGTTAGTAGTAGTAAATTAACACATTATGCATATGGTTTATAAATAAACCGTTAACAAAATTGTACGCTCTATGGAAAATCGACGGACACCTCATGAAAAACAGTTAATTTATAAGGAACATATTTAAATCCTTTTTTAAAATTAATTGGTTTGAAGTCTGAGGAGTTTCAGTCACAATTTCACGAACTACTGCAATATTTTCTGGGGTTCATCTTGAGGAACAAGCACTAATAACAGTTCGATATAACTACCCCTAGAATTTAACTTCTACAGTACCTAAAACTTCAACTTTACCAATGCAAGTATATCTATTCAATGAATCAAAAGACACCTACGGATGGCCTCTTCGACACCAAACACTTAGAAATTTTTTAAAAAACTTCGAAAATCGACGAATTTGTCACTTCACAAGCACACCGACTGCCATGACACCATAATATCACGGCTAGGTTCTTATTAGTCCCCGACAGCGTACCAACCGACAGTACCACAACCCAATTTTCCTAAATCACCTGGAGGACATTAACCCCGCGCAAGCATGAACGAATTAATTCATTCAATTCGGCCCTCACAAGATTGGGGTGGAATTCTTGAAAAAAATGATTGTTTTACTGCTTCTAACCTAACCACCACCTCGCTTCGCCACCATCACAAGATTAGGGTGGAATTCTTGAAAATAATTATTGTTGTACTCTTCTGACCTAACCACCACCTCGCTTCGCCCACATCACAAGATTAGGGTGAAATTCTTGAAAAAAATAATTGTTTCACTGCTTCTAACCTAACCATCACCTCCAGTGATGTGCGTTGACACGTCAACAATGATTGTTGACATTTTCGAGTCACCAATTTGTCAGCAATTGATTTTTCACGTCAAAAATGTCAACAATATCGACAATGCGTCAACAATGTGTCAACTTTGCAAATAAAGTAGGATTCTGCACATTTGTTAAACCTAACCTGTAAAGACAGGTGCTAAAATATACTAAAATGTCTAATAAGATCATTAATAAGATGTTTAAGACAATTCAAGAATCAAAATGGCTGAAAGTCCCAAGAATAAGAATTTTGATGAATTGGGTTTTCAATTAAAAAAGACTGTGACAGTAACTGAAGATGGAAAAGAAAAACCAAAATATTATTTAAATAAAATGGCATTAAAAAACTAAATCCTATTTATTTATTATTATTTCCATGGAATCAGTAAAATTACAAGTATGTTTACTCATACCAGGTGTATACCTATGAAATGAGACTTTTTTTTTCAATTTTAAACGTTTATTAACAAACAATGGTTACAAATTTAATATTCAAAATAATAGCCATTGCTAGCGACACATTTTACCCATCTCTCAGGCAATTTGTGAATGCCGCGCCAAAAAAATTGGCCGTCTTTGGCCGCAAAAGAATCATCGAGCCATTTTTTGGCTTCTTCGTGAAAATTGAAGCGCTGCTCGGAAAGTGCGTGGCCCATCGATGCAAACAAATGATAATCGGAAGGCGCCAAGTCTGGTGAGTAAGCCGCATGCACCAGCGGTTCCCAATCGTACGTCTCCACCAATTCCCGGGTCGCTCTTGTTCGATGTGGTGGTGCATTGTCATCAAGAAAAATTACTTTGTGACGCCGATCGGTATATTTTGGGCGTTTTCGGTGTATAGCGCTGTTCAAATCGGCCAATTGTCGTTGGTAGCGTGCACCGTCAACTGTTTCACCTGGTTTTAATAGCTCGTACCAAATCATACCATGCTGATCCCAGAAAACACACAGCATTGCCTTGCGGCCGAAGCGATTTGGTTTGGCCGTTGATTTTGGCTTGTGGCCGGGCGGACCATACGATCGTTTACGCTTGGGATTGGAGAAATACACCCATTTTTCATCACCCGTAACGATTCGATGCAAAAAAGACTTCCTTTTGAACCGGGAGAGCAGCATTTCACAAGTGGTTTTTCGGTTCTCTTGCTGCCTTTCAGTCAGTTCATGCGGCACACATCTTCCGACCTTTAAAATCATGCCCATGTCTTTCAAACGTTTGCAAATGGTTTTTTGGGTCACTCCCAACTGCTCTGCCATCATTTCTTGCGTTTGACCATCATCTTCACTCAACAATGCTTGCAATTCGGTGTCCTCAAACTTTTTCGGTGGCCGGCCACGTTCCTCGTTCTCCACGCTAAAATTACCACTTCGGAATTTTTCAAACCACCTGAAGCACTGTGCTCTGCTTAGAGCATGTCCACCGTAAGCTTCTATAAGCATTTGATGAGCTTGAGAAGCGTTTTTCTTCAACTGATAACAGAAAATCAACGATGTCCGCAAATCGTAGTTTGAAGGCACGAAATTCGACATTTTTAAGAGCGAAAAAAAATGCGTTGTTGTATGAAACATCACAAACAATGAATTGAATATTGTTGACAGATGACAGACGAAAAAAATAAGACATTTGGGACAGTTTAAAAATACTCCTAGCGACATCTGTGGTCTAATAGCTGAAAGTCTCATTTCATAGGTATACACCTAGATAGCTCCATAGGCCCATACTAAGATTTTTAGTTTGGATATGTGGGGGCAATTCTAGCAATGTGACAGTTAGTACATAAGTATCTTAATGCAAAAAGTTTTATTAATTAAAAAACAAATGCTAACATAATGAACAATACATCCTAGCATTTATTTTTTTTTCTAATCAAAATTATTTTATACCTACATTAGACTTGAACGTACTTAAGCATCTCACAATTCTCTGTGCCTCATATTTGCCCTCACATACTTAAGTCAAATAAAAATTATTGTAATAAACTATTTAAGATTTAAATAATAAAGGAAAAATCAAGTTTAACAGCTTTGCGCATGTGCATTCATAATATCTAAATTGTTGACATTGTTGACATAGTTGACCAGTGTTGCCAACAATGGCGGTTTTTCGCCAAATTGGTGTTTTGCGGGATACTCATGGCGCGCAAAAGTTCTTGTTGGTGCTTGGCGCATTTTTTGGCGCTTAAAAATTGTTTAAGTTTAAACCTGTTTTGAATTTAAAATATAATAACTATTATTACTTTTATTGCATCTCAGCAATACAAGTTCTACAGGGAATCTTAATATATGTGCAATTTGAACCGGTATTCTACGGTGGTGCCCTTTAGTAAACGAACTGAGAATATACGTGATGTTGTTTAAATGAAAATTTTACTGAGATTTAAATTGGCGCTTAATATGGCGCTTTTTTCATCTCAGATGGCGCTATTTGGCGCTTTGACGGAACATAACTGGCGCTTCTATAAGATAAAATATTGGCAACACTGTAGTTGACATCAATAAGGTCATGTAAACAATTGATATTGTTGACATGTCAAGAATGAATTGTTGACACGCACATCACTGACCACCTCGCTTCGCCTCCATCACAAGATTGGAATGAATAAAATTTATACGTGAGTCATGTTGCAGTATGCGATTGGTAGTGTGTGCAGCAGCTGATTTAGTTGCCAACTTCATTGTTTGTATCTTGCAACATAAACTCAGATGTGCTAAAAAATCGTGTTTGTTTTTCGTCGGTTTCAACAATATTGGATTAATTTTCTGTACCTCCGGCCACCTAATTGTGTTCTGTGAGTAATTCTCTACGTGCTGATACCATAAACTTGCTCTCAAAACGGCGCTTTCCTAGGGGTAGCTATATCGAACAATTACCTACCATTGTACCGGAAAGACAAGTCTGAATGTATTTCCCGAAAACAGTCATGCACCTCATGCACTCAGGGATAGAATATTTCCACTAGCCGTTTATTTTTGTTCCAGTAGGAAAGTAACATTCTAAAATGTATGCTTTTGTTCAGTTGTAAATTGTAAATTAATTAATAAATTACAATAAATTATCTAATTATTATTAAACTCTATCAATAATCAAATTTGAAGTCAACTTTCCAATTTAAAATTGAATTTTTTATTCGCAATCTGTCACTTGTTTGGCTGTGTCTAAAGTACCGTCCTAACGTGATATACAGCCACGGCCTACTCTAATTGGAAAATTTAAATCTTCTTTGAATTAAAGTTTGTTTTTATTTTGCAGTGCTAACGTTTTTTCTTGGCTATTCTCTAGTTTTATTAAACACATTTGTTTATTTTTCGAAAGTAATATAAAGTATTGCAGACTACAGATAATTATATATGAATTAGCAAATAGAAACAAAAATACTGTTACGAATATAATTGCTAGAAAAGTTCCTATCGTACTATTCCAGAAAAGCCGCGTGCGTTATCGAATGTAACTAGAGAAGGATCGAGTGCATCTTAGAAAGTTTCAGCAAATGTAAATGCGACACTGGCCAAATAAGTTAGTTGAATTCTTCCTTATAGTTTCAAGAAGAAGCATTGAAATTTGGATGCAAGTGTTATTTAATTGTAAGTAGTAATTATAAAAATGCTACAATAAGATAGCAAAAAGAGTAGAAAAAAAAAGTTAGAAATCAGAGATTAAGTTCTGTGTCCAGTATGTAATTAAGCAAATTGTAATTATTAAACACTTTAATAAGAATAAAATAAAATGTCGTGAAAAGCTGATAAAGTGTTTAAGTTCTTACCTGGAAATAAAACCATGATATTAATATACAGAGTATTTCTCAAATGATTGGAACGGCAGGTTCTCGAGGTAAGTTTAAAGCTAGTTTTTTATGTAAACCTAGATCCTAACAGTATCATAGTTTCCTTCTAAGACTTCCGGTGTGAATTTGGTGATGGATACCACGGATACTACGTACCACCATCATAGGTGAAAATGTAGGGCGAGGCGAACACACCTTTTTGGAAAATCTATGTTACGCCACTTTAAAAAAGCAACTGCCGCAAATTTAAAATCTACGGAGAATTTGGGAAAATTTAGGAAAAAGTACTACTTTGGTTTTCTCATAGGATACACCGTTTTCAAGTAAAATAGGATTTTCTGCATTGAACCACCATTGAAGATTTTCTTTAGATGACTGGAAAATTCCATCTTACTCGCGCATTTTATAAAAAAAAGAGGAGAGTAATTTTTGTCATTAAATTAAAATTTAAAAACGAAGTTTTTCCGAAAAAGTGCAATTGCACTGTCCTACATCTTCTTTCATAGTGAATGTGTTGAAAACTGAAATTCGCATAATAACAGATTTCGTAAAGTAAAAAATTCTGTTATACGAGTAGTATTGCACGTAGTTTTGCGAGATTTAATTTTACTCAAAAATGAAAAAAGTACTCGTAAGAAAAAACCAAAGTGTCCTAAAATAATATTTTTAATGTTTTATATTCAAATATACACAACTATATCGTTTGTTTTAACAAACTACAAAAATCTGCTTAACAAACACAATAAAGCTAACAACTCATTAATTAAACTTCAAAGAACTAATTCGCTAAAATGCGGTACTTTTTTCTTTCTTACGTATGTAATCTGTGTAGGATGTTATCAAATCATCCATCTTATAACCCTGCGAAGTTTCACACAACAATTTCGTCGCCCTCATCATGTTACCAACAGTAAGATGGAAGAATGTATTTCCTGATGACCAGTTATTCAATTCAGAGAAGGCATGTGTTACCATTATATCCTGCAAAAATTGTGTTCAATAACGTACCAAAGACAACCAAAAAAAAACATTAAACGTACCTTTGTGGTAGGATGTATAACACTGACACCATGTTTGTTTATGGCTATAACACATATTTCTGGGTAAGTAGGATCAGTTGCTTGCTTAACTTCAAAGAATGTTGATCCAAACGTAGGCCACTGATAAACTATTTCCAAAAACTTGACTTTGGCTTGCTCAGCTGTAAGTCTAGAATCATTGTTGTATGCATTAATAACATTTTTCTTCCATTCTGATAATGGTCCTGCTTTTATTATGTGTGAGGGTATCAGTTCTTTCAGTATACCGGAATTATTCTCCAATATTGATATGTTATCATCATGTTTTGCACGATAAATAAGAGCGGCCAGTTTAATAGCATCTTGTTTAGTGCACTTATGGAATCCTCTCAGATATTTTGGTAGTTCTTGGTGATAGTGGAATATGTGATCTGCGTTAAGATCACGTCCAGGTACTGTATTAACCCATAATTTCTTCATGAAGAATACTTGATATTGAGCTTGAATTGGAGCGGCAGTATTCCAACTAGGTTTAGTCTTTCTCATCCAATCAATAAGTTCATGTAAGAAATCATAGAAGAATGAGTCATCAGGAATTGAAAATACTTTGTCGGAAATCATAACGAACAAACTAAATCCATCGCTAGATTTCAAACCAAGTCTGTCAGCAATTGTTGAACATAAATCTGATGCTTTAGTCACAGAATCAATTTCAACCGCTTCATCTGTATCATCAGGGAAGTAAATCTTATGATAAATTTGCATGCTGCGATGTTGTATAGCATCAACTTCAATTGAGTATGGAGGGAACCTACGGGGTCCAACCTTTTGTGTTCGCTGCAAGCGTTTTAAGCAAGGTTCGACAAACGGATGTGTTCTTGATTTTAAGAACTTATTTAATTCAACCATTAACGATGCACTACCAATAAAAAGACCTGTAGCTAGATACATTAATTCCCATCCGTGTTCTTCACTACTTGATAAACGATTATATGTTAACTGACGCATAATTTGACAGTAAATCTCGTCTTTCAACAAATCATTCTTCAAGGCTTCTACAAATATATCGTCAGTAAATTCATTACTGACTTTAGGTTTAGCACTAGGTAGATCACCCATATACTTTAATATTGCTGTAAATGCATCACAAGCCTTTCTACTGGCCTGTTCGTCTGTTAGCAATTTTTGTAGTAATGGTTGGTGGATTGGTTGATTTGTATACTTCCAAAGTGCTTCTTGCGAGCTTCTTCTTGCAGCAGTAAGCACTGTAGTTTGCTTAGCAGTCGCTCTTCTTCCGGATCTAAAGTGCTCATCAGCATAATGTGCAAGCGTATACAATTTCATTCGTTGGATTGTACTCATCTCAGGAGCTGTAGGTTGACGAGCTTCAAATACGCCATCTTTCTTAAATGCCGCAAGTACATCATCAGGTGGTTTTCTCATAGTAGGTAGAATTTGAACGACTTCCGTGGGAAAATCCCCAACTCGTCCATTACACTCTCCATAACCCCAAGTGACTGATATTAAAGATTCTCCGTTCAAACCATTTTTGAGAACAATTAAATCACCCTTTTTAAATGATAAGAATGAAGCAGCTTCTCCTGGGTGTTTGTAATCTTGTATGGCCACGCAATAATAAGATCGTTTCTTAAGACCATCCAATAGATAAACCACCAATTTATTTAAATTTTCTACGTCTGGACAATGAAAAACAAATTCTTCCTTTCGTATAGTCCGCAGTGTAAATTTATGTAACATATCTCTCTGACTTCGTTCATATCCTACATATGCAATATCTACAAAAGCCAATTCTAACAAAATTTGTTCTTGATCATCAATCATGTAAACGCCTGTCCAGTTGACAGCTATAATCATATTATTTTTAGGCAGTTCTGGTCCAGAAATTCTAACAGCTTCGAAGAATCTAGAGAATAAGATTGGCCAAACAGCTTTCGAATACTTAACCATGTCCTCTTTTGCTTTTATAGCCGGATATCTTTGTTTAACAGATGCACTTCTAGCAAAAGCGTCCATAATCTTCTTTTCCCAATAGTCGGTACGTTCTCCCTTTTTCACCAAAACTTCTGGCAAATATTCACCAATTCTGGTATGTAAAACATTTTGATCCATGCGAGCCCCATTTTCTACATAATACTGTTGCGCAATCAGTGTAGCCACGTCACCTTCTGTATTACAACGGTATTCACCATATTTTAATCCACGAATAATTTGATGATAAATAAGATCAGTGGCAACAGCATCTTCGCATGGATCATGCCATGGCGTAAATAACTCTTTTCTAAAGAACAAACTCCAAGAAGCCGCTCTTTCCTGATAACCTTGTTCTTTAGCGTATTGCTCACATTGTGAAATCGCATCCATTACATGATCTGCGTCGCTGCCCAAAGACATCACTTTATCATACAGCGTGATAAACAATGAAAATCCAAAAGTATCCTTCAGATTGAGGTTTAACGCAATTTGCTGACAAACTTCATGAGAAGTACTTGCTGAATCGACTTCGATCGTTTTACTATTTCTATCCATGAACGTAACATTTAGATTAATAGCATCTTTATTCTTCGTGGCTTGTAGTTCCAACCAACTGGGTGGTTGGGTTCTTGCTCCATTTTTAAAGGTTCGATTTAGTCTGCCTTCACAATAAGGTGCATAGCCTGGTGGACCGTCACGTATAAAAGCTCGAAGATAATTTACAAATCGTTCTGTAGGTGGGAAACAACCGACGCATAACGATAATAAAATCCATCCTCGAGCATGTGATGATTTTGATGGATTGTTTGTTAACTGCTTACAGATTTGGCAAAAGATCTCGTCTCTAAAACAAATCATAGATTAAAGACAAATATAAAAATATTATGTTAAAAGTTGTGAATAGGTAATTATTGTTGCTGACTATCAACCCAAAATTGTCAGTCCTAAGATTTTTTTTACTTATTTACTTAATCCTAAGACTTTCTACCTACGGATGGGTGTGAAGCATGCGGTTTTATGTGATTACTGTGAGTCACATATTAGAAATTCATACCGGAACCGAATAGATTTTAGTAGATAGCGAAATGACCATAGCAGCTGAGATCACGAGATCCAAAGAAAACGCGAGCAGAAGCCTCAATCACATCACAGCAATACCAAAGTTATGCATTGATAGTCTATGTTTCTAAATTGTACTTAGATTACTTACAAACCGGCACTTATTATGAATGTTCACAGTAACGTTCTAGAAATATAGAACCGTCGTGATTTGCAACTTTGCCTGAAGAAGCGAGGAAAAACCATGATCAGGGCTAGATTCAAGCTATTTTTTTGGCCTTAACGGTAAACAGAATTGATTTTCTAGAGAGATGGGAGGGACATACAAGTGCAATACAGATAGTGCCAGAAGTTGGGTTTGTGGAAAAGTGGACACAAAGTCTTGTGGTGACCCAAATGGCAGCGCGACATTGTTGTGTTGTGGTGGCGGTTAAAGCATTCGAGATGCCAGAGGAGTGATGCGAGCGACGGTTCCTCGTTGTTAGTATCAGAAAAGAGTTGGTTGTGTTGCGTTGATGAAGTTGTTAATGTTGAGTTGTGTCGTCTGTGCTGTGATATGTTGCATTGTGTTATCACTAAGGAAAACAGCTGTAAAACCTTAGTGAAAACAGTTAGCCCGATAATTAATCCCTAGACCTCCTTGCTCGGTAATTTCACGGAGGAAAGTGAGTGAAGCCCTTATTTGTATTCGAAGAGAGGTGCCGACAAGAATGTTCACCAAGTTGAGGGTCAGGTTGTTACATAAAAACGGATGGAAGACGCTTTGAGTTTATCTCTGGATTTCTTCTTCTCTCTTCATAAATTCGAGGCACGGACAAATCCACCGCCCGGTCACATACTTCCTAGGAAGGAGAGAGCGTTCCACGCGAAGAATCCTGCCGCAGCTTGTCCTTTTCTTCTGCCTAAGTCTGGCCATCGCGCATGGCGGTGCGGTGATTCTGATAAAGATTTTGTAAGTGCGTATAACGCCCGTTGGTGGAAGACTGAGGTACAATGTTCAGTCACTGCTTCAGCTTATCCCTCTATTTCAGCGTAGGAGTGAAAGTGATGCCACTATTCTACTGTAGCCCCCCTAATGGAATAAGACGTTGGTTTTTTGACGGTTCGGTTTGATTCTCTACGTTTGAAACCAAATCTCCAGTCGTCTGAGTTCGAATGCCAGGTTTCTCGATTTTTTGGTGAAAGTTCGAGACGTTACCTACATGAGTATCGTCCTCAAATTGGAACGGCAGACATTGGGATCCTCGGATCGGAAGATGTTGTGGCAGGAAAAGATAAATTAGAAAGATGAAAAAATAGTTCCTCAAGGAATACAGTGTTGGTGAAAAGACAAATAGCTGCTAATTAGCCAGTCAGATCTTGTCGAAAGCGTCGGAAGTTAAAGGCTACCGTGACTCGGTGTGGAGGCAGATAATAGGATCCGTGGTGGATCTGCTAGAACGGAATCCAGTCTGATTATCAGGAAGAAAGTTCTGAACGGCTAGAAATTCTCGGAGTCTATTTGTCAATATCCTCTTGAAAACTTTACGTATGACGTTAAGGAGACAATAGTTGTTAATGAGGATAAGGAGGGCATTCGCGGCAGGTGGCAAGTAGTAGAAAGCTCTTTTGGTAAGAAAATCGTTGCCTGGAGAGGAATTCTTGCCTGATGCTGAAAGCCTCACGTCCTCTAGAATTACACTAATGGTGTATGGGAGGAAGCTGGCGGTTTTCGGAAGTGAAACATGGTGGTGGAAGGGGGGGTGATGCCAGGATCCAAGCAAACATTATAGTTGACGTTGTGGAGGGCTCGGGAGTCAAACAAAAAATCATCCGGTAGATAGACTTTTTCGATAACATCGCCGAAGACGTTTGGCTTATTCTGGAAGTCGGTGATTACGTATATAATTGTCTTGGGTGAGGTAGGATTCTTTTTGACTTTTTCAGGACTCGGAGCTTCTGTCAAAATCTATTGCCCATACGGTGATCCAAGCTCGGTTCTACTATGTTTTCAGCACTGGATCGTAATGCGGAAGAATTCTCTGTACACTCGTTGCTTAGGGTTAATGATTCTCTCGGGAGCGGAAGCTTGAACAGCGCCTTTGACAATGATGATTACTTAGTAGACGGTGAGCTCGATTTCTTCTACTCTGTCTAGTGGTGGGAGATTATTTTCTACGTGTATCTGGAACTCTTCCTAGTGACCGTTGTATCGGTCTTTAATGGTGCGACAAGTGTTGTAGAGTATTCGCATTTCAAGTAGGGTGGAGTCGGCGACCAGGAGAAAACGATCGGAAGAAATGGGGGTGGCGATGAAAGAAGTTTTGTGGGGTTTCTCGAACAGCTAAAATCGGTCGGAAAATCAAAAGAGTTGACAGAAAGCAGGTTACGGAGCAAGATGTATAACGAGAAGGCGTAGACAGTGTTGCTGTCATGGAAGCGGCACAGTTGTGTAGGTGCAAGAATTATTCCGGAAAGGTTGCGGTGTAATTGTAGCAAGAATAATTTATTTCTCGTGGTAAGACTGAAACTAAGACACCCATGTAAGACTGTAAAGTTTTATACAGAAAGAAGGTTGAAACATCGTTGCCTCGTTCATGAAGCAATAAAATAGCGGTTTTTTAGGGAGAGTTAGACTATCCTTCTCTCTCTAAGTAATTAACAATAATTATCTTATGAGAGGTTAGTGGCAATCAAATTAGATGCAAAAATATTTACAATGAAGGAAGACCTAGTAAAACTAATAATGAAAGGTTTTAGAAATTGAGAATAAAAAAAAGATAACCAATCCAAAATTACCTCAGTTCAGGACGTAAGATACCATGCCCAATAATAAAATGTAATTTCTCCAAATTTGTTGTTCTTCGAGAATTTAACCATTCACTGTAACTATCAGCTGCAAAATTATCTTCGACCAAACCTCTACGAACATCCTCCAACAACTTATTTTTGCGTTTTAAAGTCATATTTATTAGTTTCTGTCTTTCCATTTTGCCCAAAGTTGCATGACGTTTCTCTTCACTAAGAATTTCCTGTAAGGTACAATAATTTGCAAATAAAAGATAAAACCACAAATAGAATTGGTTTGACTGTTTTCATACCCGGAACTCTTTTCTGTTGGTAAAACTTCTGCTTAATGTTTGGGTAAGTTTGTTCATAATATTTTCTTTCGTTGTAGTATTTTCTTCAAATTTAGGTTCAGGTAAATCGCCCATAAATCTTAAAATAGTAATCCACAACGCTTGAGCTGCAATTACATCATCAGGAGTAGGCAAGTCCAAAAGTGATTCCTTAAGTTGTTTCTTTGAGTATTGAGGATTTGTATTCTTAACAAAGTAGGTCGCAGCAAATTTACGGAAGTTATAAGCAGACAAATCTTCTTCTTGGCCATGAATAAAATCAATGTCTTCACCATCTTTCAACATTCCCTAGAAATATTGCACGTTTAATATAAATAGTATATAGTTAATTCTAAATTAAAGATTACCATAAGTGTTTCGTTTCTTCTTTTAACCGGAGTGGATGCAAAACCATTTAAGAAGTCAAATTCATTGTCTACGATTTCATCAGCGTTTATATTATCTTCTTCAATAATTTCTTGTTCTTTTAGAATGTATTCTTTATTTAATTCGGCCAACCGTTTTTGCATGTTAGTTTCAGCTATGTGCTTGTAGTTCTTGTTGCCTGCTTTCTTCAAATCCTTTTCTTCTTTATTCTTTAGCTTAACAATAGCAACAATTTTACCCCACTGTTGTTTATGTCGCATTACGTAACCTTTACAAAGAGGTTGTAGTTTCTGAATAATTCCACGGGATTTTTTGTAATCATAAGTAACATGTCTAGCTGCAATAGCTGCCTGTAACCGTTGATATCCATTACGCATAATCAAATAACGAGTACGGTAACCTCGAGCACGGAAATGCTTTTGCGTAGCTAAAGCTGCAGCCTTTAATTTTAAATATCTTCTTCTGTATATCCAACCCTTAATAGCCTTTTGAAGTACTAGAATGTATTTAGCCAAGATTCTACTACGTTCTTTTTCTAAGAACTCATTTTGTAGATCTTTAAGGAATATTCTGGTATTTCCAAATTGATAATCTTCATCACCTGTAAATACATTTGCGCAAATCTTTTTGGAAGCTTCTTTACAATTTGTTTTGTGAGCTGGAGGTATGTTTTTGCCCAAATGTCTAAAACGTTCTACGAATTCTGTGTAAGTGTATCGTATTGGATAACCTGCTTGGCGAATACGCGCTGTTTCCATCATTCCAGAATAACGCAATTGTCGGCAACACAGTGCTCTATCAAACATCTAAAATATAAAACAATTTGAATAGAAAAAGAATATGAAAATAAATTTTGTAATTACTTGAGCTTTCTTGTCTTCATTTGGCTTAATACATCTAATAAAATATGGATGGCAAGCATTTAAAGTTCGCATGAGTACATCCAAAGATGTTCGAAACTGCGAAGATAATGTAACCATTCGTTTGTTATTGTTATCCTGACTTAAATCGTTTTCGAATAATTTCCTTAAATAAACATTTTCGGATTTTTGAATTAATTGCTTCAAGTCTTGACTGAAAGTATCTCGATTCTTTTCTAGAAAACCTGAAACATTTTAAATAATTTTAGAATTTCATTTCAAAATGTCTCGATGGAAATAATAATATACATACCTAATACAATACATTAATAAGTAAACACGCCCTAATTAGGTTATGTCCAATAGGTTTTGGGGTAACCCAATGGGCAGAAATAATGATAGTAGCTTCATTAGAAAGATGTGCAAAGTTGTTTAGATCACAGATACATACGATTTGATATAATGTGACTGCAAAAAGATAGGGTGGTATACCGTAGCCCAAGAAAAATTCACTGAGAGTCTTTTACTCAAATCCTGATCAAAGTCTTCGAACGGTTAATGATGACATTAAGGATAGATACGGCCTTAAGATTGCCGTAGAACAATTAGAGGAGGGCATAACCTCAGCCTACAATGACAATTGCCAGCACAATCAGGACTGACTGCGTACAACAAAACCATTAGAAAGGCAAAAAGAAATACCTGAAGAAGGCACTGTGAGGAGGTTGACAGGACTCCAACGTGTACTCTCAAAAGGAAATCGGAAAGCCATAACAACTTTAAAATTTCCAACAGGTGGCTTCACCAAGCCAGGGAATTAGACAATGGGAGAGCTGTTAAGTTCAACAATAATAAAGAATGCAGATGAGAACTAACGCAACACAATTCTGACAGAACCTTCAAACAGGGCAGTCAGTTTTGGGGAAAGAATTTCGTATGACATAGGTCGAACAGGCCATTAATTCAGTTGCACCTTATAAATCTCGTGGTCCTAATAGGATTCTTCCAGCAATGCTACAGCAGTGAATAGATATTCTAACAAGCAGACTCGTCAGAATCTACATATCAAACCCAGGTATGTGTTATATCCCAATGAAATGAAAGCACGTTAGGGTAGCATATTTATATTTAAACCAGGAAGATCAACTGTAAGAGTGAGGTTCCTAAGGCCAATCAATCTCATGTCTACAACATTAGAAAAACTGTTAGATATACATATTAAAAAAGCGTTAAAAAAGTGAAGACGACTAAAATAAAATAGAAATGATACTGAAGGTTTTTCTAGACGGTCTTTGATAACACCTCTTTTGCGGCAATTACTACTGCCTGCAGGGAAAGTAAACTTGCAGGTGGATCAAGCTCATGTTAAAGGTATAATAATACATTTGACCCTATTGGGAAAAGAATATGTAGCCAGAGTGACAGAAGGATATCTGCAGGATGAAGTTCTATTTCCCCTACTGTGGAATGTGGTTGTTATGGGTACTCTACAGACAAGGATTTCGCACCATAATCTAGGCTGATGATATAATAATAATAGTACGGGACAAATTCACAACTAAAATCAGGGAAGAAACGGAAATGGTCCTAAATATAGCATCAAGCTGGTCGATGAGTGAGGGTCTCTCAAATAATTCCCACAAAACAATAATAGTGATCAGAACAGCATTAACATATGCAGCTTTGGTATGGTGGTCCAAGACGCTACAAACAAACACCAGGATAAAATTAGTTAAAATTCAAAAATTCAGAGATCCTGCTGGATTTTCTTTCGCTAGACTTTGTGATACAAAAGAAGGCAAGGAAATCTCTGCTTAAACTTCAGCACAAAGACAACTTAAGGATGACAGATTCGGGACATTGCTCAATATAGAAAGGAATAGATGACTTTAATTTTGACATACTACCCCAGCAATACACCTCAATAAAATTTCAGGTAAGCACTGGCAGAAAGATCAGGAACAATACTGAACCAACTCTACTGTATCCTGGCAAACTGGAATAAGTTAAACTGATTTGGGTACCTGGGCATAGTGGTCATGAAAACAACAAAGAAGCCAATCGTTTAGCTAAACTGGACCCAAGAAACCTATTCTTCGGACCAGAGCTGGCTCTAAGAATACTTAAGTGTTTCCCTAGAGAAGCTACAAACATATGACCTTAAAAAAAGAGCTGAGTAGCTTCGTGTAACGAGCAGAACCCAGCTTAGAATTCGCAAGTTATCTTTTTGTAGAAATCGCCTTCATAATATAAAGCTGTTTAATGGTGAGCGAGTAAAAAAGGTAATGAAACAGTGGAACATATTTCATGCTACTACAAGGCACTGTGTCGCCAAAGATTTTAGTTTCTTCCCAACAAAAAACCTGTGTCGTCCTTTTGAAGGCACGGGGTTGCTTGAGCTGAGCTAAAGCTAACTGGGGAAAGCGCAATAAACCTTCTCAATTGCAGTGCATGTAATTACCATAAACAAAAGGTTTCTCCTGTTTAAGCAGTTGATAGAAATCTGTAAGATTCTTGAAATGCTATATAGGCACAGATTATAAAAGAACAAAAGTAGATCCATCCTTGATGGACAAAACCAGACGGCAACAGAAAGTCCCGGAAGGACAGAAAAGCAAAAAAAAGACAGAACAAGCAGTTTTCAGGGTCCAAAAAAAAGAAAAAAGAAATGCAGTACTAAGATCTAAAATGTATACAACTTGGGCAAAAGGTAGAAAAAAAATGAACACCAATCTAGATCTGCATATTTTTGGGAAAAATACAAGACTGACACGGAGATTACCTGAATTGGGCAAAAAAAAGAGAAATTCGATCCCAAATTAAATCTCATTTTGTGCTAATTTGCTTTCATAAACTTTTCTTATAGTTATGCCCTTATGGCAAAGCTTATAGTTTAGGTGCTAGAAAGAATTTAATTCTTGTTCATATTCGACTTATTGTTCTGATTTACTACAAGATGGCTGTTATTAAACAGAGTTAATAATGTACAATAATAATCGATAAACCAAGCAAAAGGAAATATTTTAGCTATTATAGAATTAATATTAAAAGCATACCTGGTACGTCATAAAAGACAGGTCCTGCAAAATGTTGAATACCAAACGCAGGCACTAAATCCGATTTTGGCTTTGAGTAGATGTCCTTATTATCACCATGCGTCGAATGCAACTTAGACAACATTGTAAAATCAGTTCCTTTTGGAAATTTAGATTCTTCATCAATCAACGACATTATATTCATTGGTTTCATGCCTATCATGTCCAAAACAATTTGATTATCAATAAACGATATATGCTTCCAGTTAATTCCTTCTTTAGTATAATAGTCTTGTTCCATTTTAAAGATGTGTTGTACAAAAAACTGTTGTAAATTTTCATTGGCGTAATTGATGCACAGTTGTTCAAAACTGTTCACCTGAAAATTTTCAAAACCAAAAATATCCAAAACTCCGATAGATCTTTTTGATGAACTTTTGGTTTGGAATATGACACTATTTATTTTTTCAATGATCATTATAAACATTTTTCCATATAGTGCCTTAGCAAAAGCATCACGGGTTTGAGAAGCTTGATCTTTGCTTAAATGAGATATAACTGCATCTCCATGGGCAAAAATAGTCTTTTTAGTAAGCGATTCGGTTAAATCAAATTTATTTGCACCCAAAAGTAAAGCTACACGATTAACTAGATTTGCATCGGACACATCTGATGCATCTAAATTAGATATGGTTTTAGCTTTAAACTTTACGTTTCCCAAATGAAGAATAGATGCTAATAATTGAAATATATCCCAACACTCCTGATCGCTAAAATTCAATACTTTCATTGCTCCTCTAATATCAGAAAATTCCGATACTTCATTTCGCCCAGAACAAGTTAGAGTTTTGCCTCCTTTTAAGTAATTATAATCGGAAGCTTCTCCAAGATCTAATCGTTTCTTTTCTTCTTTTGACAGTCCAGCAACCATACTGTAAAATATGTGGTAATTTCTTTCTCCTTCATTTTGGGATACAATTCTACTTTTCTCTAATAGGTACTGCTCAATTTTAGCACCTTCAATTACACCATTTTTATTAAAATTGATATCGATGTATTTGCCAAAACGTGAAGAATTATCGTTGCGTACAGTTCTTGCATTGCCAAACGCTTCCATTATGGGATTTGCTTCTAGAATCTGTTGTTCAATCCAAGAATGCTGTCCACTAATAGCCGCTAGATATTGTAGAATTAGTTTTGTGCTTTCTGTCTTTCCAGCACCACTTTCACCACTAAAAAAATATTAATCAAAAACTATAGACTTGCCAAATTTTATTAATTTTTTTCCTTACGTGTGTGTAAGCAATAATAAAAATTAATTCTAAGTGAATGCTATTGTGTCAGTGTAGAAGAGTCTTCTGTTAAAAACTAACTCAAGATAGATTAGAATTTACATTTTTTGATCACTCTGTATAGTAAGATCACATAGTTAGGGCTGCAGCCTCCTATCAGAAGATGTTTACACTTTTAAATATTGTAATTTATTATATATTTATTTTCTCAGAAAATGTCTACCAAAAAATAAACACGGAAGTTCAGTTTAAGCAATGACATTTCAGAGTTTGGTCTATAAAGCTTTATGAAATGTTTTCCTGAGATTCCCTTTACATTTTTCATGAGGAACTTTTCTATCTGTTGTAACCAACACATCGCAAAAGGTTGTAACAAAATGTTGAGATTAAGAGTTTTTGCTTTTTTTAATGTACCTAACCTAGTCAGTTCAATAAGAATCTCTTACTTGCTATGAAGTTTACTTTGTTACGAACTAACTTTAAGCTTTGATCTACGACCGGTGACTTTTTTCTCAGTCTTTTGTTATGTTCTCTTAATTTAGTGTCAAAAATCTATGTTACCTTCAAGGTGCTACAAAGTCTCTAAGATCCAATCTTCTATTTATTTTGATTAATGTTGATATTAAAGAATCTGATCTTGTTGAAATTAGAGACTGTACCTACGAGGGTGGTCTGAAAAGTTTCCGACCTCAACGTGAAGATGGCAGCACTCGTAAATAAAAGCTACTGAATTTCGTTGTTCATCTGTTGACAGTTACTCACCAAAGTTTCAGCCATTTTGGACGCGCAGTTTTTATGTAACAGTCGTTTGAGTGAGTTGATGTGAGTTTTTTTGTGAAAATGGACAAAATCGAGTATCGAGCTGTCATTAAATATTTGTTTTTGAAAGGCAATACGCCTTCGCAAATAAAAGATGAGTTGGATTCTGTGTATGGGGACTCTGCACCATCATTTACCACAGTGAAATTTTGGGCTGCTGAATTTAAACGTGGCCGTAAGAGCTTGGGAGGCGATGAACGTTCGGGACGTCCAAAAACTGCAACTACCGACGAAAACATAGCCAAAGTTCACCAAATGGTGCTAGACGACCGCCGAATTAAAGTGAGAGAGATAGCAGAGGTTATGAACATGTCAAAAGATCGTGTTTGTCACATATCAAATCAACATTTAGGCATGAGAAAGCTGTCCGCGCGTTGGGTGCCGCGTTTGCTCACGTTAGACCAAAAACGTGTTCGAATGAATATTTCCAACGCTCTTTTGGCGCAGTTTAGGCGAAATAAATCCGAGTTTTGGCGCCGATTAATTACTGTAGATGAAACTTGGATACACCATTATACGCCCGAAACAAAAATACAGTCCAAACAGTGGACTGCAAAGGGGGGAACCGGCTCCAAAAAAAGCAAAAACTGTTTTTTCGGCTGGGAAAGTGATGGCGACTGTTTTTTGGGATAGTCATGGAGTTATTTTAATCGATTATCTTCAAAAAGGAAAAACCATTACAGGAGCATACTATGCATCATTACTTGACAAGCTGAAGGCAGAACTTGCGAAAAAACGGCCACATTTGCAGAAAAAGAAAATCCTGTTTCACCAGGACAACCTCAGCAGTTGCCATGGCGAAAATCCACGAATTACGGTTTGAACTGCTTGACCATCCGCCTTACTCACCAGATCTAGCCCCAAGAGACTTCTTTTTGTTCCCTCATCTAAAAATTGCGCTCAGAGGACAAAGATTTTCGTCAAATGAAGAGGCAATCACCTTCGTGAACAATTATTTTGCAGAGAAAAATGCCGAGTACTATTTGGGCGGGTTACAGAGATGGGAGCATCGCTGGGAGAAGTGTGTAGAGTTACAAGGAGACTATGTTGAAAAATAAAAAAAAATTTTCAGAAAAAATGTCTTGTATCTTTGTTAGGTCGGAAACTTTTCAGACCACCCTCGTATGCTTAGTCAACTTCAATTTCTAAATGAAGTGTGGGTAAAGTAGTAATAGTAATACAATCTTTTCAAATTTATCTCCTTTTTGTGTTACTTAAAATTTACGAACTTGGAAAAAACCTGAAGATGGTAGACGGAGAGATACGTATGGTAAGGCAAGATAGTAGATACATATTTAAAAAATTCTATTTATTTGTATGGGAAAATGTGTCATACTTTTATATTAACTAATACAGATAAAATTTACCTGATAACAATGCACTGATCTTTCCGTGTGGTTTTCATATCGTTAAAACTACTATCTCCAATAGCAAAGATATGAGGTGGCAATTCACCAATTTTGTGCTCTCTGTATTCTTTTATTAAAGCATTTGTGTAAATTGGTAAAACTTCATAAGGATTCATTGCAACTAACATCGTTCCAGTATAGGTCTAAAATGATAAGTCCTGCTAAAAAAACAGTAATTCAAGAGGCCGCTTATCTAAACCTTACATAAATTAATTTGTTATAGTATCGAATTTGTAAATTTCTCAAAATGGCATATTCTTGTAAGTCTCCCAAATTAATCATGTCTTCCACTCCTCGCACAGACGTAGTGTGCATCGGTTTAAGAATCTGTTGGTGGCTAATATACAATTCATTACCGCTATCATCTTTTATTCGAATCCGCTTTTTATCTGCTGTCAATATTTTTCCACCTGTTGGTATATCGAAAGGTCCATTGGTTGTTGGTTGGACCCATATGTGGTCGCCCTAAAACAAGAATTTATTTAGGCAATTAATTAATAATAATAGATAACAAACTTGCCACAACTAAACCATGACTGTCCATGTTTTTATAATTATTTTATTTTGTCATTTATGTAGACATATTATGGAGTTAATAACTTAGAATTCCTATACCAGAATACTTTCACTGTATTAATTAAAATTATATCTATGAATTTTATCTTTGTTATCATCTTATCGCACCCTTCAAGGGTTTTTATAAAATATTTTGTCATAAAACTGAGTATTGCTAGATAAGATTTGTGTATGACAAGTTTTATGTTGCTGCTTAATACTAAAAGAACGTATCTAGGATTAACGCGCATTGTTGAGAAAAAACAATTAATGGTGGTATTAACAAAAATAATGATAAACAAATAATAATAAAATCAAAATAATTGCAACTAGAATTTTATGCTATATTACGTTTTTTAAATTCTGGTATGTATATGAACTACTACATGTATAATGAGTTATATGGTAGGTACGGAAAAAAGCAAAAAATAAATAATTATGAAATAGTGATTTTACGAGAAATCTGAATCATGTTTTATCTCAATCAAATATAATTATCTACATATCTACTTCAAATAATTCGCACAGCAAACATTTTTTTATGTATGACGCAACAGCAAAAACAGTAGAGTACTTAAGGCTAATCTTCAAAACCAAATACCTAATATGAGAATATCAAAATACTGTAGAATTTAAAATTAACACTATGGTTGTTGAGACAACAAAAATAATGATCTCCCAACATGAATTCTCCTAGCACCAAAGATTACGTATTGTTGTCATACCATACCAACCTATATATCACCATACCTTTTCCCATATAGCAAATTAAAGTGAGTCATCGAGTAAACTTGAAGAGAGGCTGTATATCGTCACGGCTGTCACGGCGCAACAGAAAAATCCACCGTTAAGGCGCATTAAGAATGTTTTAGACAACAATTTAAAAGTAGATTTATATGAGCTTAGAAACAAAGGAAGTCTATAGGAAACCAGAAAATAACAAAAAGGTTTGAATAACGAGTATTACCTAAAACGACCCATATGCAGGCTTACAATTCGTCGTTAGACGCTGGACACTTTAGAGTGAAGAAAACATTAAAACGAATGAAGGATTGGTTTTCAAGCTTGCAACGATTTGCATAGTCAAAATATACAGACATCTTTAAAGAATGTTGGAAATTGCCAAACAGTGCAAGCTTAATTCTACAGTCATCTGTAGATACAGACTGGAAGTCACCCACTAATTTTGCATTGCAATTATTGTTGCAGTACTTACCTACTTTTCTTTCATTTTTATAGGTCTGCAGTAAGTGAAGACAGGCTTTGAAATCAAGACAGCCACTCTTAGTTGAAGGTATGAAATCTGTTCTAATTTAACTAAAATCTAGTTCTATACAAATGCAACTACATAGTGTTACGTACAAATGCAAATGAATGCCCTGCATAATAACTTTTTCTGTGATCGTTTTGTGGGGTACATAAACAAAAAAAAAGTAATATACAGTATGATTGTTTAGGGATAGGCAACGTGTCTTACAATTCAGAGCCAGCTTTTCTTTAAAAAGTTCAACCTTTGTTAATTGAACTCATATATGTATAAACTTGGTATATGGTGAACACAACTTGCCAACTGGATGCCCACATCTAAGAGACAGAAATATACAGTTGTCTTTTGAAGATTCAAGGTTTGCTTAACGCATGTCTATGTTGCTGAACTTAGATTACGCCAACCAGTTATGTCTTATCTTTGTTGAAACGGAGAGAAAGACAGAGAGAGCGATTTGTTGTTATATGCTGGCGCGGTTTAACCTGGTTTAACCTCAAACAGAAACGCGTGTTTTAAAAAAA